>JAPWTK010000012.1:3572500-4040000 GCA_029963805.1 Aromia moschata
ATCCTAAATTGAATTTTGTATTAAATATCTGCCTACGATTCGGTAGTGAGGAAAGTTTAATTGGTTTATTAAAGTCCGGGAGGCAGCTGCTCGTGTCTAGATACTTGTGAAAAAGAAAATATGTTCTGGGAAAACATTGTATACTGTATGAAAATGTTACATTGGATGATTTTTTAGCTATTATTTAAGAAAATGTTTAGATATCACGATATGAAGCCATGAGTTTGTTTGGCGACACGCCATGAATTTGTTTGGCACCAAATGCTTTCGAGCACCGTGCATCTTTAATCCTCCAGCTGAAGGCGTTTTCGCTTTCCACGAATTAGTTAAATGTGATTTTCTTAAACGCTATACTTATACCATATTCTAACATATTTAAATTTTATGCGGTATAAAATTGATTCAATTCGAAAAATGTATTCTATTCATATCAATAAAAATAAATTTAGAATAGTTTGGAATTCATAAAATATCCAAGAACATTAAATTAATACCGGGTGTCCCAATATTCCGTGTACAACGAGCTACCACATGCTCCTGACGTCAAAATAAGTCGATTTAACTAAACTTACCTATATACCAAGTTGTCTCGTTTGAGACAAGTTGGACTCGTCTGAGTTGAAACAAAATATTTGAAAGCTAAATATTTTTAACTGATTAATTAATTATTTTATTAGGTAATTTACAAAATAATATTTATTATTTTATAATTAATTATTTTACTCTAATTTAATGTGATTTTAAAATGGATTTAATCTATCTCGCATTCGCTATACATTTCCTCATACATTTCAATTTTTATCGCTTATTAATTATTTTTATAACTAAGACCTAAACACCCAATCTGGTCACAAGTTAATGCGTTACTAATTCATGAGAGAATATTTAGATGGACAGATTTCCCATTACTCGAATAATTTTTTTGTGATGTCAAATGATTTGTTCTGGTCGATAGCAATTATAGGTTGAAGAGCATTTTATTAATTTTAAACAGATTTGATTTATAGTTTTATTTATATGATCGAAATTCGAATATCCTATAGCATGATATATGTATAAGGTTTAAGAAAAATCACATTCAGTTGGATCATTGGTGCAAAGCTGATCTCATGGCTTCAGCTGAAGGACTTTCCACTCTTACCGAGCCAGATAAACTTTATTTTCTTGATCAATAGCTAAATGACTGTCTCGTGTAAAATTTCCATACATTATCCAATTTTATTAGAGCACGTGTTTTTTCCTCATTTCCATATGTGAGAGCAGCTAAAGTATAACCCATATCTGAATACTTCAGAACATCATAAAACAACAGAAGTAACGTGTAAAAACATGTTCACTCTTTGTTATTTAAACACCCATCAATAAAGGACTAGATGAATAACGTTTTATTCTTTAACTATAGATTATTGACAAGAAGTACTCCTCTCATTATAATTCATATTTTCCATTGATAAATCAATGTTTTTAGGATCTCCAAGATTTTCTAGATGCAGCGACGGATGGTTTTATTTACTTTAGTTTGGGAAGTAATGTGAAAAGCAAAGAACTTGCTGGGCCAACGTTTACAGCCATATTTGAAACCCTAAAGGAGATTCCGTTTAAAGTGTTGTGGAAATTTGAGAATGATAATTTGCCAGGAAAATCGGAGAATATTAAAATAATCAAATGGGCGCCACAGGAAAAAGTTTTATGTACGTTTATTTTTAATTTTCTTTGAATAGGTCGTCCCATAGTTCGTCCCTTTTATAGAACCATTATCTACTGCACATTTATAATTTCGTTTTAAGACATGATTTTTAAACTATTTGGATAGCTGTTGATTGTAGGATTTGTCCAATATTTAAGTTTTGGTAACGTTCTAAAACATGTGTGCTCCATCATCATTTTCTAACAATGGAGTCTGGAAATATAGGATGGACCCAGAATGATGGAAACATACATATGTCGCAAAAAAAAAACAAAAACTTGTTCAATACTTAAACACAAAGCGTAATGATGGTTGTATTGTCAGGATTGTAGAAAAATTTGACGTTCTTATGCCTAGCGTGGAAATTATGAGTACTAAATTTTTAGACAGTTATGTAGTCCAACTTTACGTAGAACACCATTGGTGTTAAATTTGTAATATTCTAAAAATTCGTTTTCATTTTTTTTATCATAGTTTTCTGAAACTACTGAAAATTTGGAAATCTAAACAATTCTAAGTCATGACTTACAGAATGTGTAAGTTTTTCTTTTTCAATTTAACATATCTTTTACAGTTTAGGAATAACCCAATCACAAAATGGTGTATATGTATGAACTTAACTAATATCCCCTAAATTTCAGCTCATCCCAATATAAAACTGTTCATTACCCAAGGAGGGTTGCAGTCAATGGAAGAAGGTATTTATCGAGAAGTACCATTTGTGGTAATACCATTTTTCGCAGATCAAGAGCAGAATGCCAGATTAATGGAGAGCAAAGGAATCGCTAGAATTGTACAACGAAAACCATCAATGAATAAGGAGGAATTAAAAAACGCCATTTTAGAAGTAATACATAACCCGAGGTAATTTACTTTAGAAAAGTCTTTATTCTCATGACCTATTATTGAAACAGCGGATCAAATATTTTTTAAAGGAGTAAACATGAAAACAATAAAACCAGGTTCTTTATGTAGTCGGTCTTTCGATAGCCAAGATATGATTATTTATAACAAATCATTTTGCAATGTGACATATGGGTGTGACTGTAGTAACAAAAAGAATATAGAAAAATATTTTATACTTGAATTAGACCTGAAATTTCTAATCATAGACATGTAGTGTTTGAGACACGTAATTATATCATATCTTTAATTATCGAATTACCTACTGACACGTTATGTAAATGCAACAACAATGTTTAGTAATTCCGTATACATGTAAATAGTAACAGTACCCAAAAACTTTAGTACTTAGTTATGTTAATTAATTAGTACGCCACCTGTAGATGCAATCTAACGTAGACTGTGATCCTTATATGTGATATCTCACTGTTAAGATTACTAACAACGCACAGTCTTCAACTGATTATGAGACAGTAAAATCAAACACTGATCCTGGAGTGCGTACTGGAACCTTCGGCGTAGAAACAAAAAAACTGGATGTCTCACGAAACACCGAACTATTACACTTTTCTCGAGGCGCGTTTTGCCAACCAAGTTGGCATCTTCAGGAGAAGATTAAAACTCAATCTCCCCTGAAAACTCAATCTCTCAGTTTTAATCTTCTCCTGAAGATGTCAACTTGGTTGGCGAAACGCGTCGAGAAATGTGTAGTAGTTCGGTGTTTCGTGGAAAACTATAACTGACAATAATCTGGACAGTTTTCAATTATATTTCTAAAAAACTGGACGTTTTCCACGAAACACCGAACTACTACACTTTTCTCGACGCGTTCCGTCAACTAAGTTGGCATTTTCAGGAGAAGATTAAAACCACATTCTGACCTATACACTATTTATACTTAATTTGTCGCCATGGTTCACTGACTTGGTTTATCAGAGCACACAAAGACATACATATGTTACGGTTGAGTGATCCGTGGCCACAAATTAAGTATAAATAGTGCAAGTGTATAGAGTATAGTACAGTTAGAATTCAGTTTTAATCTTCTCCTGAAGATGCCAACTTAGTTGGCAAAACGGGCGTCGAGAAAAGTGTAGTAGTTAGGTGTTTCGCGGAAAACGTCCAGTTTTTTGTCTCTTTTGTTTCCGAAGTGTCAGTACCCACTCAAGAATTATATTTCTGTTCATTCTTCTACATAGCACATACATTTTCCTCGTTGTATTATATTTAAAATGTTTTGCCAAATGCCAATATTTGTGATATATATTGGGGATATAAATGGTGCATAGACAACAAAATTTATTTAGTCGCCAGGTTCTAAGTGGATACAATACAATTATATTTTTTTAGGTATAAAAATTCGGTAAAAACACTCAGAAGACAAGTATTAGATTCACCAACGTCAGGACTAGAAAGTGCAGTATGGTGGACAGAATACGTAATCAGACACAAAGGGGCTAAACATCTCAGAAACCCAGCTGCTGACCTCCCACTTTATCAATACTTTCTTCTAGACGTTATTAGTTTTCTAGTGTTAGCCACTGCCTCAGCATTGTGGGTGGCCAGTTTCCTTATGAAAAAATTATACAAACTTATTTGGTACGAGATAGAAAAATAAATTTAAAAGAAATAAACAAAAAATGCAGTAGCTTATGGATGTCCATAAATTCTAGGATGATTGTTTAAGTTCGTGTGTGTTATTTATTGATACTGATTATTGATTGTTGTTTCCGTGTAATCGTGATACCTACTCGTATATGTGTATATGTTACGATAAGTATATACGTTGTAATTTTGAATTTGGTATAGCACAATGGTACAAAGGATTACCGAATTTCGTTTGTACTACTCGTAAACAATTCAGCATCTACATTCATATGTACATAGGTGCTGAATATACGTGTTTGAATCTATTTACATGATTAAAAGTTATTTCAAAATAAAAAAGGTGCGGCGCTAAAACCAAACCACTTTAACATCAAACTTTTTTTAATCAATTAACTCCTTAAATTAATAAAAGTAACTCCTTACATTAGTTATCCACATTTTTTTTAAAATAATTTTTAAATACTTAAAATAGGTCCATATTTATTAATATAACCATAATCGTATATAACAATTATTTTATAAATGTTTTATGTTTGGTTTTGCCGATAAGGCTATGGTTTAATTATTTTGGAATAAGATGGTAATATCTATAGTAAAATAGTAATGCTTTATTATGTTATTCTAATTTTATTTTTATACTTGAATCATATACATGTTGGAGGAGTTTTATTCAAAATTATTAGCGTTGTTATCTGTAAAATATACTATTTTTGTATGTACTCGATTGCCGCTGTTACTCTTTATCCTATAATATACAATATCTTATGCTCTACTACAGTCTTACAGTTTGTGAGTAAGTTTTATTTAAATACGAACAGCCCTTTTTGAGATAATAAAAAATATATATTTGATGTAATAATTATTTATTATTAAAGTTTGCATACGGCGCGCGGCGCCGCAATACATAGACAACTCGAGCAGTATATGATGGGGGTTGCTTCAAACATGCGAAAATATAGTAGATGCTTACATGGATTATAAAATACTTGAGGTACGTGAGGTGTACACCTCTATGGCGCGTTCCGTTTCAGCTTTATTTAAAGTACCTTAAACGGTCATATCAGTTCTCAGTTCAGGTTTGTTTTTACATGATCCGTTCAGTTCTCACTGTTCTTCTTCGTTTCAGTTCCTTGTACAGCTCTGAACCGAGTGGTTAACACGTTTTTTCACTTTGTGTTCAAAGAAGCGAACGGACTGAGGCACTTGTTTACACTTAGGAATTGTAAGAACTGAAATGAAACAAATAGGTCTATCCATCCCGTCAATTCTAAGTCTCCGTTTCAGTTCTGTTTTCAGTGTTTAGTTTTTACACGTAGGAAAAACTGACAGTTTGACTGAAACTGAACTGACGACTGATACTACTGTTTAAACAAGAGTAGGAGCAAGAACTCGAATAAAATAAATTCTGATACTAATTTAAAGCTTGCAACATTTATATACAAAATGTATTTAATAATACTAAACATATTGTTAATATACATAAAAATGTACTTTATTATACAAAATTTACTTAAAAACAATCTAAATCTATTCTAATGTTTATATTAATCATCAAAACATTGTATTTTATAAAATTAAGTTAGAGTGGATACCTACTTACAATCATTTTAGGGAGATTATTGGTATTCTAATTTGTATCTAACTTAATCTCTTAATTTAAATTTAAATCGAACTTGCGTTTTGAAATAACTTTCAGTATTTTGTGAATACTGAAAATGCATTTGTTGGTAAAATACATTTTCAGTAAGTGATGTACTTATTCTCTTTTTAATAAAATGTTCTTAATGGTTTTGTTTATTTTATGATCCTTATTTTTGCAAGAATTTATTTCAAAATTTTCGATCATAATCGAATTAGGTACTTCACCTTAATTACTGCTGTGAAACAATGACAGTCTATCCTAATACAGGTACTCGTATATTTTATTTATTATTATGCAAGTGGTTGTTAAATGTATGGAAAAGGATATTTATGACTACATTTGATTAAACTATTTAAAATGTTGCACACGTATATTTTGCATTCTAAAAAACTTTTTCAAATAACTTTTCTTGATATCTCGTCATCTAAACTCTCTTTTCACATCTCGTACTAGCTTTTTCAAAATTGCCACCATATTTTGGTGGCCACATGACATGTGTGAAAACTGATTTTTAGGTTTTCGGACAAACAGAAGAGATCCCATGAAAAGTTTTTTCAATATCTTAATAATAAAAAATTTTAAACCTAGATGAACATGTTTATTTTATTTTATACGTTTTCTCATATTTTACTAACCGATGAAGTTATATTAACTTTATACCAGTTTTATCACAGGTATTATACACATAACTTGCTGTAACTCTTTAAAAAACACAAAGATAATGAAATCCAATTAAGGGATATCAGATTTGATATTATGAGATATACCTAATATACAGTGTGTACCTAACGTACCGTGGGCAAATTTCGATGTTTTATAGGATTCTAATGTAAGGCTATGGAAAAATAACCACCTTTCCCGACCTCTTTTTTCGAGATAAATTCATTGGTGAAAACAGAATTGCTATATCTTTTCGTTTTCGAGTTGTAAACGAAAATTGATTTTGAGTTTTCGATTGGTGTCGATAACTCGTTGTTGTAAAATTAGAAGAAATCTGTTTGACGTTCTACAGGCACTTTTTTAAGTAGAATAGGATTTCCTTAACAGATTTTTTTATCTTGTGTAGTTTTCGGTTATGGCATAAACTTCTATTTTTTAAATGGAAACCATAGTTGGCTATGATTTAATAAAAGAGGATTTTTTCTCTTACAACGATATATAGTTTGTGGGGTCTATGATGAGTGTTTATGCGGAAACAGTTAAAAACATATGTTTTCTAATAAAGGACAGTATAGTAATTTCAATGATTTTGCACAGTAGGCGCCTGTCATTTTGAAAACAAACAGTTGGATATTGGGATGTAAATACACAGTTAACATTACTGTTTGATTAACTGTTTATGTTTGGTTTTTGCTTGCATTATAGTTTTAAAGTTTCGATTAAAGAAATTGACAAGGCGCGATGGCGTATCAAAATTACGAAAAGTTTAATATGCTAGAGTGTTTTATTCAAAATGGATATAATTCTGAACTGCATCGGAACATATTTTAATCGCTACCCTGAAAGGAGACCCTAATATGTCCATCTTTGGTAGACTAAAAGAAAACCTCGTTGAATAAGGATTTAATAAACCAAGTTTTTATATAGTTTTTGCCATAAATGTTGTTGGTATGGTAGTCGTAAATCCTTCAATTTCAAGTAGGCAAATTGAAGCAGAGTCTGGTATATCGCGACGAAGAGCACTTTCAGTTTTAAAAACCAAATTTAGACCTTATACAATAAGGAAACAACAACAGCTCCTTCCAACTGATCCTGAACCCGACTGGATTTCTGCAATTGGTACCTACAACAAATTGAGCAAGACCAATTATTTTTTAAAAATATCATTTGGACAGATGAAAGTTACGTAAGTAGTGCCGGAATTTTCAACCGACACAACAAACATTATTGGTCTGAAATAATCTCATCAGACTGTTGATGTTCAAAATCAAGGACGTTTCGGTTTTAGTGTATGGTGTGCCTATATAATAACCGCATTTTATCTTACCAACTTTATGATGACAATTTAAATGGTCAACGTATTACAATATGATAAACTACCACATAGTAGAAGAATTTTTAGACAACTTGCCACTTAACGAAAGACGACATGTATTTTTTCAAGAAGACGGGGCACCACCCCATAATACTAATTTAATCTCGGAATTATTAAATACTAATTTTGGGGAGAAATGGATAGGGAACAATGGGCCAGTAAAGTGGCCTCCTCGTCGCCAGATCTCTCACCGTTAGATTTCTTTTTTTGGGGAACCATTAAAGACATTTATACAAAAGCAAATAATACACTGGTTCAACTGAGAGAAAATCTTATAGACTGTCTGAATTCCGTTTCAAATATTCACATCTATAATCAACAAAAAGTGTTTCAAAGATGTGAACTGTGCATCGCAAACAACGGACGACAATTTGAAAACTTTAGGTAAATAATCATGCTCGTATTTTTTTTTAATCTGTCTAGTTTTGTTTTTGTAAAATATATTGTATCGTATTTTTTACATACATTATTTGTTACAAATTTTATTGTTAAGTGTGTTAAACTTTCTTGTTATAAATATGTTATAATTAATTATTAATTAGTCACTAATATGTCATAATTAGTTATTTAAGTTTAATATACCATTCATTATATACGACTGTTACTATTATTTATGTTACTTTTCGCAGGAGTAATTTCCATAGAACAGTTATTATTATTAAAACATTGTTGTAACAATGTGTTACTATAGAAATACCTTCCTCAAAGAAAAAAAAGTAAGTATATATAAAAAAATTAAAATTTTTAACTGTTTCCCAAAAAAATAGAAAAAATATATGTTGTAAAAAAAAAAATCTTTTTATAAAAAAAATTTCATTTAAAAAAATAAATAATAATAAAATAAAAAATAAAAAATTAAAAATATTATTAAAAAATAAAAAAAATTTTAATTTAAAAAAAAAAAATAAAATAAAAAAATAATTTTTAAAAAAAAAAAAAAAATTTTTAAAAATTTAAAAAAATAAAATGGGTTATTTTTTATTAATTAAGATATATAAATATTGAAATTTGCCCACCCGGTACATACCTAATACAAAAGTATTTTTAAAACACCCACAACATTCCTTTAATGTGATTATATTAAAGTTATACAATTAATGTTAAAATTATACTATTTAATGTCATTAAATTACATAAAATAGTAACGACACAGCTATATGAGTACATGATGGGACACATGGGCTACATGATTACGGATGGATAACTTTTTGGTTTGGGACACATTGTTATATTTTATACGAGCTATCAATAACAATTGAGGAGGTTGCTGCAAGGATCAAGTGGCCCAGTTTCAACGCGTGACGAGGTTTAACTGCTTATAATTTCGATCAAAATATTAGACGTTCTTTAACGCAAATTCGACGCAGCTCAGCATATGTCAGTCTGTATACTCCATGCACTGAGATGTGTGGAATTTGCGTTAAATAACGCCTAACATTTTTATCAAAATTATAAGCAGCTAACCTCGCCACGCGTTGAAAATGGAGCTGCATTGTTCTTGTAGCAGGGTCCTCAATTATTAATTGCAACTTCATTACGGTCTGATGTATAATATTGTATTAAATTTCTGTCTTTTTTATGAATGTGTGTTGATTCAAGACTCATTTAATACAATTCTCCATATAACACTGCAATCGCAGGTGCAGATATACCACCAATATATACACGGTATCAATTTGAAAACGAACAGCATTTAATATTGCCTAAACTAATGACAGTATCAAAATTTGGCGAAACACTCAATTTACATATCAAGGGGGACAACTTTTGAGGCATTTGTTGTCGTATTACTTTCAATCCCCTAACCCCCAGGGCACCTACCCCTATTTTTTAGTTTCTTATACAATTCTAGATAAGTCCCATATTTATATTTTGTCCAAATTGAGGTAGTTAACCTCATGAATGTGTGGAATGTATTTAATTTCTAAATTGTTATAATGCAACTTTTATAAGTATGACAATGAAAAAGTCAAATTTACTTACCTTTATATTTACTTTAATAATTGTTCAAAATGGGTTCCATTGTTTTCTAAGCACAGGTATAGCCGACATTCAAACTGTTCGCGGACGTGTTGAAGAGTTTCAGGTAAAATAGCCCTACATTCTTGTACAATTCTTTGTTGCAGTTGTTGAATTATATGAATAGCGTGGATTAGATGCCGTCGAAAAAAAAGAAACGGACCGAAAGAGAGCCGCGGCCGCTATCCGTCGCCTTCCGAAAAACGGGCCTTTTTCCAGTTTAGCTCACCGGCACGGAACAAGACCCGCAGTCGCCAGCATCGCCATCTCGTGAATCCGTATACCGTCCCGCATTTTTCATCGGGGTTCCCTCTCCTGGTCTCTAGTCTTCTTGTTTCTTCCATGTAATTGTGATAGATATATGTTACACATGTGGATCCGTATACCGTCCCGCATTTTTCATCGGGGTTCCATCTCCTGGTCTCTAGTCTTCTTGTTTCTTCCATGTAATTGTGATAGATATATGTTACACATAATTTATTTTAAATTGTATAATTTATATTGTATCATATAAATATTGGGGGAGTTTTTTATGAAAATTATCTGAATTGCTATCTGTAAAATATATTATTTTTTATGTAATAATTATTTATTATATTATTTACCAATGAAGATATTTTACAATACAACAATAATTTGGAACAAAAAATACATATATTGTAAAACTCTACAGGAGAGAAGGCACATGTTTAAGAAAGGTTTCTAATTAGAAACTTTAAATCGGACAAAAAACAGACAAAAGTTGGCCAAAGGTTTTCAAATTTTACATACAGCTACACTCTTTAATTTCAGACAAGTTTATTGATAGTACTTTTCGTTGTTTTGCTTATAAAAGCCACTTCACCTACACAGGTAATAATTAAATTGATCCTATCAAGATCTACTTAATTTTTCGAAATTGTACTTACGATAAAAAATACTTTAAAATTAAGCGGGCCTTGACCCCAAACTGGGATCTTGCTGGGGACTTTAAGACTACAGTTTTCTTCAGGAAATATGCTAAATTGATGCCTCCGATGCCTCGCTAACATTCTTGGTTATGAATCAAATAAAATTAAAATATTATTTAGAAACAGAGAATTAAATAAATCAATCGTTTTGAGATATCTGCTACTGTCTCCTGTACTTATGCGGTAATAATAACAAGCACAACTGATTAATCGATTTCCATTAATATAAACAAATATACAAAAAGTAATAGTATGAATGTGTAAATATATCACAAGTATGTAAATTGTTGCATGTTTTATATATAACTAGCGACCCGCCCCGGCTTCGCACGGGTGCACGCGGACTTTTTGTAGACCTTTTTAAGATGTACAATACTGAAGTACATTATTTTGATCTATTCGTAGGGTTCAGCCAGCGTTTGCAATGTAAGCACAAAAAAATGTGTTTATTTACGACATCACATTAGAAGCCTCTAAAATTATCAGTGTTTCTCTACTATATTATGCATATATTAGACATATAAACCTTCCTCTTGAATCACTCTATCTAATAAAAAAACCCGCATCAAAATCCGTTGCGTAATTTTAAAGATCTAAGCATACATAGGGACAGACAGACAGCGGGAAGCGACTTGTTTTATACTATGTTATTATTATGATTTATTTAAATCATAATACAGTCCCTCACTGCCTCTAAAACTGCAACCAAGGAGGCAAAATGGGAACAGCGCTTAGCAGACAATGATATCCCAACCTGGAATCCTAAAGAAAAACTCCCTGCAGGTTCGGGCCTGGACTCGGGTACCTGGAAAACCCTCAACCGACTACGCTGCCAAATGGGAAGATGCAAGACCAACCTTCTGAAGTGGGGATATGCGGAAAAGGAAGCATGTGAATGCGGAGAATCCCAGACAATGGAGCACCTCCTGGCGTGCCAATCCTTACAAGATCCATGTACCCTCTGGGGCCTATGGACGTGTAATGAAAATGCCGTGATATGCGCTAGACATTGGAGAATATATATGAACATTTATTTGATATTAATTAACTATAAATGATGTAGCTCAGACACGATTAAAATAAAATAAATTTTTTTAAATAGTTAACATAATTTTTATATCATCAGTCTTATCACGAAAGGGGTTTTGATTTTGATGCGAAGCAACTATTGCGATAAAATGTAGGGTAGACCTGGGCACGTTTACGCATGGGGCACGTTTACGCAGTGCACTTTTTCCGAAACGAGTTATAACTGGCGCGCCACCAGTCATGACAGATTGATGCTGCTCCCTAGCGGATATTCTCACAAGTTTTTGAGCGTCAGTCGAGCTTCGGTCTAGCATGCGGAAAGGATAACCTGTTTTCTGTCAAGGTGAGTAAATTTTGTGTTGAACTTATTTAAACTTATTGTGAACTAATAATACTTAGTTAAGGATAAACAAATATATGAACATTAGCAGAATGTTATCCTTTTTTGAGAACTGTATTTGTATGAACAGAAATGTTGTTAATTTTCGTTGCCCATTAAAAACAAATCCAAACATGGCGACGGGGCACGTTTACGCATTGACATCGATGCAACCTTACGCACGTACCTTAACGTGTCCTTGAAGCAATGAAACAAGGAAGTCCGCAATCCTAACTGATAGTCAGAAGTCTTAAAGAAGCCCTCAGACACACGAACTGTTAGAAGCGAAAAAGAAAAAAAACGATGGCAGAACAAAACAAAAAGAAGAAATTAGCTAAAAATTTACTTGTTATTATGGAAGCAGAACAAGAAGACAGCAAAGGAAAAAGTATGAAACCAAAAACTGCAAAAGGGAAAAAGTTGGTACACTCTGGAAAAAAGAAAATAGTGAATGAATCTGATGACGAAGATGAAAACTGGCTGTGTATTTATTGTTTGAAACCATACAACCAATCCAAAAAAGGACAAGACTGGGTTCAATGTCTTAGATGCAAAAGGTGGTCCCATGACAAGTGCAAAAGGAAATAGGCTTTATTTTTTGTTTGTAAAAACTGTAACAGTGATGATGAAGATGACTAAATAGTTTCAGTTTTTAATTAGCAATTCTATTTTGCTGTGTGAATTATAATTTTGTGATAAAGCAGACAATCTGCTAGACTTATATTACCATCTGAGATATTTATAAGTTAGTTAGTTGTTGGTTGTTATAAGTGTCTGAATTGAGGAAATACAATATAAATTTTATGGACATGACTTGCGGATTCGTTATCATTACAAGTTTATTTATTAATAATGACAGTGACAAAGCGAGATGAATTATGAGTTATCTTGAGCACGATTTAAAGGCAATTTTACGTACCGGGTGATTCTGGTGGCTCACCCATATAACTTTTTTTTTGTTTTCAGATATAAAGTAATTAAAGCTTTTAAGACTGGATAGTAGACATTAATCTGCATTTATTGATATAGTAATTTTAAGTGGAGGAAACCTCAACCTCCAAATCTTTAATGGCACGTCATATTTCTTGTTTTGATAAAAAATACCAATACCATAAAAAATACCATTTTGAGCAAATTATTATACGTCATTTGCCATTTTTTCACAAATAATGCCATTCATTTGTTTTTATTTACATATTTTTGATCTAAATTGTTTAGAGGTTATTGAAACATTTCAGTTTGAGTGAAATGAACATATCAATATTAGTTTATCTGGTTTTTGTCGAAAGTTTTCATTTTTTAAGTGTTTAAATATTGCGAAGAGGAATTTTTCATGCCTCTTTTTTTTTTTAAATGGGAACACTATGTGCTCATAAAGTTAATTCAAGCAGAGCTTTCTATTATCAACAGTTTCATATGGTACACTCCTACACCTATTTAAGAATCGTCAAGAAAAATCCAACCAAACATCAAATATGTACTTGGATATACAAAATAATAATGCTCTAAATAAAACTCTCAAATAGCGTAAAAAACCGTGCAATTTTAATCCCTCCATTATCGAAATTGGTTTCTTTTTAAAATTTACTCATGGTCTCGAAAAACTATACGCCACTATACGGAAAACTATCAATAATTTCTATTCATTTTACGTTACGGCAAAGTCAGTTAGTTACAGGCGTCAGACCAAGACAAATAAATAAAATAATCCTGTTTTATTTTCTTCAGCACTATGATCTGTCAGAGCCATAGGTTTTTTATACGGTGAATCTGAGTTTTTGGAACTCCTGCCTGGTTCTGATTAGAAGCGAACTTAATTTTTTTAAGTGTTTTTTATATTGTGGAATAATGAAATGTATTGTGGATATATTTTTCTGTCAGATAGAAATATTCGGTGAAATTACACTATAATATATGAATTGAGATACAAAAGCATGCACATCACTCAAGGGAGCGAAACATCAAAGAAATCCAGATGCTGACCTCTTTGGATTTTACGAGCTGTCTGGTGCTGGTGACAACCTTAATTATCTAATTTTTCGTGAGTTTCGTACACATCAAGGAATGTTACTAATACAAAAATTAATAAAATGCATTAATTTGAATACTCATAAAAAATATGAAGGGAAATGAAGGGAAATTTAAATGTATGGAAAAGGGAATTTATAATTTTGATTGAGCTATTGACTATTTGAAATTTTGCACACGTACATATCTAAATTTGCATTCTAAATAACTTCTTCAAATAACTTTTCTTGATATTTCGTCATCTACCCCCTCATATTTTCGTGGCCACGTGACATGTCTGAAAACTGATTTTTAGGTTTTCGGACAAGCGGAAAAGATTCCCAAAAAGATTTTTCAACATCTTGTTATTAAAAAATTTTAAACCTAGATGAGCATATTTATTTTATTTTATATGTCTGTTTTCGCACATTTTACTAACCGATGAACTTATTAACTTTGTATCAGTTTCATCAGGTATTATACATATAATTTGCCGTAACTCTTTAAAAAACACAAAAATAATCAAGACCGATAAAAGGATATCAGACTTGATGTTGTGAGACATACCTAATGTTGTAAACAATACACAAAATCCAAAATAACAATTGAATTTTATTTAACCATCAATTAAACACAATAATTCAAATATAGTAACGTTCTTAGAGAGAGCTAAAATCGAATGAAAGAAACCCCACATCACGACGGCCATCCAGTTAAGTCAGCGGATTCCAACTTAACCCAAACAACGACAAATTGCGCTAAGGTCGGTAGTTGCTCGGAGTTGCAAATCCATAACTAACATTTTACAACATTCGGCCATCCTGAAGATGGTAGCGTCCTCGTTGCCACCCTTGGAGGTCACTCTGAAAATTTTTTTGAGTATTACGCACAAGTGGGAACATGTAAATTGCAGAAGAAACTGTATTCATGAGTGATATTGTCAATAGTAGGAAATCAAAATTTTATGTTAATATTTATACAGTTCTATGGACCCGGGTGAAGGGATGATTTCCTGTCGCCTTGGAGGCTTTCAAGCTCTGAATCACCTACTTGTCAGAGCCAGGGAGTAACCCACTCTCAAGTACCCGTAACCAAACCGCCTGAAAACTGGAGTACCGGGCTTCAAACTCTAGACCACCTACTTGTCAGAGTCCGGGAGCGACCCACTCTGAAGTAACGGCAACCAGACCGCCTGAAGACCGAAGTACCGGGCCCCGAGATCTAAACAGACCGCCCTACTCCACCTCCAAATAAATTCCCTGATTATTTTAGTTACGGCTCGTCAAGGAAATGGATTCAAATATTTTTTATTACCTACTTCATCAAGGGATTTTAATACATATTTTGTTTATGTGTTCAGTACCGCATAAAGAATGAATTTAGTAAAGGCATCATATAACAAATAACAAAAACCTGATTATTTCATTTTCGGGTTTTAACAAAAGGCCTAAATGATCAATGTGAAGGGTATGGACTGGTTGCAACCTTTGGTATGGGATGGGTATATTCGGGTTTCTTGTTTCCTGCCGACTTAAAATATAAACAATTTCTTACATATTCTCACGAAATGCCGCATGTTAGGAAACCTACTCCCGAGAATAGGATCACCACACTCGACGCAATAGTGTCCTTAGCGTTACCTGAAACCTTTTTGATACACTATTGAGTAAATCTGAGTTATCTGGGTTGCACTCGTCTCGTCTGGTAAGTCTGAAAACCTACACGGAGTGGACTGGGTTAAACCCTACTCCCGAGACCAGATTCACCACACTCTACCCAATAGTGCGGTCCCTTATTGCGCTCTGGAAGATGTCGATCCAAGCTTTCATGTCGTTGATCCTGGTCACTCCTCCACAGGAATCCTGTGACCTTCAGTTTGTCGATTCTGGGCACTCCTAGTCTGGTTATTCTGTGACTATCTCAATCCAGACATATTTCTTATTTCAAACTGGTCATAACCTTCAACTTTCCGCATACCTACTTTTTGGGAACTACTCCTCACGAACTGTAGCAACTACTATAACAGAACAATAAAATACTGCAATAACAGATTATTTCCGAAATAATGGTCTGACTCTACAGTCACTCCTGACCATCCATGTGGCAGTCCTATGGCATTCGGGTAGTGAGTTAGGTATACCTATTCGTATTTTAGTGATATTAGCAGTTACTGTAATTATTTGTTAGATCTGAGGTACCTACATACTTTGTCCATATTGCTCATAAGGCATACCTAGTGCTAATTAAGATTTTTAATCAATTAATACATATGTATATATATATATATTTTTAATGTGAACGCTCAAATGTTTTTCTTGTCTACTTCCTGTATACTAAGATACCTATGCCCCCTGAACACTAAGACACCTATTTTTCGTACTTCAGTACCTGCTCTGCCTTCTTATTACTTAAAAATATCAAAAGCATTTCATGCCAATAGCCCTGTATATGGATTTCTAAAAATGCTTAAGCTGCAGAACTATTTTCAGTCAGTAATAAATTGTAACATTTGTTGATGAACGACAGAGTTTAAAATCTCAAGGTCAGCTAATTACAAATGTAAATCGTAAAATATCAGCGGATACTTTTTAAACATTCTTTCATTTAAAATTATTTGCCCAAGTACGGAAATATTCACAATCCGTTTATTTAAATCTCAGGCTTTACGCAAAATTATGCCAGTGAAAAGACTCTTCTCGCTGACTATACAACCAACATTTTCATTTCGAGACACATCTTAAATCGGTATCAAATAACATCATTGGATAACAATAAATCCACTGAACGAATTTGACTTTAAATGGTTGCGTACACAGTTATCCATTTCAAAAACACAGACAAAAATATTAAACGTTTAATACAGTGTAGTATAAAATGTTGTAGTATAAAATGTATGTCCCCTGTTGACAATCTTTGTTGTTTACCTTAAAGCAAAATCGTATCTGTTTTCTAAACGTACCCTCATCATTTTGTTCCGTTAAATATTCCCTTAAATACAATAATAATTGTCTAACATAACAAATTTCTGATTTAATTTTTCTGACATTGGTAAGACTATTATGGACATTGGCATTTATTTTAAACACTGATACCTGGATGGACAATTATTTATTATTTTTGCAGTTTTATATGTTTTATGATTTTATTTCAGTGAGTCTGAAAATCAACTTTTCATTTTCTAACCTCTTCCAAGGAGATTTACTTTACTCGAATAACCTATCACATTTTATTTATTTACCTTATTTTCATATTTTTATCCAGCCATACTTCAGTAATAGAGATATCGAACTTAGAGAATTGAGGTTAGCAGAAACCATTTTCACCCTCCAACCCTTTTTAAAAACATATTCTAAAGTAAAGTCTTGTACAAAGCTAATCAAATATCAACTTGTTCAAACATCAAAGTGAACGAGGGATGATTTTATGAAAAAAAAAACAAAAGAATTAACAAACCCCTAACACAATTAATACAAATCGATACGTATTATGACGTCGTATGCACAGCTCAAGAATAAAATCTGGTTATGAACTAACCAATCTGTCAACTGTAATAACTGTTCAGTTCAGTTCAAACCAGTTTAAATGAAAAATGAAACTCACTAATTAAGTTCCTGTATGTGTAAGTATGTAAACTTAAAATTATGATTTTCGATACTGTCAATAATTTTCTCAGACCCTGTATCGAACCATTATAAAACGTGTCTACTGGTTAAATTTATTCACTACTCACTACCCTCCTGCTCATTACTGGACAACGCTGCCACTGTTCCTGAACTATACGACTCAAGATTTGGCGAGCCGAACTTTCTGCTGACACCGTCATTCAGCTCGTTGCATGTCTCGCCGTATTTGCTTGGTACGCCGATGATTACTATTTTCATAGGTTCATGGCGGGTTTTCTTGTAGCGTGTTAACTTTAATTTTTTTTTTTTTTACTTAATCACACCAAACACGATCCCACTTCTGATGTTGTAAACAATACACAAACTCCAATAACAATTTAATTTTATTTAACCATCAATTAAACACAATAATTCAAATATAGTAACGTTCTTAGCGAGCGCTAAAATCGAATGAGAGAAACCCCACAATCACGACGGCCATCCAGTTGAGTCAGCGGATTCCAAACAACGACAAATTGCGCCAAGGTCGGTAGTTGCTCGGAGTTGCAAATCCATAACTAACATTTTACAACACTAATATAAAAGTATTTTTAAAACACCCACACAGATACGTCGCATGACCGGTGTAACAATGAAAAAATGGTTTGACTGACAAATGCAAATTATTTTTAATTAAAAATAACTTGATTTTACAATGATTTGGAATTTTGAATTGTTTGCCGAACAAAAGTTGAAACCCGAATGAATATAAAATACATATGTGGAGAGTTCTGCTTCTCGTCGGGATGCCGACCGAGGCCACGGAGCGGTTTCCGAAATGCTGAGGCAGTGGATTCCTGATGGCGTGACCCATGGCGTGATGCAGGCAACGGCTCCAGCCAGCGGTAGCCCACATGGGCGCGCCTCCAGTGGCGGCGTCATAACTAGTACAATTTAATGTTATAAAATTACATAAAATAATTTACGAAAAAACTACGTGAGTACGGATGGATAACTTTTTGAGACACACTGTATATTTTATAAGTGCCACCATTAACAATTGATTGCAGCGTCATTATGGTATGATGTATAATATTGTACTAAATTTATCTCTTTTATCTTCAATACTCGCCCTAGATTTGGTAATATTACGAGTGTGTAAAGTAGATTACTTTCCAAACTTATATGGTATGGTTCCTGGTAATAACTAAAGGTCAAGTATATCTGGAGATGTTACAAAACGCAATTGAGCTGTTAATTCTTGAAATTCTGGCAGACAATCCAGATTAATTTAGTAACTTGGAAATAACTTTCCAATTAGATGGTGCTCCTGCACACCATTATGGGACAGTAAGACGTTATCTGGATGAGGAACATCGCAGTAGATTGCACGACGAGGCCCAATAGAATGACCAGCTCGTTACCGGACCTCACACCTTTAGTTTTTGTTTTTTGTGGAGGTATCTTCAATCTAAGGTTTACGTTTCAAAACCTGACAGTATTGAGTATTGACATTAAAAAAAATAATATGGGGCCATTTCCACTAACATATATAGTACGACAAGAATTTTAACATCAAAACTACCCTAAACCAAAACAAAATTAGTATGACTAAATAAGGCTTTTAAATATCTTTCAAACGAGGTGCCACTTGTCATTTAAAGTTATTGGTCACAGTGACCATGTGACGTCATCTATGGCGATTGCGTGACCAGTTGTAACTAGTAGAGAAAATAACATTCGTTTATTTTCACTCTCCTAGATTTTTGACTAGCCCTGTATAAATTACATATTTAACTAGTAAATTTTTATTTGTTGAATATTACAAACAAATACATATATCAAGAGAGGCTTTTATAATGTTATACTTATTCGATATATTTATGTATTCTAACATTTTAAATCAATTACTGGGTAGCAACTGATTACTGCTCCAATATGTTATAACAATACTACATACTATGTAAGTTAATATTTGATTTTTCTTGACTGCTCAATTTCCGTGATAAAACTAAATTAGGAAGTCAAAATTAAGACTTCTGAATACTTCTTATACAGTGAGAAGCAAAAGTAGATTAAAATTCATACTTGGTTTGTTAATTATTTTTTTAAATACCGCCAAAATGGCTTTAGTATTTTTTTTCTCTTAATTTTTTTTGCACACATTTCATAATAATTTCTCGTATTGCCTACATCCGTCTATTTTTGGGACAGATTTTTCTTGGTGTAACATACATTTTGAGGCGCTCAAGAGACACACGCCAGTCCAGCAGAATGAAATCATCTGGTACACAGATAATAATAATAATAATATATTTATCAAAATTATCTAAATGTCTTTATTTAGGCGGAGTTCAATCCGAAGATTGCTCTGACACTCAACCAGTGATAATTAAGAAAGAAAATATTCCTAAAGGAGTATACATGTAATTTAAAAAAAAAATACCTACTCCTACAATGGCAGTAATATTTTTTTATAATAATTTGTAAGAGAACTTACAGATAGAAGTTTAAGATGTTGAGGGATGGAATTATAGGTGGATGCAGCTGCATAAGTGAAACATTTTTTAAAAAAAGATAGATTATGTTTTGGTATAATGTAGATTATCAATATGTCTAAGATTTCGGCTATGTAAAAAACCTCTAGGTGTTAATCATTCTTTAAGGTACGGAGGATTGGATATAAGAAGGACTTTATGAGTAAAACATGATAAATTATGTTTTCTTCTCTTAGACATATCTAACCAGTCCAATATTTTTAACTTGTTTGACACGTGATCATATCGTTTAAGGTTAAATATAAATCTTAAAGATATATTTTGCACTTTTTTAATTTTATTGGAGTATAACTTATCAATGCATGGTCCATAAATTGTATCAGCATAATTAAAGTGAGTTAACACTAAGGATTCACTAAGCAAGACTTTTAAGCGCAAATTTAAAATATTGCGACTCTGATAGATACGTTTTAGTGAACAGTAAGTTTTCTTTAACACGTTATTTATGTGCAAACGATAATTTAATTTCTGATCCATTAACATGCCGAGATTTTTGACAGACTTCTGAAAAGTTAATTTTTGTCCTTTAAAATTTCTGCATTACTTTCGATTATCTTTACAATTTTTTCAGTGCCAAAAACTATGGCAGATGATTTTTGAGCTTTAATCTTAAGCCCATTTTGTTGAGAATATTTTACAACAGATTCAATGTCACTATTGATGTTAGTAGTCGATTGCATTAAATTCTCCGGATTGAAAGTTAGGTACAACTGCGTGTCATCTGCGTAGCTGTGGAAACAACAACTTTTGATAGCATTAGAAAGATCTGCGGTGTACACTATGAAAAGAAGTGGGCCCAATATGGAACCCTGTGGAACACCAGCATCTAATGATTGATATTCTGAATAATGACCATTCAAAAGAACACATTGTTTCCTGTTTGAAAAATAAGATTTCATTAGAATTAAGGACTCCTCAGAAAAGCCATAAAATTTCAATTTTGCTAACAATAAATCATGATTTATCTTATCAAAGGCTTTACAGTAATCTAGTAAGACAAGTAAAGGTGCTTTATTGTTGTCTATACCCTGAACTATATCATTATTTATTTTTAAAAGTGCACTTATGGTACTATGACCAGATCTAAAACCCGACTGATATTTTGGCAAAATAGCGTTCTCATTAAAATAAGTGATTAACTGAGTGTGCATTATTCTTTCAATAATTTTATATACTAACACATAACTAGCAAAATACTGATAGGGCGAATATCATTAAAAACTGTTGGATTGACTACTTTAGCCAGTGGCTTGACAACTGCCTGTTTTAATTTTTCAGGAAAACAATTATGTAAAAGGCACTGATTTATCATATGTAAGGTAATATGTATGGTATACAGTACAGCAACATTTTATTATAAATACAGTCACATCCAAACGCATTCGATTGTATTGCAATTAAAGCTTTATGAACCTCTTCTTCAGATACAAAAGAAAAACTAACACCATTTTTAAAAACGTTGTTATTAAAATACCGCAAATTTCATAAGAAATGTCCTCATATTTACAGACTGGCACAAATAATCATTAAGTTGATTGACATCAGACAGAGTCCCCGGAATCTCATAAGCATTTTTCGCAGAATTTAAAGTTTGCCATAACTCTTTTACATCATTGTTCTGTTGAACGAATTCAATATAAGATTTTTTCTCCCTATTAATAGCCATATTTGTGAAATTGCGTAAATTTTTATATACTAAAAAGTCATTAGGATTTTTTGTTTGTTTATATCTAGATAGAGCTTTGTTTTTATTTTTATTCATGATCTTTGGAACATCAGTGAGCCAAGAAGCCCTAGGTTTGGAAATTCTTACAGTTTTAATAGGTGCATGAGTATCAAATAAATGCACAATATTGTCATTAAAAATTTTTAACTGATCATTAACATTATTATAGGTGTATATTATATCCCAAAAAATACTGTGTAAATCACTTAAAAAATGGTCATAGCTGAAATATCTGAAGTCACGGTAGGTGTAGAAAAATTGTTTTTCAGAATCAGCAGATAAGGGTAGCTCACAGATAATAATACGGTGATCTGAAATATTAACATCTTCAATACGGATATTAATATTGGGAATATTTTTGCTAGTTATTACAACATCTAGTAACGTCTCGCTGAAATTGGTCACTCTCGTTGCCTCTGTAATAATTTGCGTAAGATCTAAAGACTCCAATAAATTACAAAATTTCCGTACATCTGAATTAACAATATTGAACTGGTTTATGTTTAAGTCTCCTACACAAATACACCATCCACCTCCGACAGTAAATTAGTGATCGAGTTTTCTAATGTATTTAAAGAATTAGATACATTACTTTTTGGAGATCTGTACACGACTCCAAAAGCAAAGCATTTACCTCGAATTTTAAATTTGATCCATAGTTCCTCAAGAAATTGACTGTTTTGTTCACCTATATCAAGTATATTATAAACTAGTCCTGTTTTTATATACAAAGCAACCCCTCCTCCTCTAATATCACCCTCTCTATCTTTTCTAACGATACTGTACCCAGGTATTACTACTACATCAGAATCAATATTATTATTAAGCCAGGTCTCTGATATTGCCATAATATTGCACAATTCATTTGACATTATGTCTGTTAATTTCTGAAAACCTGTAGAAAGAGACCTAACATTTAAGTGGCCAATTTTAAATGTCATTATTTATTTCCTAAAAGACAATTGATGAAAAAAAAAAAAAATAATAACAAAAACATAATAGCCCTAGAATTAATATAAATATTGAACAACGCTATTTATCATTTTACAATGTTTTAGCTAAATAGGTTTTTGCCGTGAACGTAGACTCTCGATTAACGTTGAGTTAACTTGCTTTATCTTGGGATTAGCTTTGTTCTCCTTTTCAGCTTGTTGAGCAACCTTACTAGCTTGTGGCTTTTGAGTGATAGCTTTATCCACACCTTGACAATCTTCTAATTGGATAAGTTCTTCATACGTAAATTCTTCGCCATTTATGACCAACAAATTGTTTTTAATTTTAGCGTCACTCCTTTTAACCAGGATCATTTGAATTCTTTGAATTATGTCTTTAATTTTAAAACCTGAAAAGACCTTTAAGTAGCAATTTTAAATGTCATTATTTATTTCAAAAAATAAAAAAAATATAAAACCTAAATATAAATTCGTATATTTTAAATGTTTTAGTAAATAGGTTTTGCTAAAGATTATAATAGTTAATTGCTTTTTTGATTAGTTTTTTTTTTACTTTAAATTACTAGCTTTGGTTTTTGAGTGATAGCTTTATCACACCTTAAATTTTAATTGGATAAGTTCTTCATACGTAAATTCTTCGCATTTATGACACAAATTGTTTTTAATTTTAGCGTCACATTTTTCCTCTCTTGCCTTCTTTAAATTACTTCTCAGTACTTTTTGAACTTTCCGGTCTTCCTTAGATAGGTCGTTATTAATATATATGTTTTTACTTTTGAATTTGAAGCAGTTGCGTAATATTTGTTGCTTCTTGATTGTTGTTGTCAGTTCAATCAAAATTGGTCGGGGTTTATTTTCAGGTTTAGGCAATATTATTTCGTTTAACTCTTCTCTCCAGAAAATTTATCTTAAACTTAAATTCAAGAATTTTGTTTCTGTAATTCGTCCACTGAATAACTCAGATGATTAAGTTGATCTTCAAATTTAAGAGAAAAGGAATCAAACTCGTCTTTTGTTTTAAATCAAACGTTTTAATTTCAGTTCTGAAATTTTCTGCAAGCAATTTGTAAAGCTCTTTATATCATAGCTCAATAGATCATCTGCCATAATTATTGCCAAAAATATGCGAAGTGGTCACCGTCACGCCGAACGGATTACTGATTAATTAGTCCGAGAAAGAACACAGCGAGGAGCCGGCCACGACCTCCCACGTGATATTTTGATAACAGCAAGAGTTGGAACAGAAAAATATTGGAACTACTTACAGTTTGTATCCTATTAGGAAAAAAATAAATTTTTATTACACTTGAAGGCGTTAGAATCAGTTCACTATTTTTTAATTCACTGTTCTTCACGGCATCACAATATGTTCACAGTAAAAAGGAAGTTTTTTTAAAACAATTTTAACGTTTAAAATCGCATACTTTCTAGAGCGAAAACAGATAACCTAACGACTATCGGATGTTCGTTCGTTGAATGGGTGTAAAACGGAACAAAGCATTGGAGCAGGTGAAACAAACAGACATCCAGGGTGCGAAATCAGCATTTGGGGAAACTTGGGGAACTCAGCAAGCATTAGGAGGTCTTACACAAATAAGAATATCCAGATTATCCAGATAGCCAAGCAGCACTCAAAGCCCTGGGAGTAATAGGAATACATTCCTAGGCAATTAAAATCTGTATGGATTTGTGAGTACAACAATAGTATCACTCTCAAGTGGCTGAGAGGACACCAGGATCATGAAGGCAACGAAAGAGCGGACTTTCTCGCAAAGAAAGGGGCTGAAGTTCCACTGATACCTGAACATACCTGCGGTCTAGCCTACCGGACAGCCAGGAGATAAGGACTATGAAAAAAAAATATTTCTCTTTGGGGGGGGGTTTTTGTCTTGGGTGGGAAAGGGGGGGGTTGTGGGGGGGGGGTTTTGGTTGGGTTAATAAGGGAGGAAAAAAAATTGGGGTTTTGGGAAGGGGGGGGGGGGGGGGGGGGGCGGGGCCCCGCCCCGGGCCGGCGGGCGGCTCCCAACAAGGGGGGGGGGAAGTGGCCGGGGGGGGGGGGGGGGGGGGGGAGAACCCCCTTTTTTTTTTTGGGGGTGGGCCGGCCGCGCCCCGGGGCCCCCAAAAAAAACCTCCCCCGGGTTTTTTTTTTTTTTTTTTTTAAGGAAAGAGAAGAAGGGGGAGAATGCGGGGGGGGGCAAAAAAAGAAGAGGGGCGGGGGGGGCGGGCCCCCCCCCCCCCCCCCTTTTTTTTTTTTTTTTTTTTTTGGGGGGTTTTGTTTTTTTTTTCTCTTTTTTTTTTTTTTAACTTTCGGCGCTCTTCCCCCCCCCCCCCCCTCCGGGGGGGGGCGGGGGGGGTGGCCCCGCGCGCCCCCCCCCCCCCATCCTTAGGTTCTTTGAATGTGTTAGTAATTGTAGTTTTTGATAAGTTTACTTCTATTCATTAGTTACAAGAATTCGTAACTGTTTGCTGACGATTTTCCACCCCTAGGAATGCAATGTACTACCTTACTATTTGCCGTTCGCTTGACTCCCAGTAACTATCGATAAACTGGCATTTCATCCTTAGCTACCAGAAGTCATAGTCATGATGTCGTCTTTCCACGGCACTGTAATATTTCTTCAGCTTGTTCGAAACATATTTATATTTACTTGTCATTTGACGTTTTTCAAGTTAATAAAAAAAAATCGCATATTACACGTGACATTATATTACCATGAAAGACTAAAATTTGCCTTGTACAATAAGTAGGTATTTGAGATTACATAGTTTTGCATATATTTGTAACTAATACGAAACCAAGTAAACGCCGGCGTCGTCCAGTTGCATGAGTTTCGTAGTTAGACTAGAAACATGTGTAGCTCTAGTGTGTGTTTTGATAATATTTGCCTCATCTTCTAGCGGCGCAAACATTTTAGCAATTTCGCCTACTCCTGTCTACAGTCATCAAACGGCATTCTTCGAATTATGGACCGAATTGTCCTTGAGAGGACACAACTTAACTCTGATTACTACTAATCCCATGAATGATCCGAAGTTGAAAAATTTAACTGAAATTAATATGAAGCATACGTATGATATAATGAAAGGGGTTACTTCAGTTATCAACCATATGACAAATATGTGGAATACTTACGAATACATCGATAACATTACGTTGGCAATATTTAATGAGCAAATTGGTCAACCGAAATTTCAAGAATTATTAGAGGGAAGAGGCAACTTTGATCTAGTACTGGTTAACTTTCAGCATCCTCAGTTGCTGATATTTGGAAAAATATATAACTGCCCAACGATACTGTTCAGCACTTTCTATTTATACGAGTATAATCATGAGGCACAAGGAAATCCCTCTCACCCTACAGCTCATATCGATATGCTGTTACCCTTTCCAACCCCCTCTTAATTTCTATGAGAGACTTATCAGCATTGTGTTCTACCTCCATAACTTGTACACCGTAAATTATAAACTACATCCGATGAGAGATAATATTCTTAACAAGTATTTCAACACGTCTGTAACAGTAAAAAAATTAGTAAGAGACGTAGATTTAGTGTTCCTTAATACGAACCCAGCCATACATGGCGCCAGAACTTTTGGACAGGCCACTATTGAGATCGGTTACGAAAGAAGCCTACATCCATTAATCTGGAGGAGGTAAGATATCCCTTAAAAATTAAATTTCTTAAATTTAAACAATTAGAAAAGAGAATGTCCAATATTATTTTTATGATAGTGATTAGTCAGGTATAATATTAGTGTTAAACTATTACATGTAAAGAAGATATAATAGATAATCGGAGAAATGAAAAAACATTTACTATTATTTTTTAGAATGTCAGCGCAATATTCATTCTTTATTCCTTTCGTTCGGGAGTGAGAAGTGTTGGCACCATATTTGCGCAAACTTTGTTCATATTGCTCAACGATTCATGCAAATTCTAGCGAACATATTTTTTGTCGATTCCTTGTTATTTCAGCAAGCACTCGGATGCTTAGCTGATGATCTTCGAGGATTAATTTATCAATTTTTCTTCTGTTTTATACGCTGAGGGCCGTCCGGGGCGCGGACCGTGTTCGGCAGTTTCACGTCCCCATTTAAACCGTTTAGACCATTCAAAAACTTGTGTGCGGGATAAAAATTCATTCTCGTACACTTCTTCTAACACTGCATAAGCTTCTGTAAAAAAATTTCCTCGTTTAACAAGAAACTTGAGAATAACCCGTTGCTCCATCTGAACACTTAACATTTTTTCGACGTGTCACTGGTGCGTGGACTAATTCAAACAGACTGCTACAGTCAAACTGAGCGACCCACTGGCTTGTCCAACGAACTTAGGGTGGGTAAAGTATCACTAGATACAGTTCTATTTAAACTCGCTGCGACACGCTCACAGCGCGCTGGTAGCAGCCTCAGTTCGGTCATTTAATAGCCACCTCGTAAAATAATTGTGGAAGGTATAACTTGATATACCAAGGGTCCTTGATAGTTTTTTCAGATTTTTTCCGCCGTTAAAGAAATTTAACTGAAGAAAAACATTTTTTTAAAAATGTTTCAAACAAAGTTTTTTCTATAAAAGATGTCGATTGAGATCTGTTTTTTCAAATTTTTTAAATTGCGAAAACAGTTTAAAAAATTCGTGCATGTATCATCATAATACGATCTCACAGTGTAGCCCGTTAAGAACTAGTACACCCCTATATTTTTTTTATTTATCATCTAATTGAAAAACTTTCCTGTCAAAATATAGGGCACAACATTTTTTTAAAAGGGCGGTGCATTTCATATCTCCAATATAAGGCCAACTGTAATATTTTTGTAAGTGACCGAAAATTGAAGAAAAGTTTTAGGGATCTTTTTAGTCATTGTTTTCAGCATTTTTCAAAACTAGTGTATACCAATTACACAGCCACACAAAAAAGTTTCTGACCTGGGGGCCTCACTATGTGTACTATATGTTTGAAGTCGCTGAATTCGAATCCAGGGTCAGTTTCATCCCTACACGTCTGGGTTCGGCCATAACCTCAAAAAAACCCTCAAATTTGCTATATCCGTTAAAACCACAAACCCTATGGCTCTGAAACCTCATAATCCTATAATACAATAACCAAATGACCCCACAACCTAATGACTCCATAACAATATAACCCCATAACCATATAACCCCCCCTAATCACATAACCCCATGACCTTAAAACCCGATAAAAAAGTTTCTGACGTGGGGGTCTGACTATGTGTACTATATGTTTTTGGGGTCGCTGAATCCGAATCCGGGGTCAGTTTCCAGCCAAAGCACGGTTTGGGTTCGGCCAAAAACCACCTTCAAATTTGCTATATCCGTTAAAACCAGAAACACTATGGCTCCGAAACCTCATAATCCTATAATACAATAACCCAATGGTTGTACATTACGTTGGATTACGGCATGTACATGTACATATACAGTCGGAGTTCTGGCATTTCCAGATCAATTAATGATCTAGATTTAATTGTTATTTACAGATTTATTTATTTATAGAATATTTTATGGTGTATATTTGCTTGAGAACTGTAAAATCAGTTTCATTGTCAGAGATTGCGTTACATGATTACAGCATCGACTTATAGGGTTATGTAATTATGGCTGTGGGCTATGTGGTTATTGCTGTGGGGTGGGTTATTGTATTATAGTGTCAGTGCAGGATTAAGAGCCATATGGGTTTGTGGTTTGCGGATATGGTGAATGAACTCTAACGTGTTGGAATGAAACTGACCCCGGATTCGGATTCAGCGACCCCAAAAACATGTTGTACACATAGTGAAACCTCCAGGTCAGAAACTTTTATTTTTGTGTGGCTGTGTTATCGGTGAAAAATAAAATTTGCAAATAATTTTGGTAATATTTAATATTTTTCTATACCTAATATGAACAATGTTATTTCCGTAACAGTTATTTTAACAGTAGGTTTCCTGAACATTTTTTTTTTTTAGTTTTCTGATTTTCTATTATATATTTTTTACATTTTATTTTATTTATCGTTATTCAGATTGACCAGCAAGATAAACAAAAATTCCTCTGAAAATGAATATATTTGGTGCAAATGCACTTCAATCATGCTTAGCGGCTATATCCTTGCGTACTTATAGCCTCTAGTCAGTGGCGGTTGGTGATATTTTTAGTTAGCCATATCTCGAAAATGACGCATGGGACCCATTTCACTTTTTTAGGTGATGACTATACACCTCTTACAGAAAGGATTTATAGTGAAAAAAACCGTCAGCAAACTTTGCGAAAAAATTTAAAAAAAAAACTGCAGAACACCCTGGCATCTTAGTAACGCTCTGTGGAATATTTGCAGTATATATTTTTTTCATAATCTAGAAACAAATACAAGGAAAGGTTTTTCGATCTGTTACAAAATATTTTTTTTTCAAAAAGATGGCCATTTTAATTTTTGAAAACAAAATATTCCTATAAAATTAAAATCGACCCGTTGCCGTCGAGTCGACCACCTCCGCGCCGCCGAGACGAGTCGAACGACGCGTCGCGTGCATCCGTGCGATCTTCCGTTGCCCAGTTATCGCAAAAACACAATTCACGGCAGTCAACACCCTAGTCACGTTGCCTACTGGCGGGAGGGAAAGCCTATTGGCGGGAGTGATGATAAAGTGACGCTAGGGTGTAACGAGGGGGTCTAATTTATTTTTGGTAGTCTTCTTTGTTCTTAGTGGCCCAGAAAACATGGGAATACACACCCTCCTCGACTTTGTATGAGAATTGACATTTCAACTCCCAGAAGGGGGTGTACGAGGATGGTAACGGGGAAATGGTTAGTTAATTTTTTTTTATGGTCATATTCGGTTTAAGAGACCCCAAAAACGGGGAGGTAGGGGAGGGGGTCTACCCTCTGGGTCTTGACATTTTTTTTTGGTGTGTTAGTAATTACAGTTTAAATAGTTGAAAGTTCTGAGCTATCTATTATAACTGGATATTTATGATAAAATATTGCTGCATATTTATTATTTACTGCAAATTGTTTATTTTTACGTTTCTGTTTCCTTGTTATCGTCCTTAAAATGTTAAATGCGTGGTATTTTAGTCACACAAACTAAAATACTTATTTAAAAATTCGCTTGCGTATGTGTGGTGTGGTATTTTTCTTAGGAAAAGAACCAATTATGATTGTTTTGATAAATAAAATTCTATACGAGGTGTGTAAATTAAGTAATGAGACTGATTTTTTAATTTTGTTTATTCGAATAGAATTACAATTCGGTATTGTCTTCTTCAAAATAACCTATTTGGGAAGCCACACAGCGCTGGAGACGGTTCTTCCATTCCTCATAGTAGTGCTGGAACTCATACAATGAAATAGCATTCAGCTGGTCGGTTACAGCCGTTTGAATGTTTTATATGATCCCAAAATGACGTCATTTAAGGCGATTTTTCAAACTCGGTAAGAGAAAAAAGTCACAAGGACTCAAATCAGGCAAGTAAGGAGGCTGAGGAGCCACAGGAATGTTTTTACTGGCTAAAAACTGGTTTACTGAAATAGCTGTGTGACAAAACGCATTGCATTGTGTCGTGATGCAACATCCAGTTGTTCTTGATGTTTGGTCCTATACGCATGACCCTTTTTCAAAGTTTTTCAAGAACCTCTCTGTAAAAGTGTTTATATACTGTTTGGCCTGGAGGCACAAACTCTTTGTAGATAATTCCCTGGCTATCAAAAGAGTAAATCAACATGCATTTGATTTGTGACTTGCTCATTGTTGCTTTTTTTTTGGTCTTGGAGAGCTTGAAGTGTACCAGCCATTTCATGCTTTGGCGATTGGTTTCCAGGTGGTACTCAAACACCCAAGTCTCATCGCCAGTAATGACGCGTTCTGAGAATAAGCAGCATATCATTTGCAGTCTGAAGCAAAACTTGATAGCACACCGTTACTCAAAATTACTACGCTTTTTTCGTTTCTCCAGCGGACGTATATTTTCAAGTTTCACATTTTCCAGGTTCTACATTTCGCATTTGTACGTGAACATTTGCGCAGCAAACAATTAAGACTGACGTGTCCATGCAATGTTTTTTCTCGTCCTGTATTGGTTTCATTGAATTTGTTTCAAACTTTAGGTCTTCACTTTATAGCACTACATATAGAGGAGTATTATATCAGTTTTGAGCTTCTTCGTCATAAATCAATTTTATCCGTGAAAATGCAGAGAACTCAAAAACGATAACTGCATATGTTTAACGTCCATGTCAATACTCAATAGGTACTCACATTTTTTCTAATTTTGCAATACTTAATTAAGATCGGTAGATGTCATCAATAGGTTGGTAAACACAACGTCAAGAGGAGATTTTATGATTTCCTAACAATTTTTTCACTTAGCACTTTCACTCCCAGTTCAATAAATTTCGATTTTTTAGATAACAAAATGTAACATTTATTGTGCAGCCAACTCCTTCTTAAGTCGAACTCGCCTCTGCCCATTAAACTGGTTTGAGTTAGATAAATATTCAGTTAATTCAGCATATTTTCGATAAATGCAGGTAGGTATTTCATTGCACAGGAAAAGGACAATTTCTAGACTTCTAGTTCTAACAACTAGCGTAGGTGATGGGAGGGCCGGTCTTATTCCGATATGTATGTGGTTGCTTCTTATCTGCCGAGTCGATTCGGTTATACTTTTCCTTTTTTCGATAACCGATAACTGATGTATGCATACGGATGCATACATCAGTTACCGGCCACCTATGTGGCGGTATGTGTGTGGGTATAGCACCCACACACACACACACATACACTATCGTTCAAAAGTTTGGAAGCAAGCACACTTTTGAGTTTAACAAAATATTTATTCTTAGAATAGTCCAAAATAACGCCTGTAATAAAAAAAAAATCTATGTCAACTAATCTATAAGAAATACTTTGTTGTCTACTTGCATTTATCAAAAAACCTTAATGGCATGAATCATCATTATGTAGGTGTTCAACAATGATTTTGTTTGCAATGGCTCTCGCAATCGCCAGATATTTCTCCGATTTAACTAGTGTGGGATGAATTAGACAGCAGAGTAAAGAATCGTCTACCAACAAGCGCTACACAACTATGGCAATATATACTTGGCGCTTCAGGCGGAATGGAAAACGCTAAATGAAGGATATTTTAAAAAATTAATCAAGAATCCTCTTGTTGCCCATTATTTGTTAGGAAATAATTGAAAATAAAGGTGGTAATTTTGATGACGCTATTATTTAACTTACAAGAGATTTCTCCTTATAATTAAGTTATATAGTTTAAGTTATATTTAAGTTATATCAGTGACGGTGCGTGATATTTCAGTTAGCCATATCTTGAAAACGACGCATGGGACCCACTTCACTTTTTTAGGTGATGACTATACACCTCTTACAGAAAGGATTTATAGTGAAAAAACAACCGTCAGCAAAGTTTGCGAAAAAATTTTCAAAAACACTGGAGCACTCCCTGGGTTCTCAGTAACGCTCTGTGGAATATTTGCAGTATATTTTTTTCATAATCTAGAAACAAATATAAGGAGACGTTTTCGATTTGTTACAAAATATTTTTGTTTCAAAAAAGGTATGGCCATTTTAATTTTGGGAAACAAAATGTTCCTATAAAATTAAAATGGCCATAACTTTTTGAAAAAAAAATATTTTGCAACAAATCGAAAAACGTCTCCTTATATTTGTTTCTAGATTATGAAAAAAAAATATACTGCAAATATCCCACAGAGCGTTACTGAGAACCCAGGAGTGCTCCAGTGTTTTGAAAATTTTGTCGCAAACTTTGCTGACGATTTTTTCACTATAAATCCTTTCTGTAAGAGGTGTATAGTCATCACCTAAAAGTGAAGTGGGTCCCATGCGTCGTTTTCAAGATATGGCTAACTGAAATATCACACACCGCCACTGAGTTATATAGTTATATAGTTTTGCTGCAAGCTAATGCGCGATTACAATAAAACATTATTTATTGTCATTTTATTGAAAAATTTCTAAGTGCTGCCAATCTTTTGAACGGTAGTGTATATTCTATACTGACATTTTTTTAGAACCTGTAGAAAAAAATTAAGAGAATGTATTGTATATCTAATTTTAGTAACTCATTATTCAAACAGAACAATTCTTATCATAATCTTCTTCAAATTATTATATAGTAGGTATGCAAGGCGTCAGCACAATATTTTAAATAACGAGCATTCTAACAATATCTCTGCCGACAATAATACGCGAGTCAGTCTTAAACATGTGTACGCCGGTATCACTGACATTGTTCTTAACATTTACGTCGATCTCTACTGCTTCAAATATCTTGGTCCTTTCTCCAACGCCTTCGTACAGTCACCAAGCGCCGTTCTTCGAGCTATGGGCAGACTTATCTCTAAGAGGACATAAGGTAACTTTAATCACAACTGATCCTCTGAATAATCCAAGCCTCAAAAACCTGACAGAAATCGACATGAGACATTCGTATGAAGTTCTCAAAAATAATACTACGATAGTTCAACTGTTAGTAAACGTGTGGGACTTTTACGATGTGATTCCTAAATACGTATCTCAAATACTTGACACACAAATCCCGCATCCAACATTTCAGAGATTGATTAACGGGAAGGACAATTTCGACCTAGTAATGGTTAGCTATCATTACCCGCAACTGCTGGTATTTGGAAAACTGTACAACTGTCCAACCATTCTCTTCAGTCCTTATTATCTCTATACCTATTACTACCGAGGAGTTCCATCGCATCCTGCAATTTGGGCTGACGTAATGTTACCCTTTCATTTCCCATCTGATTTTCGTGAAAAACTTATTAGCGCCGTGTTCAATCTACTTGCTTGGAACTCAATAATTACTAAAGACATTCCGGAGAAGGAAAGATTTATTAGAAGGCATTTCAACATGTCGTTCAGTGTAGATGAATTAGTGAGAGATGTAGATTTGATATTCGTCAGGACTCATCCAATAATCCACGGGGTGAGAGCTTTTGAACCAGCTACCATAGAGATCGGTTATGAGGGAAAACCGAAATATCCAAAGCCGATAGAAATGGTAAGATTTATAAGGAAGGATTTAATTTTTTCTTTTTCAGTTTTATAGGATGTCGATAAATTCTTCTAAACAAATTTCGCCGTATTCCTCTAGAAATAAAAACAAATCAATTCGTACTCACACGAATAAAGTAAGACATGGACCGTTATCAGCACCCAGATTGTTTATAGTGCATTTCCGAAAGTATATTCTCATATGTATGTATTATCCTCCTGTGTTCATAAAAAATGTTAACAAAAAAACGATACGAGTGGGTATATAGGGTACCTCAAAAATAAGTGGACCTCGAATAGACAGATATAGAAAATAAAATATCCAGAGTAGTCAGAAAATTATATAGTTATTATATAGTTATTGATTAATTACATAGTCGGTAGTATATAGTTTCTACATACAGAACGTAATTGCAACACACTGCTACAATTAACAGGAGTGTGTTTGTGTGTGTGCGCGTGTGTGCGTGTGTGCGTGTGTGCGTGTGTGCGTGTGTGCGTGTGTAAGTATCTAGTAAGTTCTGCTTCCTAATAATCTCTTATATCTGCGCTACCAATCTTAATCACTTCTAAAAATTGTAATAAAAATTGGGCTAAATAGGGATAAAGATATAAGTACGATTAGCAAATTATCAGCTCCCATCAGTCTTGATAGAATTAAGAAGATACCATCAATTCCCATCTGTTACAATTAGATTTTCGGCTTGAAAAATGATGCAAATGATGAACTGGCAGTTGGCTTACAAATGATTATTCCTACATTCCGTAAAAAAACTTGTCCTTAAACAACTCCCTGTGAATTGATAAATATCAATTCAAACTTCAGCTGCGCAAAAATTCGATGCCATAGGCGTACCCATCGTAACAAGTGTAAGTGTATAAAAGGGAAGCAACTAGTAACAAACTCACTACACTGTTACAATTATATTGATAATCCTTTAAAGTTTCAGAATAATACTTGGCATTTAAGTAGCATTTACCATTACACTGTTTCATTGCAATGTAGATAGGGATGAGGTCGTTCATTCCCATACTTATTAGTATTTTACATAGATTTTACGCAAGTGCTTTCTGCTAAATACATATGTAGGATATTCGAAATATCAGTTTAGTAAAATACTTATCAACTATATTACCTAAATAGTATAACTAGGTAGTTAAGATATCAAAGGAATGTTGTTATGTGTCATATATAACATGTTTACCTATATAATATAGTACTGTGCGTCGTCAAACGTGTGGAATAATATTAAAAATGTGTGCACCTGTGGCATTAAACATGTGTGTACCATTGTTTTTTTTAACATTACCATATTTGTCGACTTGCGCAAATATCTTCGTACTAACACCATTACCTTCTTATAGTCATCAAGCGGCATTCTTCGATTTATGGATCAATTTATCACTGAGAGGACACAAAGTTACCCTTCTCACAATCAATCCGTTGAACGACTCAAGCCTCACTAACTTGACAGAAATTGACATGAGCCATCCGTACAGAGTGCTGGAAAATAATAATACTACGGTTGTACTCCAGGCAAAAGGGGGTTTTAGCAAAAAAAAAAGCCAACCGGGATTTTTCAACGGGAATGCGTACCTCTCAATACGTGTAACTATTGTACCTAAATTCCAACAGCTGAAAGTTGGTGCGTCATTGGTTACTTAACAACTGAAGTTAGGAAAAATGAGTTTTTGACTTTGAATGAAATTTGTCCTTGGATTTTACAAATATACGTCCATGGAAGAAGTTGTGGGTATTAAAAATATTACAAAATGAGCCCAGCCCCATGAAAATCTAATAATTATTTTTTTAATAAAATGCAAAAAACAGCTAAAAAAATGCTGTTTTTTAATTATTTTTTAACATTAATAATAATGAACGTAGACGTAGTAAACTTTGATAGATTACAGGTTGTGACGTGTACAATAAGTGTTTTTTTTAAACGTTTCCTTGCATAATTGTTGAGAAAAGCATTTGTTTATAAAAAAGGCACTTTATTGAACATTCTTTCAATCTCTCATTTATAGTATATCGATTTTTGCAACGTGGACGTCGCAAACAGCAACAGCTTCTTCAATATTTTTATAAGTTCTTTAGTATTTCCGGTCTAATAGACTATTTCGTATCTTGTACTAAATAAACGGACAGCTTTCTGAACATTATTTGGGACATAAAAATCTTTGATAGTGAACATTTCTATTCAGTGGAACGCATATGACCATAAAAAAATAAATCAATAAAAGTAAAATAAATGTAAGAAACACTCTTAAGACTATTACTAAGTCACTTTGCGAGACTTCAGAGTATATATTTAATTTAAAATATATTTCTATAGCAATTGTTCTGGGAGTCTACGTGATCTTATTAGGTAACTTGCTAAATGAGAAATTAAAGTATGTTCCGAAGAGTACGTTAAAGTAATTAATTAATTGGCGGGAAGAGCAAATTCGATCTAGCAACGGCTATCTGCAATGACGAGCAGCAGGTACCTGGACAACTATATAACCTGTACAACTGTCCACCAATTCTTTTTGACTTCTCTTATCTCAAAACCTAAACTATTGCGGAGATTCTTTGCACCCTGCCATACATATTGATAAGGTGTGACATTTCATCCTACTCTTAATTTTTATGAAGGGTTGATTAGTACCACCTTTAGTTTGCACAGATTAGCACTAATAGAAGCTAGAGAAAGAATAAAAGATTTTCACTATATCCGTTGGTGAAACTGAATTAATGATAAATGGTGATTAAATATTCAAAGTACAGATTCTGTCACCCTGCTGCCACGAGGTGAAATCTTTTGAACCAACTACTACAGAGATTGGTTACGAGAGAAAGCCAAGTTTTCTTAACCCGTTAGAACTGGTAATATCCAGAAAGGGAGACCTCTTCTTTTTTGAGAACTGGAAATATCCAGAAAGGGAGACCGCAATTTTCTAAGAGTTGTTAGTGTGTCATTTCTGCAACCCCATGTTATTTTATGAAATAGTATACCATACAGTAGGTGCCTACATGTGTTACAACATTGGCCATTATATTTGTTGCTTACTTAGCGATACTTATTGATTTTATTAAATATTTGTAACACATTTTTAGGATTATCGATTGACCAAAGATTTTGTGGGGGTGTTGGGCAAATAACGAACCACTAATTTTCTGCCGACGTTTCGTACAATTTACTCTGACTTCAGTACATTGGCCGAAACGTCGGCAGAAAAGTAGTGGTTCTTTATTTGTCCAACTTCCCAAAAAAATCCTTTGTCAATTTATATTTTATGGACACAACCGATAACTACCATTAACTAAGTATTATCTTTTTTCTTATGCTTAAGAAATTCATATTTCCAATTAGCTATAAATTATGCTTACGAATACTATGTTTCGGTATATTTCATTTATTCTTTTACTAACTTATCTTTGATTGAATCTCTTTATTATTTGTTTTTTTTTTTCGTATTTCTTGAGTTCTTCTATTTGTTAACTATGTTTTACACTATTATGATATATATAGTGTATTTATATATAAATTTATTTTAAGGGTCTGAAACAATTCCTGGATAATGCAAAAGATGGTTTCATTTACTTTAGCTTTGGTTCGAATGTCAAAAGTAAGGATATCAGCAGAAACCTGTTAAAAACAATCCTGGAAGCTATAAAGGAAATCCCGTATACGTTCTTGTATAAATACGAAGGAGACCATTTGGACGACAAACCTGACAATGTAAGACTAGTAAAATGGGCACCACAATATCAAATTTTAAGTAAGTCTTATATACTATGTAAATACTGTTACAGATAACCAGAGTTACTAATATAGTGTGGCAAAAATATTGCCAACCTTCTTTCGTAAACGTCTTACTTTTAATAGTTCTGCAAAAAAAGTTATTTTTGTTACCGAAACGGGACGTCATTATTAGAGTTCGATGAGAAATGGACATAAGCATATGCATCATAAATACGGTACGGAAAGTATGCCATGACGCAGAGTCGTTACTATACATGGTAATTACAATATAAACCGTATTTTTTAAGCGAGTATATCTTACCCCTGTATATTTACGCCACTGACCGATCCTGGTAACGCACTCGTACTGGGGTATAAGTGCTTACCATGTGGGAAGGTAGCAATATAAGTAATGCAATTTACCCATGTCTCGGGCTAAATATTCTGGTGTTGACAAGCCGACGCACAGTGATTCAGAATCAACGTAAAGCGGCCAAAAATCGTGAGTTAAGTCAATTTTGGCTTTAAAAAAATAGGGTTTTGTTCGTGTTGGACTATATTTTCAGAATCCGTTTTCAGAATCCCCAATAGTGATAGAATATCGTGTATGTGCTGTAACATCGCTCAAATATCGCTATTTGCGTTATTGTTGAAAAAGTGTTTCAGTTTTCGCTATTTTTTTCGTGCTCTTTTATTTAAAAAAAAAAAACTGATATTTTTTCCCGGATTCTACGGGAAAAATACGTTAAAAACATATGTTGCACATGAATTGAATTATACAATTACACAGCCCCACAAAAAAATGTCCGTCTGTGCAACGGACTGGACTACTATATCCTTATGTTTTCAAGGTCGCTGAATCCGAATCCGGGGTCGGTTTGACCTCATCAGGTCAGGGTCAAGGTCATGTAGGTCAAATTTACAAAGAAACAGTTAATTTGAAATAAGTGATATATCTACATTTTTGCGCTGAATCCAAATCCCGGGTCAGTTTGACCCTACAGGTCAGGGTCAAGGTCATTTCAACGTCAAAGTGAGTAAAAATATGTAAATCGGAGAAGGATGTAATAACCATGCTGTTGCAATTGTAGATCAAAGAACGGAAGTCTTAGTGATCAATAATGCAATAAAAAAATTCGTAGACTCCTCTAAACAAAGTTTAAAGGTAGTTTTACTTCACAACACTAATGTGTATGCTCCAAACCCCATTGCACATTCAATTGCACTAAAGAAATAATACGATACGATGAAATGCGTATTAGAATCGTATGGCACACAAAACCCTTTGTGTTACTATACTATGTCTCAAAATATCTGAGTTTACTTTTAGTGCATTTTTTATAGTGAAAGCCCGGCAAACAAACTTCTTGGCATTAAGGAAAATACTGTAGCATTGCTGATAAGCCTGCATCCATTTTCTAAGCAACAGCTTAATTTTTATGCAGACACTCTAATCCTTTAAAATCCTGCTGCCATGATGGATATTGGGAACGATAACAACTGCTCCTAAAGAAGATGTGTAGAATGATTCGCTTTACAGTCTATCATGGTAGCGAAGTCAGCGATGGAGCGCTGCCTTGTAAGGGGGCTTTAAGGTGTGAGAATGAAACCGTAGTGTGTCTGACGACGAGTTAATACTGTCCTCGTCAAAGTCAGAAAGCTCTCATACTTAATCATAATAGCAGTTTCAGTTCAATATTTATCATTGGATATACATTTGATCTAAAACATGCGGTTATCATATTTCTCCGCGATTTACTCATTTTTACTGATTTTAAACTTGAAATGACCTTGAATCCAACTTAATTGATCAAATGGACCTCGGACGAACTCAGGACCCGAAATACGCATAGTTATTATATCCTCCTCCGATTACTTATTTTTACACACTTTGACTTTGAAATGACCTTGACCCTTACCTGATGGGGTCAAACTGACCCCGGGTTTGGATTCAGCGATCTTGAAAACATGTAGATATACCACTTATTTCGACTTAACCGTTTATTTGTAAATTTGACCTTGAACTGACCTTGACCCTGACCTGATGATGTCAAACCGACCACGGATTCGGATTCAGCGACCTCGAAAACATAAGGAAATAGTAGTCCAGTCCGTTGCACAGACATTTTTTTTGTTGGGTTGTGTAGGTTGTATAATTCAATAAACTTAAATTGAATAAAATTAAATAAATATGCAAGTGCTACACATGTTTTTAACGTATTTTTTTCCGTAGGATCCTGAAAGTATAGTCAAAGACGAACAAAATCCTATGTTTCATTTTTTTTTAAGCTAAAATTGGCTTAACTCACGATTTTTGGCCGCTTTGTGTTGATTCTGAATCACTGTGCGACGGTCAGTATTCTACATTATTTCAACGCAAGCAGATCGACGGTAGAACGCCGAGTTCAAAATAGTTTAATGAGTCGTGAGTGACTAACTCGTGAGTTCGTGTAGTGTATTTACATGTTATCTGGTTTTGTGTGGATTTTTGCAATAATGGTACAGTCGTTACCATTTGTGAATAGACGAAGATGATTGAACATTACGAGGATTTTACAATAGACGGATCACACACACTGTTTTGCATGTGTAGCCTTTCGTGGAACGTGGTCGATAATATTTACTTTAGATGTTTTTTTTGCCAAATATGTATCCGATTTTCCATTGTCCACTAGTCATACGTTGCGTAAACATATTTACAGAACACATATCAATGTGTCATAGGATATATCGAACAAAACATACTACAAAGAATAAAACATACGTAATATATTTCTGTGGCCGACAGTGGACGAAACAACAGATTTTTGCTGTAATAAGGTCGTTAATGTTCTGATACGAATGTTGAGTGTTTCTGATATTTCGCCCCCGATATTGATAGCTAGTAACCGGATTTTGCAAACAACGTCTAAGTATAGAAATAGTAGTAACACGTGCATTGTTCTCTGTAGATGTAAAAAATAATAATGTACTGATGTTAGTGACAAAAAATAACTGATACAAACAGTGATACAAACAACTGCGTGAAATTTTTGAAAATAATGTGCTTGATGTGTCCTCTATTCCTGTGAACTATTTGGAATTTGCATTTAACTCCAGTAGATGCGGAATGATCATTTTCCTTCTACAACCATATGTACAGGCCAAATCGCTCACGGTTAACGAGCAGAAATGCAGAAAGACTACTGGTTGTGGCAACGCAGATAGTCGGTGTTTCTGAATGACATAAGCGATAGGTACATATGTATATTATTTGTATTGACACATTTTTACTCCTGTCTTTTTGGTAATTAATACGTGTAATACAAGAAAGTAATATTGAATATACTAACAAAAGCAATAAATTCACACTTTGTACCCATATATGTATGTAATACTTACTTACTTAATTAGCTTATCGTGAAAATATATGTCTTGTTCGCTGTGGTGAAAATATACTATGCCTATATTTAGATGAGTTCGACATCTACTGATGTAATAAAGGCATAATTAAAATACTCTTTGCACTCATTTAACACTGCAGATGCACAATAACAAATTTGTCTTAACCCATTAAGGCCCATGGCTAAACCAGCAGAGTTAAGATAAAACTAATAATTGAAAACTCTGATTTTTTTGAAAAAAAAAATACCCCTGTTGTTTTGTTTTCCAAAATTTATTGTTTAACAATAATTTGTTTGTTTAAACATAAATATTTAAGTCGCAAAATTGATAAAAAAAATAATGCCAATCGATTCTAGGGAAAAAACAAGAAGAAAACGTTGAATAAATTTTTTTGATTGTAGGCTTAGTTTTTTTGCAATAACGCTATAAACAATTGACATTCGGTTTATCCGAGAAAAAGTGGCTTCTGCCCATGCTTAGGCTATTGCGATTAGATGAAAACTAACTATTGGATCACCTGCTTTTTTGAAAAAAAGTACCCCTGTTTTTTTGTTTTTCAAAATTCATTGTTTAACAATAATTGTTTAAACAAATACATATTTAAGTCACAAAATTGATAAACAAATAATGCCAATCTATTCTAGAGGAAAAAAACAAGAAGAAAACGTAAATTAGAAAGAACAAATTATTTTGATTGGAGGCTGTTATTTTTCAAAATTCGGTTATATAAAAAAATATATTCAGTTTTGCTTTTTTGTTATTTTTTGAACGATCAAGATTTTTTGGTATTTTTTTCAAATATTTTTTCTTGTCTTCTTGTTTTTTCCTTCATTAAATTAATCAATGAATTTTGAAAAACAAAAAAACAGGTACTTTTTTTTCAAAAAATCAGGTGATCCAATAGTTAGTTTTCATCTAATCGCAATAGCCTAAGCATGGGCAGAAGCCTCTTTTCCTCGGATGAACCGAATGTCAATTGTTTATAGCGTTATTGCAAACAAACTAAGCCTCCAATCAAAAAAAATATTCCACGTTTTCATCTTGTTTTTTTCCTCTAGAATCGATTGGCATTATTTTTTTTATCAATTTTGCGACTTAAATATTAATTTGTTTAAACAATTATTGTTGAACAATAAATTTTGGAAAACAGAAAACAGGGGTATTTTTTTTTCAAAAAAGCAAGTGTTTCAATCATTAGTTTTATCGTAACTGTTGGTTTAGCCATGGGCAATATAGCCCAATCAACGGGGAGAAAACCGGTCACTAATTGTTATCAGCAAACAAAAAATATGGTCGTATGGAGAAAAAAATTCTAAGAAAGATAGCATTTTTTGCGACTCGACTTTTTAATGGCGAACATAACCAAAAAAATTCGCAAAAGCCAAAAAACCGGTTTTTTGCAAATAAAAAAAAGCTTCAAGTCCTACACAAGAAAGTTCCTATTTTGTTTGAACAGACTTGTTGTTAACTAGAAATACAGCCCAAGACAAGCGGAACATGACCCTTTTTTCAAAAATTAAAAAAAAATATTGTTTCGAGTTATAACGATTTTACAAAAAAAAGACGTTTTCAAAAATCAGCTTTTAAAGAGGCAAAAATGATCGTACAGAAACGATCGTGGGCTCATTTTATTCGCGAAGACTTGTATTTTCATGCTATTCAAAAACCAAATCGCTTTTATTTAATTTTTGCACACAAAAATGCGTTGTAAAATTGTATCAGTTTTCGAACCGGTTTTTTTCGAAAAACTTTTTTAATTTTGGTTTTACATTTTTGGCCGTTGCATATTTGAAAAGTGCCATTCAAAACATGCATTTAAAAAAATGAAAGTCCTACAGCCTCAGAGAGCCGAGATATTTTTTTGTAAGTTGAGAAAAAAGATAATTTTGCGAGCGAGATCGATTTGAAATCGTGTTTAGTTTTTGATGCGCCTAAGCGGAGTGTCCGTCCACTCTGTCGCCGTGTGTTGGCTAGCGCGTGCCGCACCCAACGCTGTTCTTTCGCAAACAATTATGTCAACTTAATTTATGCGAAATGATTTGAAATATTTTTTTTAAGAAAGTAAAAGTCTTTGAGATCTATTTCGTGTAAAAATGAAGTCAATCGGACGTATACAGCGCTGTCAGGAATTAAAAAAAAAAAACAAAATATTTCGGCTCCCTGAGGTCGTAGGACCTTCATGTTTTTTTTAAAGACGTGTTTTGAATGGCACTATTCGAAAAAAACCGGTTCGAAAAAATGATACAATTTTACAACGCATTTTTTATGCAAAAATTAAATAAAAGCGATTTGGTTTTTTAATAGCATGAAAGTACAAGTCTTCGCGAATAAAATGAGCCCACGATCGTTTCTGTACGATCATTTTTGCCTCTGTAAAAGCTGATTTTTGAAAACGTCTTTTTTTTAATCGTTATAACTCGAAAAAATAAAACTTTTTTGAATTTTTGAAAAAAGTGTCACATTCCGCTTGTCATGGGCTGTATTTCTAGTTAACATGAAGTATGTTCAAACAAAATTGTAATTTATACAACAAAAATACGAAAATGCGAATTTTGACGTTTTTTTAGATTTTTCTCAAATGTTTATGAACCGATTTTTTCGACTTTGGCGATTTTTTTTTGGTTATGTTCGCCATTAAAACTCGAGTCGCAAAAAAGGCTATCTTTCTTAGAATTTTTTTCTCTATACGACCATATTTTTTGTTTGCTGATAACAATTAGTGACCAATTTACATGGGGGCTTTCGCTCGTTGATTGACTAATTGTGGTTAATTTGTAAAGCGTGTCTTTCTTTAATCACTTTTCCTTTTTTTAACTGGCTTTTTTGCTACATATAGCTTTAGCTTAGAATTTACCTCGTCACTTTTGTAGTACTTTCTGTAATTTTTTATGGCATCATCAACCTTAATGCTACTTCAGTTTTAAGTGTTTACCCCATCTTAAATGTGATCTGGCTTTTCCTAATACAGTTTTTATTTGTGTACGGTAGCATGTGCCGTACGCAAAACCACAACGTTTGAAGCATGCCTACTACGCCCCCTGCTGTTGTCCCTGGATAATTTACTACCTGACTTTTGCGTTTAAATTGTTCGAGGGCCCAACACCACCCTGTAATTGTATCGCAGCACTTTGTTGCCATCATTGTCTTTTACTAGCTAGTAATAATGGGTATATTTTCGAGGATCCAGTACACGTACTATAACATGATTGTTTTTTATAGTCTGTCAACCACAGCCACAACTCGGCGAAAAAGGATTTTCTTAGAATTTTTTTCTCTATACGACCATATTTTGTTTGCTGATAACAATTAGTGACCAATTTAATGGGGGCTTTCTGCCCGTTGATTGGACTAATTAGTGGGTTAATTTGGTAAAAGCGTCGTCTTTCTTTAATACACTTTATCCTTATTTTTAACTGGCTCATTTATTGCGTCACATATAGCTTGTAAGCTATAGAATTTACCTCGTCCACTATTTGTAGTGACTGTTCTGTAATTTTTTATGGCATCATACAAACCTTAATAGCTACTATGAACAGTTTTTAAAGCTGTTTAAACAGACCCATCTTGAAATGTGATCTGGCTTTTCCTAATGACAGTTTTTATTTGCTGCTACAAGATGTAAAGCATGCACTTTGCACGTAACGTGCAAAAACCTGCAACAACGTTCTGAAAGCATACGGCCTACTACTAACAGCCCCCATGATGCTGTTAGTCACCATAGGTCATAAATATTACTACCTGACTTATTGACAGTTTAAATTGTTCGAGGGTCTCCAACACCACCCTCGTAATTGTATCGCCAGCACTTTGTTGCCATCATTGTCTTTTACTAGCTAGTAATAATGGGCGTGTATATTTTCGAGGATCCAGTACACGTACTATAACATGAATTGTTTTTTATAGTCTGTCAACCACAGCCGTGTACTTTTTAATGCACTTGTAATCCACATCACAGATATTTAGCAGTAAGAGTAAGTTGAACATAAACTGAGATTTCCAGGGCATACCCTCTTTTTTATTTTTATGTTTCACATAAAAATCCCCCCCCCTCTAAGTTTTGAACTGAGCAAGATACTGACGCAGCACAAAAACCAGTTGAAATAGTTCTACTTTTACTACTTTCTAACATAAAAGTGACATACCTGACTTGATCCACCACAGAGAGGGCGGCGTCACAAGGGGTCTTGTCACTTTTTAGCACAGCTCTATTTTTTTTTAAATCACTGGACATAAAATCAAATGGGATTTTATATTTGTTTTTGAAATTTGAATATTCTATTTCCACATAAAAACAAACTGTCTTGTGAATATGTCTTAACCTATTCACGTTTTTATGAATAAAAGCACGTAATACAATACATAATTTGTAAACCCGATAATATGCCCACCTTTTTATTAATAAAAAAGGACGTTATTTAAATTTTTTAATAAACAAAATGTTGAACGTAGAAATTGATTAGTACAATTGTCAACACGGGGGTGAAACTAGCATTCACGATCTCGCCACACGCTATCAGTGCGATGTTGCCAGATGCACCTTAAGTCGTAATAATTTCAGCAACAAGCTGACGCATATTTCACTATTTTAATATTCCCCTTACATCATTAAATAAATAAAATAAGTCAAACTAGACATTTTGAATAATAATAATTTTTAGAGATTAAATAATTGACTTTGAAGTTGGCATATTTTTTATAATTCCCCTAATCTGGGTAAAAATTATAAATAACGAAATGGCCGTGTAGCATCGGTGGCAGCAATCCCATAGGTCTATTTGCCTATGCGATCCTTAGCCAATAGAAACGCGGCATTTTAATTTAACCCTTGATTGTTGTTGTTTTAGGAAGCGTCCCTAATGGAAAATTTTAATTCGCATCAAATTATTTTGTGCATTATTTTGTGATAAAACTATTATTTCTTTTCTGATTGGCATTTAAGGATATAATATACATTATTATACTTATTGGTAAGTAAATACTGTACTTAAATAACTTACTAACCTATAAATAATTAGTATATTACAAGAACGTAATAAGATGTGCATGAAAAGAATAAAAAGATACGTGTAATTTAATTAATTGTTAGATTTAGCAAAGTTCTTTCTAGTATACTGTTAATATGAAATAGTCTTGTAAATTAGCTTATATACATATTAAAAAATAGAAGTTTCTCAGCGTTTGAACTTTAAAATGGTAATGAAATATTATGTGTTTTTAGAGTGTTCTTCACTGTATAGAGCCATGCAACAACAAGCGTTCTACTTCATCAGTAGGAGGTACGTTCACGATGTCCAACAGGTACGCCCAAGTTAAATACAACCTAATCTCGATGTGAAAATTTTCTTATTTTAATCTCCTTTGACTTTTTTTGTTTTCAAATAATTTCTGTTTACTATGTCAATATGTTTTGATACTGTATTGTTTTCAATGTTTATAATTGTAGAAATAAATAATTTCAAGCAAATTGTTTTTATTTATTCCACCTTGAATGATAAAATTTTAAAGTGGGGTATGGTTACAAATCAATTTTTTATGCAGCAACAATGAGTTTGCTGTATGAAAAATTGAATTGTAAATGAAGTTGGCGGTGCCAATGCACGGCTACGCATTTCGATTTGGCGTCGCGCATGCGCATTATGAAAAACTGGCCACCGGTGCATATGGCGGCGCCGATGCGTGTTTCCCTCCTTATCTAAGAGATTGCCCTTCTTCTATTTAGATGTTTTGTGATTGTCAAAGTGACTTATTGCTTTTGACCCATTATCAAGTTTTTTAATTCTCTCTTAAAATGGTTCTTTATCCACTTCGAATTCTAAACGTTCTAAACGTTCGAGCTCTAAAAAAAAATTAAGCTATTTTAATATAAACTAAAACATGCCATAAATAAATCGTGATCATTTTCATGCAGCTGAAATTATTTTACACGACCGCTTTCCCGATAATATTATTTGTTATTGCTAATCCCCATAGATCGATCGGTATGGATCTGTATAACGGTATATACGGACTGGTAATTTTTTCTGTGGGGTTACGTCAAGTTCAAAGTGGTTATTACTAGGGTTCGGAATATTTGCCGTCTCACGTGTTAAACTGCGTTAGAATATCCTGCCCTCCCGTACCGGGATGGCGTACTACTGCGCATATGCGGGTCCTGTCACCTTGGCAGGATCGACCAGTGGCGTATGCATGCAGGGACAAGAAATACACGGGTATATAATTTGCAAGGCTCTTAAAAAACACGGTTTATACTTTTATTATCATAGAGTTTTATACTGCCGAGCCCTGCGTTATAGCACACATTTCCGAACCCAAGTTATTACACAACCGAACATTAGTCAAGTGAATTATAGATATTTGTTCCCATATTACCTAGGACTTGTTCAGTAATCTGAGAGAAGAATTCCAAAATAGTTTCTTTTGTTATTAGGAAGTACAGGGTGAACATTATAAAGATAAAAATAGTGTTTTGTTTTTCTGTGGAAATAGGATATTAAAATTTCGAAAACAAAAATGACATTTTATTTGGAAACCGCTGGACCGATTTTAAAAACAGAGCGGCTTGAATATAGATTTGAAATACCTTTCAAACCTAGTGTTACAAGACCCCCCTTTTACCATTTGAAAAAAATGATGACAGCGTCCTCAGTGTGGTGGATCAATTGACGTATATCACTTTTATGTCACAAAGTAGTAAAAGTAGAACGATTTCAACTTATTCTGGTGCAGTGAAAAAGTAAGAGAGGGCCTTTTGAGCCGCACTGTATAAAATATTATCCTTTTATCTGATCATACCATTTCAGGACACCCAAATATAAAATTGTTTGTAACCCAAGGTGGTTTTCAATCGATGGAAGAAGCAATTTACAGTGCCGTTCCCATGGTGGTTATACCCTTTTTTGTCGACCAAGAACACAATGGAAAATTGATGGAAAGCAAAGGCATCGCTAAAGTCGTTAACCGAATATCATTGAAGAAAGAGGAGCTGATAGATGCAATCACAGAAGTCGTGAGTAATTCTAGGTAAGAATTTAGACACATATGTAAATATATAAAGGGTTTAGACACCTACCTACAGTTTTTTTTTATATGACGAAGAACATTTAATATTATCTAATGTTTTAGCGATATTTTTTTTTGTATCTAGGTTTATAAAACTCAACAAACGAAAAATGAAAAGCTATAAAACCAACCAAACATTGGTTTTTGAAAGAGTGTTCTCAATTTAATTAATTTAACACACTTTAAACACAATTAATTTCAAAAAATATATGTTTTAAAATTAAAATATTCAGAAGATTTCGAAACATGTAAATTCAAAGTATAATAATTTTATAATGAATTTGATTAATAAAGTGTAATAATTTTATTTATACTTGTGGGACTCTATATTTCCATTTTTTAAATGATTGTGCCAGTGTTAAATTTTTTAAAAATGACGAAGCCCGATGGTACATTTTAATAAAACCGTTGAAGGCGCCAATAGTTTAAAAATGGCGCTTAGAATAGATTGTATTAAAAATGGTGTTAATTGATAAGGTGACGATGGTAAATTTAACTGATAACGACGAAAGGCCCAAGAGCAAATTTCATTATAAATGATTGGACGCCCTTGGTAATTTTATTACTACAGTAAAACTTCGTTAAGACGCTCCCGTTTAAAACGCTTTCCCACATAATACGCTCCTTTTCGTCGGTCCCTTGAATTTTCCTATGCTAATACAGTAAAATAGTACTCGGTAAGACGCTCTATTTTGTTGGATAAGACGCTCTTTTTTCGCCGCAGATAGACGTAGAATATAGGTGTTAGACAGTCAGTGGGTTAGTATAATAAGTCGGTGAATATAGGTGTTAGTCCTGTTGCACAATTGAACTAACCACAACCATAACCATAAGCATAACTGTAATTTTTATGTTTTGTCCACAACAAATATCCGTAAAATTGTGTGTATTTTAAAACTCCCGCATAGAGGATTCAGTTTAGCCAATTTCACTAAATTAAACATTTTGTGTGAAACATCAGAAACGACACTGGAATTAGAAGAAATGATGGACATCGAATTGTTAACTAATATTGTAGTAATCTAGTATTAATTAGTGTTAGTTACTACTGTATTTAGGGTAATCCTTAACCCACATTTCACGAGTGTGCAGACACAAGGTTGGTATAACTGGCAAAACGTAATTTTAAACGTAAAGATAAAATAATTTCATCTTTATATTTACGGTTATTGACGATTGAAAGTAATTCTTAATGCTAATGTTAATTGAATTAGTTGTAGACAAGAACATTATTTTCATATACGTCATCTTTGTGGTTATGGTTAATTTTACGTTTATGTTAATTGTGCAACGGGCCTTAGACGTGATGTGGGTATTTGTTTACATGACACATCATGTAACATGAGTCACTCTTAGTCGAGCATTGGATATAGAACGCCCTTGTAACTAGCAACACTCGCACTATTGATGACATGATCGCCGACGCCACCACCGACCCTGTGTGGAGTGAGAGAGAAGAAAGTGACTCTGAAGAAGAGGACGATCATTCCCCAACACCTACAGTTTCTGTTGGCTTGCAAAACGTGGGCAAGCTCGGAAAGTTATTTCCACCCTGGAAAATGCAGAGGACATGTTAATTTACATTAACAGAATTGACAACTTCCTCTCCACACACGCTACCAAGAACCTCAAACGAAGTACCCTTGACAGGTTTCTCTCTGGTCAGTGACTAAGCAGTGTACATACATATTATTCATGTGAGTATTTATCACATTCCTGTGCGACCGTTATGCATTTTAATAAATTTTACGTTCAAATTTTGCAATCATTTCTGTCCCGTATAAGACGCTTTCCCGCTTAAGACGCTCTTTTGCGCCGGTCCCTCGAAGATCGAACGAAGTTTTTAATGTATTTGTTTTACCACTGGCACCTTCATCATCTGTAATACAATTTTTATATTTTATACACAATTATTAAAGCATAAAATTTAATAGCACATATACAAATAGCAATAACAAGTTAATACGTATTAAATTGTATTGATATTAAGTACAAAGTTTACTTCAATGGTAGTTATCGATTGAGTCCATAAAACATCAATTGACAAAGGATATTTTTTGGGATGTTGGACAAATAACGATCTACTAATTTTCTGCCGACGTTTCGTCCTATTTACTTTATCAAGGCTCAATTAGTGTTTTTTACAATACTGGTCTATGTCATACGAAAAAATTATCTTTTTCTCTACCTGCAGGTACATGTGTTTAAATATTTTAATAATGTTGTTATATTTATTTCTTTTATTTTTATAACCACACTACACGAATAATTGCCTAGGCTCGATTTATTTTAAACGGGGATGGTTTTGAACAAAACCATCCCTATCAATTCCATCAATTCAGTTCAAAACCATCCCTTTAAATATGGATGCATTTCTTTTGTTTTTATAACCTTAATAATTAATGGATGGTTTTGAACAAAACCATCCCTATTTAAAGTAAATCGAGCCTAGGCAATTATTCGTGCAGTGTGGTTATAAAAACAAAAGAAATAAATATAACAACATTATTAAAATATTTAATCACATGTACCTGCAGGTAGAGAAAAAGATCAATTTTTGGTATGACATAGACCAGTATTGTAAAAGACACTAATTGAGCCTTTATAAAGTCTAAGTAAATTGGACGAAACGTCGGCAGAAAATGAGTAGATCGTTATTTGTCCAACATCCAAAAAAATCCTTTGTCAAAGTTTACTTCAATTCATAAAGTTTAGTTTCATTTAACCATTATCGAGCGAGTAATAAACGTTGTGTTATCACTTTAACTTACGACGTTATTAAGGATGCATAAATAACAATGGTTTTTCTTTCTTTTTCCTTAGCTACAGAGAGGCAATCAAACGGCTTAGACAGTTAGCTCTAGATGTACCAATGACGGGTCTGGAGAAGGCAATATGGTGGACAGAGTACGTCATAAGACATAAAGGAGCCAAACATTTAAGAAACCCGGTAGCAGATTTGCCCCTTTATCAATATTATCTTTTGGACGTTATAGGATTTTTTACTGTTAATTGTATTTGTATCAATTGCTATAGTATATTTTACAACTAAAAAGTTACTCATGTTGATAATTATAAGACAGAGACTTCAAAGATATACGAAAATTAATAAGTCTCTATGAGGAAAATTCCATAGACTTCACATTTTTAATATTCCATTTTTTATACGTTTTAGGAAAATTTGGAAAAACCTGAAGAACTCAAACAAGAGTTTGGTCTCAAGGACCAAATAAATCCAAAGACCAAAAGTGCATTAGCATATAGTATTAAATCTTTTATGGTATTAAAAATTTCCCAAACTTATAGCCTGGTTATTTTTTTATAGCCTGTTTATCCCATTGTTATATACAGTGTCCGCTTAAAGTATGGAATAAGTTCAGTAAATGTGAAACAAAAAATTTTTTGGAAAAAATCCTCGAACACGTCGATTTTGCTATAAAAACACACATTTTTGAAGGAACGTCTATTTTCAGATGTCCTTTGTTTTTGAGTAATGACATCATCAACTTTTTAAAATAGTAATGACGTCATCAAAAAATTTATTAAATGGTAATCCTCCATTTTTTTAATTTAATTTCAGAGACCCTTTCATTGTCAATTTAACGGTATAAAAATGTTTCCACCTTACATAACAAAATTTTTGAGTAAATGACAATTGAATGTTACAAAATGAAAAATATATTTTTCACAATAAATAAACGAAAATTTCTTTAATAAGCAAATACAATTAATTAAGTGTTCGAAATGCCGTCCATCAACTTCTTGGCAATATGCAACCCTGTGTACAAATTCTTGTACATTCTGGGGTAATGGATCCCATTTAATCTCTAATGCGATCTCGCAGTTCGGCTAAGTTGTGTGGTCTTCTGCAGTAAACTTTTGATTTTAAATAACCCCATGAAAAATAATCAAGTAGTGTAAGATCTGGGGATCCCGCGGCCTATTCTATCGGTCCTCGTCGGCCAATCCACCTCTAAGGAAAGATGATATCTAAATATTCGCGAACTGAGCGCGCATAATGCGGGGGTGCTCCGTCTTGCTGAAACCAGGGTGTGTTATCTGGAATGTCAGGATCATTCTCGTTTGGGAAAATTACTGCAAGCGCTGGAACCACATCATTTTGCAAGAACTCCAGATATATTTCTCCTGTGAGATTTTCTTCAAAGAAGAAAGGCCCTATTCTTCTGTTTGCGACTATTCCGGCCCACACATTTAATTTCTGCGGATGTTGAGTATGTGCTTCGATGATCCAATGCGGATTCGTCCGACTCCAATACCTGCAATTTTGACGGTTCACTGTGCCGTTCAGACAAAACGTGGCTTCATCGGAAAAAAGTATTTGCTGGTGTAAATTTGGATTTGTTTGACAAAGATTCATTATAGTTTCACAGAATTGCAGTCGCCGGTCGGGGTCGTCTTCGTTGAGTTCTTGCACAAGCTGAAATTTGTAGGGATGATAGTTTTCTTTCCTCAGGATACGTAGAACTGTCGTCTGACTAACTTCATTTTGAGGCAACTAGTGTAGAGGTACTCTGAGGGTTCTCTTCCATTCTTAACACAATGTCAATATTCTTATCTTGGGTAATTTTTTGGACGTCCTGATTTTGGTAGATCTTTAACATCACCAGTTTCTCTAAATTTGGACTCAATCTTACTAATTGTGGATTGGGTGATAGGGTTATCGGGATATTTTGCATGAAATAAATTGCATACCTCTTGCTGAGTTCTGGTCTTATTTCCATATCCGATGAAAATCTAAATTTAAATTCTTTGTGTCACAGTTAAACGTGCCATATAAAAATTGGAATTTTTAAAAAAGTAACACGTTACATTAACTTTTCGCACAATTTAATGACAAATCTTCTGATTAACTGACAGTAAAAACAATGGATATACGTCAAAAAACTTAATCTGATAATTTGTTTTGCTTAGCAACGTACTTTTTTGCTGTTTTAATTGAGTTCAGTTTTTTCATAAATGTTTATTTATTGTGAAAAATATATTTTTCATTTTGTAACATTCAATTGTCATTTACTCAAAAATTTTGTTATGTAAGGTGGCAACATTTTTATACCGTTAAATCGACAATGAAAGGGTCTCTCAAATTATATTAAAAAAAATGGGGGGTTGCCATTGGAAAAATAAGTTGATGACGTCATTACTCACAAACAATTTAGGTATATTAGGATGATTCAAAAAAAACATTTTTTTATTTAATTTTTTGCAAACAGGCTTAAAAGTTCCGTTTTGGTGTACAAATACGCCAGTTAAAATTTGAGCCCTTAATATTAATATTAAGAGAGTCCGCATCGCACTTTTCTATTTTCCTTAGAGAATAACATGGGAACATTTTTTTTGACACCTTCTGATTTTTTATTGCTTGCTAATAGTGTACTATATGGAAAAATTTACATAGAAGGTGCCAAAAAAAATGTTCCCATGTTATTCTTATGGAAAATAGAAAAGTGCGATGCGGACTATCTTAATATTAATATTAAGGGCTCAAATTTTAACTGGCGTATTTTTACACCAAAACGGAACTTTAAGCCTGTTTGCAAAAAAATAAAAAAATGTTTGTTTTTTTTAATCACCCTAATGTATATGCTTAACGGTAAGAGTCTATTAAACGTTTTGGCAGAACTACAACAAATATGAGGCTGAAAATTTGTATGTAGATATTTTCAGGAATGCTCTACTCATTTAAAATAATGGCGACTTTCTGCCACTGCCAAATATACCAAAAGTTAATGCTATTTGTTATCTTAAGTGGCATGCTGACAGAATGGCAAACTTGCGTTGTGGTAATGTCAATGTTTTTATATATATATATATATATATATATATATATATATAACAAATATTCTACGTAATATACAGGATTTATAATGCGTACGTTTATAATGCGTTTTTAATTTTTAATGCGTACGTTTTTAATGCGTACTTGGGCTATAGAGTCGTTGGGGTATGGTTACAAATCAATTTTTTATGCAGCAACAATGAGTTTGCTGTATGAAAAATTGAATTGTAAAATGAAGTTGGCGGTGCCAATGCACGGCTACGCATTTCGATTTGGCGTCGCGCATGCGCATTATGAAAAACTGGCCACCGGTGCATATGGCGGCGCCGATGCGTGTTTCCCTCCTTATCTAAGAGATTGCCCTTCTTCTATTTAGATGTTTTGTGATTGTCAAAGTGACTTATTGCTTTTGACCCATTATCAAGTTTTTTAATTCTCTCTTAAAATGGTTCTTTATCCACTTCGAATTCTAAACGTTCTAAACGTTCGAGCTCTAAAAAAAAATTAAGCTATTTTAATATAAACTAAAACATGCCATAAATAAATCGTGATCATTTTCATGCAGCTGAAATTATTTTACACGACCGCTTTCCCGATAATATTATTTGTTATTGCTAATCCCCATAGATCGATCGGTATGGATCTGTATAACGGTATATACGGACTGGTAATTTTTTCTGTGGGGTTACGTCAAGTTCAAAGTGGTTATTACTAGGGTTCGGAATATTTGCCGTCTCACGTGTTAAACTGCGTTAGAATATCCTGCCCTCCCGTACCGGGATGGCGTACTACTGCGCATATGCGGGTCCTGTCACCTTGGCAGGATCGACCAGTGGCGTATGCATGCAGGGACAAGAAATACACGGGTATATAATTTGCAAGGCTCTTAAAAAACACGGTTTATACTTTTATTATCATAGAGTTTTATACTGCCGAGCCCTGCGTTATAGCACACATTTCCGAACCCAAGTTATTACACAACCGAACATTAGTCAAGTGAATTATAGATATTTGTTCCCATATTACCTAGGACTTGTTCAGTAATCTGAGAGAAGAATTCCAAAATAGTTTCTTTTGTTATTAGGAAGTACAGGGTGAACATTATAAAGATAAAAATAGTGTTTTGTTTTTCTGTGGAAATAGGATATTAAAATTTCGAAAACAAAAATGACATTTTATTTGGAAACCGCTGGACCGATTTTAAAAACAGAGCGGCTTGAATATAGATTTGAAATACCTTTCAAACCTAGTGTTACAAGACCCCCTTTTACCATTTGAAAAAAATGATGACAGCGTCCTCAGTGTGGTGGATCAATTGACGTATATCACTTTTTATGTCACAAAGTAGTAAAAGTAGAACGATTTCAACTTATTCTGGTGCAGTGAAAAAAGTAAGAGAGGGGCCTTTTTGAGCCGCACTGTATAAAATATTATCCTTTTATCTGATCATACCATTTCAGGACACCCAAATATAAAATTGTTTGTAACCCAAGGTGGTTTTCAATCGATGGAAGAAGCAATTTACAGTGCCGTTCCCATGGTGGTTATACCCTTTTTTGTCGACCAAGAACACAATGGAAAATTGATGGAAAGCAAAGGCATCGCTAAAGTCGTTAACCGAATATCATTGAAGAAAGAGGAGCTGATAGATGCAATCACAGAAGTCGTGAGTAATTCTAGGTAAGAATTTAGACACATATGTAAATATATAAAGGGTTTAGACACCTACCTACAGTTTTTTTTTTATATGACGAAGAACATTTAATATTATCTAATGTTTTAGCGATATTTTTTTTTGTATCTAGGTTTATAAAACTCAACAAACGAAAAATGAAAAGCTATAAAACCAACCAAACATTGGTTTTTGAAAGAGTGTTCTCAATTTAATTAATTTAACACACTTTAAACACAATTAATTTCAAAAAATATATGTTTTAAAATTAAAAATATTCAGAAGATTTCGAAACATGTAAATTCAAAGTATAATAATTTTATAATGAATTTGATTAATAAAGTGTAATAATTTTATTTATACTTGTGGGACTCTATATTTCCATTTTTTAAATGATTGTGCCAGTGTTAAATTTTTAAAAATGACGAAGCCCGATGGTACATTTTAATAAAACCGTTGAAGGCGCCAATAGTTTAAAAATGGCGCTTAGAATAGATTGTATTAAAAATGGTGTTAATTGATAAGGTGACGATGGTAAATTTAACTGATAACGACGAAAGGCCCAAGAGCAAATTTCATTATAAATGATTGGACGCCCTTGGTAATTTTTATTACTACAGTAAAACTTCGTTAAGACGCTCCCGTTTAAAACGCTTTCCCACATAATACGCTCCTTTTCGTCGGTCCCTTGAATTTTCCTATGCTAATACAGTAAAATAGTACTCGGTAAGACGCTCTATTTTGTTGGATAAGACGCTCTTTTTTCGCCGCAGATAGACGTAGAATATAGGTGTTAGACAGTCAGTGGGTTAGTATAATAAGTCGGTGAATATAGGTGTTAGTCCTGTTGCACAATTGAACTAACCACAACCATAACCATAAGCATAACTGTAATTTTTATGTTTTGTCCACAACAAATATCCGTAAATATTGTGTATTTTAAAACTCCCGCATAGAGGATTCAGTTTAGCCAATTTCACTAAATTAAACATTTTGTGTGAAACATCAGAAACGACACTGGAATTAGAAGAAATGATGGACATCGAATTGTTAACTAATATTGTAGTAATCTAGTATTAATTAGTGTTAGTTACTACTGTATTTAGGGTAATCCTTAACCCACATTTCACGAGTGTGCAGACACAAGGTTGGTATAACTGGCAAAACGTAATTTTTAAACGTAAAGATAAAATAATTTAATCTTTATATTTACGGTTATTGACGATTGAAAGTAATTCTTAATGCTAATGTTAATTGAATTAGTTGTAGACAAGAACATTATTTTCATATACGTCATCTTTGTGGTTATGGTTAATTTTACGTTTATGTTAATTGTGCAACGGGCCTTAGACGTGATGTGGGTATTTGTTTACATGACACATCATGTAACATGAGTCACTCTTAGTCGAGCATTGGATATAGAACGCCCTTGTAACTAGCAACACTCGCACTATTGATGACATGATCGCCGACGCCACCACCGACCCTGTGTGGAGTGAGAGAGAAGAAAGTGACTCTGAAGAAGAGGACGATCATTCCCCAACACCTACAGTTTCTGTTGGCTTGCAAAACGTGGGCAAGCTCGGAAAGTTATTTTCCACCCTGGAAAATGCAGAGGACATGTTAATTTACATTAACAGAATTGACAACTTCCTCTCCACACACGCTACCAAGAACCTCAAACGAAGTACCCTTGACAGGTTTCTCTCTGGTCAGTGACTAAGCAGTGTACATACATATTATTCATGTGAGTATTTATCACATTCCTGTGCGACCGTTATGCATTTTAATAAATTTTACGTTCAAATTTTTGCAATCATTTCTTTCCCGTATAAGACGCTTTCCCGCTTAAGACGCTCTTTTGCGCCGGTCCCTCGAAGATCGAACGAAGTTTTAATGTATTTGTTTTACCACTGGCACCTTCATCATCTGTAATACAATTTTTATATTTTATACACAATTATTAAAGCATAAAAATTTAATAGCACATATACAAATAGCAATAACAAGTTAATACGTATTAAATTGTATTGATATTAAGTACAAAGTTTACTTCAATGGTAGTTATCGATTGAGTCCATAAAACATCAATTGACAAAGGATATTTTTTGGGATGTTGGACAAATAACGATCTACTAATTTTCTGCCGACGTTTCGTCCTATTTACTTTATCAAGGCTCAATTAGTGTTTTTTACAATACTGGTCTATGTCATACGAAAAAATTATCTTTTTCTCTACCTGCAGGTACATGTGTTTAAATATTTTAATAATGTTGTTATATTTATTTCTTTTATTTTTATAACCACACTACACGAATAATTGCCTAGGCTCGATTTATTTTAAACGGGGATGGTTTTTGAACAAAACCATCCCTATCAATTCCATCAATTCAGTTCAAAACCATCCCTTTAAATATGGATGCATTTCTTTTTGTTTTTATAACCTTAATAATTAATGGATGGTTTTGAACAAAACCATCCCTATTTAAAGTAAATCGAGCCTAGGCAATTATTCGTGCAGTGTGGTTATAAAAAACAAAAGAAATAAATATAACAACATTATTAAAATATTTAATCACAGTACCTGCAGGTAAGAAAAGATCAATTTTTGGTATGACATAGACCAGTATTGTAAAAGACACTAATTGAGCCTTTATAAAGTCTAAGTAAATTGGACGAAACGTCGGCAAAAATTAGTAGATGTTATTTGTCCAACATCCAAAAAAAATCCTTTGTCAAAGTTTACTTCAATTCATAAAGTTTAGTTTCATTTAACCATTATCGAGCGAGTAATAAACGTTGTGTTATCACTTTAACTTACGACGTTATTAAGGATGCATAAATAACAATGGTTTTTCTTTCTTTTTCCTTAGCTACAGAGAGGCAATCAAACGGCTTAGACAGTTAGCTCTAGATGTACCAATGACGGGTCTGGAGAAGGCAATATGGTGGACAGAGTACGTCATAAGACATAAAGGAGCCAAACATTTAAGAAACCCGGTAGCAGATTTGCCCCTTTATCAATATTATCTTTTGGACGTTATAGGATTTTTACTGTTAATTGTATTTGTATCAATTGCTATAGTATATTTTACAACTAAAAAGTTACTCATGTTGATAATTTAAGACAGAGACTTCAAAGATATACGAAAATTAATAAGTCTCTATGAGGAAAATTCCATAGACTTCACATTTTTAATATTCCATTTTATATGTTTTAGGAAAATTTGGAAAAACCTGAAGAACTCAAACAAGAGTTTGGTCTCAAGGACCAAATAAATCCAAAAGACCAAAAGTGCATTAGCATATAGTATTAAATCTTTTATGGTATTAAAAATTTCCCAAACTTATAGCCTGGTTATTTTTTTATAGCCTGTTTATCCCATTGTTATATACAGTGTCCGCTTAAAGTATGGAATAAGTTCAGTAAATGTGAAACAAAAATTTTTGGAAAAAATCCTCGAACACGTCGATTTTGCTATAAAAACACACATTTTTGAAGGAACGTCTATTTTCAGATGTCCTTTGTTTTTTGAGTAATGACATCATCAACTTTTTAAAATAGTAATGACGTCATCAAAAAATTTATTAAATGGTAATCCTCCATTTTTTTTAATTTAATTTCAGAGACCCTTTCATTGTCAATTTAACGGTATAAAAATGTTTCCACCTTACATAACAAAATTTTTGAGTAAATGACAATTGGAATGTTACAAAATGAAAAATATATTTTTCACAATAAATAAAACGAAAATTTCTTTAATAAGCAAATACAATTAATTAAGTGTTCGAAATGCCGTCCATCAACTTCTTGGCAATATGCAACCCTGTGTACAAATTCTTGTACATTCTGGGGTAATGGATCCCATTTAATCTCTAATGCGATCTCGCAGTTCGGCTAAGTTGTGTGGTCTTCTGCAGTAAACTTTTGATTTTAAATAACCCCATGAAAAATAATCAAGTAGTGTAAGATCTGGGGATCCCGCGGCCTATTCTATCGGTCCTCGTCGGCCAATCCACCTCTAAGGAAAGATGATATCTAAATATTCGCGAACTGAGCGCGCATAATGCGGGGGTGCTCCGTCTTGCTGAAACCAGGGTGTGTTATCTGGAATGTCAGGATCATTCTCGTTTGGGAAAATTACTGCAAGCGCTGGAACCACATCATTTTGCAAGAACTCCAGATATATTTCTCCTGTGAGATTTTCTTCAAAGAAGAAAGGCCCTATTCTTCTGTTTGCGACTATTCCGGCCCACACATTTAATTTCTGCGGATGTTGAGTATGTGCTTCGATGATCCAATGCGGATTCGTCCGACTCCAATACCTGCAATTTTGACGGTTCACTGTGCCGTTCAGACAAAACGTGGCTTCATCGGAAAAAGTATTTGCTGGTGTAAATTTGGATTTGTTTGACAAAGATTCATTATAGTTTCACAGAATTGCAGTCGCCGGTCGGGGTCGTCTTCGTTGAGTTCTTGCACAAGCTGAAATTTGTAGGGATGATAGTTTTCTTTCCTCAGGATACGTAGAACTGTCGTCTGACTAACTTCATTTTGAGGCAACTAGTGTAGAGGTACTCTGAGGGTTCTCTTCCATTCTTAACACAATGTCAATATTCTTATCTTGGGTAATTTTTGGACGTCCTGATTTTGGTAGATCTTTAACATCACCAGTTTCTCTAAATTTGGACTCAATCTTACTAATTGTGGATTGGGTGATAGGGTTATCGGGATATTTTGCATGAAATAAATTGCATACCTCTTGCTGAGTTCTGGTCTTATTTCCATATCCGATGAAAATCTAAATTTAAATTCTTTGTGTCACAGTTAAACGTGCCATATAAAAATTGGAATTTTTAAAAAAAGTAACACGTTGCATTAACTTTTCGCACAATTTAATGACAAATCTTCTGATTAACTGACAGTAAAAACAATGGATATACGTCAAAAAACTTAATCTGATAATTTGTTTTGCTTAGCAACGTACTTTTTTGCTGTTTTAATTGAGTTCAGTTTTTTCATAAATGTTTATTTATTGTGAAAAATATATTTTTCATTTTGTAACATTCAATTGTCATTTACTCAAAAATTTTGTTATGTAAGGTGGCAACATTTTTATACCGTTAAATCGACAATGAAAGGGTCTCTCAAATTATATTAAAAAAAATGGGGGGTTGCCATTGGAAAAATAAGTTGATGACGTCATTACTCACAAACAATTTAGGTATATTAGGATGATTCAAAAAAACATTTTTTTATTTAATTTTTTTGCAAACAGGCTTAAAAGTTCCGTTTTGGTGTACAAATACGCCAGTTAAAATTTGAGCCCTTAATATTAATATTAAGATAGTCCGCATCGCACTTTCTATTTTTCCTTGAGAATAACATGGGAACATTTTTTTTGACACCTTCTTGATTTTATTGCTTGCTAATAGTGTACTATATGGAAAAATTTACATAGAAGGTGCCAAAAAAAATGTTCCCATGTTATTCTTATGGAAAATAGAAAAGTGCGATGCGGACTATCTTAATATTAATATTAAGGGCTCAAATTTTAACTTGGCGTATTTTTACACCAAAACGGAACTTTTAAGCCTGTTTGCCAAAAAAAATAAAAAAATGTTTGTTTTTTTTTTTAATCACCCTAATGTATATGCTTAACGGTAAGAGTCTATTAAACGTTTTGGCAGAACTACAACAAATATGAGGCTGAAAATTTGTATGTAGATATTTTCAGGAATGCTCTACTCATTTAAAATAATGGCGACTTTCTGCCACTGCCAAATATACCAAAAGTTAATGCTATTTGTTATCTTAAGTGGCATGCTGACAGAATGGCAAACTTGCGTTGTGGTAATGTCAATGTTTTTTTATATATATATATATATATAACAAATATTCTACGTAATATACAGGATTTATAATGCGTACGTTTATAATGCGTTTTTAATTTTTAATGCGTACGTTTTTAATGCGTACTTGGGCTATAGAGTCGTTGTTTTTTGCCAAAATCAAATCATGATAACTCGTGTAGTTTAATTATTACCGACATTTTTTTAAAGATCTCAATCAATTGACAACAAGGGATAATTTTCCTTCACACAATTTACGGTGATTAATTCAAGCGTGGGATATGGGGTAAAATATTTCACATCTACATATAATTAAAAAATATTGACCATATTGTTGATGTTAATATAGAATATAATATGATACAAAATCTCGAAGTAGATCGGGTGTGCTACAGAAAATTTTGTGATATTTAGCAGTGATCTTATTACATTTTTAGAGTGTGATATAATACATGAAAACTATATTTTCTTTTCGAATTTGGTTATTTACATAAATATTACATTTGTTTATAATTTATGCCCACGTGGAAATTAAAAATAGTGTCTCAATATTAATCAAACTTCAGTATAATGTCATGTCAACATTTGACACAAAAATTTTCAGGGTAATTTTCAGGGTAACCAACAGAACAAAAATTTCAGAATTTCTTCGTTTTCATGACAACTGCTAAAAATAAAAGCATCCAGTTGATTTAAATATTGAGATGTGAAATGTTCAGTCCCATGTTAAAATATTTGTTGTTTTGATAATATGTTTTATTCTTCTCTTGATCAATAGTACATAGATTCTCGATTTGGTATATTGTATTAAATAAGTAAAAATAAAATATGATTATATTATTTGTAATAAGAACACTTCTTCTTGATGAAAAAACTTAAATAATCAAAATTTGAGAAAACGTCATATTTTATTTTTTGAATTATATTTTAGTAAAAACATTACATTTTTCTAAACTTTCACTCAAAACACCAGTAACAGGTGTCATTTGTAATAAAATGTCATGACTGACTCAATTTTTTTAACATCAAACGCCAATTTTGAAAGTTGAAAGTTAAAAACGGGTGTGATTTTAGGATAAACAAAATAGTATACAAACCTTGGTAAAAAGTTTTATTCCTGTCCAAAGAAAAAGTTAACCTCGGTGCTTCTCGCTTTGGTAAACTACATACATAATCCCTCGACGGTAATGAAACACTTTCCACCTCGGTATGTAATATACTATTTTTGTTTTGTTGATTGAGCATACATACTATATTGACATAATAATTAGTTAGATCTCTGCTAGCAATGGTATGTGTAGAAATATGTATGTTAACTGGTGTATTATATTTGTCTAGCTTGAAACAATGAATAAATATAGTAAACAGTTTTATTAGTGAAACTAAAAATGTTGTGGATAATTAATACTTAGTTGCACAATATTGTCCTTAGTTCTACAATACAGCATTATTCTATTTAAAAATATATCATAGTTCTGGATATATGTATACGGTGATTGTTTTATCTCGACCATCTCGACCATCCCGACCATTTTATTCGTAAACAGCTAAAGGAAATTGTAAGCTGCAAAAAGTATCATGTATGTTTCTACCATCTGAGACCAGAATTTGGCATATACAAAAGAAGAATAACTGAGCGCCGCCAAGAGTAGTGAGGCTTCGAACATTTTTTGTTTCAGAAACATACTCGTTTTATGGATTCGTCGGAAGCTCTTCTAATCTCCAATTAGTCCAAATTTTACATCAAAGTAAAAACAAAGTTTTAATACTTTTAATGAATGGTTTCGATTCATTTATTTTGTCAACATTAATTATCCCCAAGATCTTCCAACATATATAGTTTTTATATGGGTTTCTGCATTTGTATACAAATTGTCAAGCAATTTATTAAATATTACTACAATAAACAAATAGCTTCTATAAATATTATACCTATAGGTTGTCCCAAAAAGTAACGTCAAAATATGGGTGAGGATATTAAAAACAAAACAGTTTCCAGGTAAAAAATGCTTCAAAGATTTTAATTTTATTATATTTTTACAATAGACGGAGCTTGAGGTGCAAAAGGATGCCTCCTTTTGCACCTCAAGCACGTGTTGGAGTAGGTATATTTGAACGAGATGTGTAAAAACAAAGCGACTGCAATTTAGTGAGTTATTGTCAAAATAAAACTGACCTGTACGTAAATTGAAATGATTTGAACTTAACTTAAAATGAGTGCAAACAAAAATAAGTTTAGTACAATGTTATCATAAATGTGAAAAAAAATCTTATATTCCATGGGCACCGACCATTTTTTTGTCAAACGTCCCTTGTACATGTTGTGTATTTGTTATATAAACTTGATGTATAAATATTAATATTGTTTAAAGGGTATAACATATTAACAGTAGACCAACTTCATATTTGAATTCGTCGACGCATTTAAGCCATGGGATACATAATAATTAAATAAAACTTTATATTTGTTTGAATCGCTTTAAGGGTTTATACTACCCAGGCGCACTGAAAAATGAAGGTTTTTTGGGTATTTTTTTTCGATACCTATGTAATGGAGCAAAACCCATATATTTTTTTTTTTGTTTGCAGGACCTTATTTTTTTGTTGAATATTCACAAATTGACATCACTTTAATTTTTTTTTTATTTTTTTTCTTAAAAAAATCGACCTTAAATTGTTTATTGCAAATCTAATTATTTATCAATCGCAAATATCGTACTTTGATAGATAATCTATATAAGAAGCTACAATTAAAATTTCAAGTCTATCGGATAAAAACCGAGCTAGCTACGTTGTACGCCAATTTGAAAATCACAGTTTCGAGAAAAACGTGTTTAAAGTTTGAAAACATATTTAATCATATAAATAATACGGCTATTGTAGCATCCTATTAGCTTTCCTAAGATTGAATAACGCCATCTATATATATTTCGAGAAAGTATAACTCATTTGTACTGATGAAAACTACCAACAGAACTGTAATAATGCAGAAGAACGGCTTTTTCGAACGTTCTAGACTGAGATGTGTTCGGAAAATAAGCTGTAATTTTTTTAAAGCTTGCCCCCCCCCCCCCCCAAATTCTTTTTGAATGTCATTCTTAGATAGTGTATACATCAGAAAAAAATAAAAAAAACGGGGAAAAAGTGCTGGGTAGTATAACCCCTTAATAACATATTATTAATATCATAATGTTCCATTAATGTCATAATTATTAAAACTATTATTTAACACTGCAGCAGGCCGTTTTATTCTTACTAATATCTCGCGTAACTTAAGTAGTAAATATTGGCCGCTATATGGGAATAGCATCCAACAGTTCTAATCCAGTGGCATGCGAAAGGACACAAACAGACCTAAAAATATTTTTCACTCAGTAGCGGCTCGTGAGGTAATATGCGGAATATGTTCCGGCAAAATTAATAAAGCCCAACAAATTAAATAAGTTCTGTATTGGAAAGTCACGCCTGCCTGTGCCGGCTGCACCACCGGCTGTCAACACCTCCATGTGTCGCGCGAATAAACCGAATCGGTCTCGGGTGCTGTCGGTTGCCGTTCCAAATGCAAAATGGCACATATGAACAGATAGAGATCTCGCCGGGATCGTGTGTGAGCCATAGAGATGAAGCGTAGAATTGAGACTCACATATGGTAAATAGTAAAATCGAATGAAAATTTGTGAATGTACAGCCATAGCCGTCTTGAGAACAAGCCACGCTATAAGAAAATGGCAACGTCGCCCTGGGTTCCGGTTGGTGGCCGGTCAGTCTACATAAACATGGCGGCGTTATATGTGTTTATGTAAGAAATTGTCTGTTTATTCGCGTTAAATAGAGTTTTTTAAACGTGATAATTACTTTAGACGATTGTAAATTGAGGTGTAGTAACTGTAGATAGTGCAGTGTATTGATAATTCGATATACAATCGATTTTTTGCGTGTTTCCATGTTTTATTTCATTCGTAAACAAACATGCCAAAATGGTGTTGCGTACCGGGATGTAAATCGAATTACGATTCTTCTATAAAAACTGAGGGTGTAAAAAGTGTTTTAAGGATGGTAGATATGACATGGCGACCATTTTGAAGCATATTTCGAAATCCTGAATTTTGAAATTCTGACATCGGGATCGTGATTAGTGACCACGAAAACCCCTAGTTTACAAAGTTTGAGGCAAACTAATCGAAAAAAGAGAAATATCACCCTTTGAACTTTGCCATATCTAGTAATTTTAACCTCAAAAAATGAGAAAATTAAATTATTCTCATTGCGTTTCCTTCAAATACACGTATCGAGTGCACGTTTGTATTTGTTTTTGAGTAGTATAAAAGACGATAACATAGCTGAAATTGCGATGAAAAACAAGAATCTTGAAAAAAACGCGTTTTTTTAATAGTTTTTGTTAAAAATTGAAGGTTACATCAATTTTTTTGCAAATTTTAACGATTCAATTCGAAAGAGCGATCTCGAAAACATATGACTACATGGTTTTAGTCATTTTTTCTTTATTTTTTCTATCAGTAATATGAGCCTCTAAGTTCATGTCTCTGGACAGTGCACTTGGGCGTTAAAGGGTTAAGATGTTCTGTTTGACTCCCTTAAAAATATAGAACTATCTATCGCTCGAGTCATGGATTATAAGAGGATTAATAAGAATATTTGACTGAATTCTCATTTCCACGTCAGTTCTCCTATAAAATAGATTGCGTGGCAATCTCCCAGGTTGGACATTGAAAAGAAAGACATTGACAACCTTATGGACATAGAAAATCAAAAAATTTATTGTGTTTTCCTTTTTTGTTTTACTTAATTTATATTTAATGAATATACTTAAGAAATATTTAATACATAATAAAAATTCTGAAAATCGACATTGTCTACATTGTCGACATTTTCGACGTGTTAAAAATTGTCTACCTCGACATCAAAATCGACGCGTTAACAATACAATTGTCGACGTCGCGCATGTCTGCTCGCAGGCGGTCAATCTCTTTAGCTTTGGTTTCCAAGGTTACCGCTGTCGTCTTTTAGCGGCCGTAATATAACGTTGGGCGATCTCATATAGCAGTGAACAAGTAAATGTTTTTGTCAGAAAAAACAATTTTAAAGCGTACCAACACCGCTTTACATTGAAGACAAGCAACACAGACGATATCGATTTTGCACTTTTAGTTGTGCTATAAGACGAAGAATCGGAAAAAAATACTCTGTAAAACAGTGCATCTGATGTAAAAAAAACAGTGCATCTGATATTTTTAACGAAAGAGCCGAAGAGGGAGTATATACCAGATATTGATTTGTCGCTATTTGATTGTACATCTAATCATCTAAAAAAATAATGTCGCTTCAGTTCACCGCTATGATTCACCACCGATATGATATTAAAGTGTTTTAAGCAAATCTCAAGTTTTATTTCATTATTATTTATCCCATGCCTTAAATGTCGATGAAAAAAGCGTCGATGGGTTAAAGTATGAAACAGGTCAAATATTAATATGTTATACCCTTTAAACAGCATTGATATTTATACATGTTATACAAGTTATATACATATACAGAACTTTGGTGCCACTCATAACAATCATTATATATGTATAACAATCGTTGTACAATTCGCTACAATAGCAAAAGAGAAAAAAATAGAAAATTATAAAACAAAAACGTTTCACAACAAGTATGAACTTTTGGAAATCACTATTTGGCTCAATTTGAGGTCACATGAAGATGACTTCTATAAAAAATAGCGAAATTCATGCAAACACACTTTTCCCCCTCCTTACCCGGCTACGGTCTTTCGTACATATGGTATAATCAAAGACGTTGAGATACTGATCCATAATACAGAGTGTAAACTACAGTAAGATGTTAGTGGGGGAAAATTTTCAAGGTCCACCATCTTGTACGACAGTAAGGAGACTCAATCGTAGTCTAATTGAGACCGGTTTTCGCGCTATGCGCATGATCTAACGATATATCTGAATATAGAGTATATTCATGATGCTAATAAAAAAATATGGTTGTTATGATGGATGTAAAAATTATTTTATAATAATGCCAATCAATTTTAATACTACTAAATATTATAATAAAACTTCTTTTTGCAGTATACATTTTGCAAGGGTGGCCGAACTTAGGTACACTGTTTTTTTTTTCAGTCTGAGAGAAAATGCAGTCCATTCAAAACATTCTTCAGAGAAATTAGCAGAACGCAGAATGCTGTATAATGTTGGCACATTATACACACTTGCGGGCCCATATTTTGCATCCATATTTCCAATTGTAATAAATTTGCCTTGTAAAATAAATACAGACTAATATTTTTTTCACCTGAACCGACGTCAACAAACTAAACTAAGACTATCGTTTTCAAGATAATAAAAAACACAGTACACTTTTTAGATTAACTGTCCTGTTATTACTGTTGATGTTATTCAGAATCATTTCAATATTTGTGATCTTAATTATTTTTTCATTAGAGATTTTTCAGCTATACAAATATTATTTTCCAATATGCACCCTACTTGTTATAAAAACTAATCCGCCTGTGACGGTTATGAAATTTTTTTATAGATTAGTTCAGACAATATGCAGTTATGACGTCTGTTCAAAGAAAAATTGATCCGACTATAGGTATTAGTGATTACATATTTTTATATATAACTAGTATTAAACCAATGCCGTGCAGTTACGTGATTTCCGTAGCCAGCCTAGAAATATGTGTCTAGCTTGTGTGTGTATTTTCATAATGTTGGCGCCACCTTCTAGTGGCGCAAATATTTTAGCAATTTCACCTACTCCTGTCTACAGTCATCAAACGGCATTCTTCGAATTATGGACCGAATTGTCCTTGAGGGGACACAACTTAACTCTGGTTACTACTAATCCCATGAATAATCCGAAGTTGAAAAATTTAACTGAAATTGATATGAAGCATACATATGATATAATGAAAGGGGTTACTTCAGTTATCAACAATATGACAAATATGTGGAATACTTACGAATATATCAATAAACACATGTTGACAATATTTGGTGAGCAAATTAGTCATCCAAGATTTCAAGAATTAGTTGAAGGAAGAGGCAACTTTGATCTGGTACTTGTTAACTTTCAACATCCTCAATTGTTAATTTTCGGCAAAATATATAACTGCCCAACGATACTGTTCAGCAATTTCTATTTATACGGGTATAATCATGAGGCGCAAGGAAATCCCTCTCACCCTATAGCTCATATTAATATGCTCTTACCCTTTCAACCGCCTCTTAAATTCTATGAGAGACTTGTCAGCATTGTTTTCTACCTCCGTGACTGGTATTCCGTAACTTATAAACTACTTCCTGCAAAAGATAGAGTTCTTAATAAGTATTTCAACACGTCTGTGACAGTAAAGGAGTTAGTAAGAGACGTAGATTTAGTGTTCCTTAATACGAACCCAGCCATACATGGTGCTAGAGACTTTGGACCAGCCACTGTAGAGATCGGCTACGAAAGGAAGTCTACATCCATTAAGCTGGCGGAGGTAATATATCTTTTTTTTTTAATTTAAATGTTCAGAAAGAATGACATGTTATTATATGTATGTCAAATAATAATAATTGTTGCAAATCAGTTTTTTGCTTTGCAATAGGTAGTTTGCTTGAAAATAGTATAGTGGGATGCATGGTAAGAGTACCCCTCCACCATATGATTTTGTATCAGAAATCTTCTAATAGTGATATACACAGTGTGTAACCCGACCCACCAATAGGTGAGAAGGTATAAATATTTTTGCGTTGAAATTTCATCTTTTTGGATTCAGCCCTGCTTCAGCAGGCATTAATTTGTGGCATAATTGAGGAGCTTCCATGCAAAACTGCACATGTTCTGGTTGTCAAATTAAAAGTGATAATTTTGTTGTTCTTTTTTGGAATTTTTTTTCTTTCAAAATGTTTTATAAATCAGTCCCAATATAGGTATATTCAGTGATATTTTAGTTAACTACAAGTCAGTAACCATTTTACAAACAGTTTTTGGAAGATAACTCAAAATTACTTTTAACGGACATGTGCAGTTTTGCATGGACGCTCCTCAATTGTAGTTTACATTATATTAGTAGTATTCATTATATATCTTAGGTATATAATGTACATATACAGCACATGTCAAAAGTTCCGGGACGGCTGGATAACTCGAGAAATACGTGTCCTAGAGAAAAATAACCTGCACCATTACTACAAGAACATAGCCCTATGGTAACCATGCGGGATTATACCTACTAATCACTAATTACAGTTATAATTGAAATAGGTGAAATTACTAAACTGTCATTACGGATATTTATGATAAAACGGTAATCGAAAAATGCAAGAAAAATGCATAATTCTATTTAAGATAAGCTGACTTCCCGTATAACTGGTAGTGCAGTCTTAGCTTAAGTAAAATTTTCAAAAATCAGTAATTTCTACAACATAACGTATATCCGATCACGAGTTTTCGAATTATCAACATAATTATTCAAATAAAACAATTACTAAGTACGTAAGATATTAGCAGAATATTTTACATACCGAGCGTTCAAACAATATAATACCGCCTACCAAAAATAACGTGTGGGTCAGTCGTGAACATGTGTGCACTCCTAGCATTAACATTGTTTTTAACATTCACGTTGATGTGTACTGCATCAAATATTTTGGTCCTTTCTCCAACGCCTTCGTACAGTCACCAAGTGCCGTTCTTCGAGCTATGGGCTGAGTTATCTCTAAGAGGGCACAAGGTAACTTTAATCACACCGGATCCTCTGAATAATTCAAGCCTGACAAATATGACAGAAATCAACATGAGACATTCGTACGGATTACTGAAAAATAATACCACGCTAGCTCAACTTTTCGCAAATGGATGGAACTTTTACGATGTGGTTGCTAAATATATATCTCAAATACTTGCCACACAAGTCCCGCATCCAAAATTTCAGAAACTGATTGCCGGGAAGGACAAATTCGACCTGGTAATGGTTAGCTACCATTACCCACAACTGCTGGTATTTGGAAAACTGTACAACTGTCCAACAATTCTCTTCAGTCCTTATTATCTCTATACCTACTATTACCGAGGAGTTCCATCGCATCCTGCCATTTGGGCTGACGTGATGCTACCGTTTCATACTCCCCTTGATTTTCATGAAAGACTTATTAGCGCCGTGTTCAATCTGCTTGCTTGGAAGTCGATACTTACCAAGGACATTCCGGAGAAGGAAAAATTTATTATAAGGCATTTCAACATGTCATTCAGTGTAGATGAATTAGTAAGAGATGTGGATTTGATATTCGTCAGGACTGATCCAATCATTCATGGGGTGAGAGCTTTTGGACCAAACATAATAGAGATTGGTTATGAGAGAAAACCGAAATATCCAAAGCTATTAAAAGTGGTAAGATTTATAACGAAAGGTTTTAGCTTTTTTCTCTTTTAGTTTTAAATCATTATTGAAGATATACATAAATTCTTATCTCTAAACAAATTTCACTTTAATCGCTTAGAAATAAGAGAAATTAACTCAATTTAGGTAAATAAACTAAAAGAGGAACTTTTATCAATGAAGTTGAGAAATTCGCGAACCCTAATAGAATCGTAATAAGGCGAAGTAGGTAGCAGTGATAGTTGGTGGAATTCAAAATTCTCCCATTTTGATAAAGAAACATGTGACATTATATTTTTAGAGAGTGATTATTAAACCTAAATAAACCTATAATAGCAAAAAATGAAATGAAATGAAATATTCTAAACCAGAAAATCTTCGAGAATATGTGCGAAATATTTCATTTTCTTCATCACCAAGTAAATGAAAAGTCTTTTTATTCTTGTTAATTTTTCGAAATCTCGAGATGTGTTAAAGTTAGTGTTTATTTCATCCCAGCATTTCGTTTCTGATATTTTGCAACATGCTTAGGTTATAAATTCTGATATTTCACTTGGTGGTTGTGGAAAAAATATTTTACGTCGTTACGTTTTTTTTTGTGAGCAAGCCATTTTTCGAATTTTTTGTTGCAAATTTCGTTTGAATATTTTTTGCTATTGCAGCCTTCTACTTTTCAAAAAATATGGGTTCCATGTTTTCTTCGGAAAATAAGAAAATTCTTAATTCCATCAACCATCACTGCTACCTACTTGTCCTTAATACGGTTCGCGATTTTTCGAATCTGTTTATCAGCACCAATATTATTAATTATTCAAGAAAGTGTTAACAAAAAAGTAATAAAGGGAGTAGATATAAAAATACAGACCTCGAACAGAAACATACTTAATATAAAATAAGAGTAGTCAGTAAATTGTAGTACCTCGTGATTTCTATACACAGTACGTACATTACTAGAGATCACTGTTGCAACGAACATGACATTTTGATATATTTTCAAAGGAAAAACACCAAAAAATTCAGTTGTGAAAAAAGTTTTGTGTGTTTGCCTGGGTTTAGTAAATGGGATTGTACTCTAGGTAAATTAATAAACTTCTTACAGTTTCGAATAAGTTAACATAATTCATAATTTATAAGTGGGTTAAAATAGGATAACTTTATGAGGCAAGCAAATTGTCAACAGCCATGGTGTTATAATAAAATAATAATTTTCGGTCTGAAAAATTATGGAAATGACGAACAAAGCCTGGAGATTAGTTTATGAATTATTTTTGCAGCATTCGTAAAAAGCAGGTCCTGAAAGATATCCTTGTGAAATTACATTTCTAAAATATGATTTAGATATGAATGACGTCTTTTATTTCAATACTTAATATTTTTCACATATTTTACATAAGTACTCTCTGTTAAATATGTAGGATTAAGGTAATGTCAGATTTGTACTTATCAACCTCATAATTTAAATAGAATAATTAAGCAGTTAATATATCCAGAGAATGTTGTTGTGTCTTATATAACACATTTATAAAATACCACATTTATGCGTCCTCTAAACGTTTGGATCAGTATTAAATATGTGTGTATCAGTAGCACTGATTTTCTTAATATGTCATTCTTACGCAAATATTTTGGTAGGTACTAAACAACTACCAGCTTATAGTCATCAAATGGCATTCTTCGATTTATAGATTAGCTTATCACTGAGAGACCTTAAACTGACCATTTTCACAACCAATCCGTTGAAGGACTCGAACCTCCCGAACTTTACAAAAATTGACACAGCCATTCGTATGGAGAGCTGGAAAATATTACCATAGTTCATCTCCTTCGAGACAGATGGGACTATTACGAAGCAGCTACCAAATACAAATCTCTAGTACTTGATAATGCAGATGCAGCATCCAAAATTTTAGAAATTAATCTACGAGATTCCATCTAGAAAGGGTTACCTAATTAAAATTAGCCACAACTACTATTATATCGAAAACTGTTCATGTGTAGCACTAACAATTATTTGTTATTCTTATTCTTATTTGAAAACGTGTACCTATTAAGAATATCCGAAACACCTACATCGTTGCCATGTACATCATTTGTAGCAAGAATACGGATGCTGTGTGGAACAATTTTATAATTGGGAATTAGAAGTTTAATTAAATAATTCTAACCTTATAGTGTATTTTGAATTAAGTTTCTTCGCGTTTTAAGCCAAACTTTTTACTCTTTTTTTATGGGTAAGTTCTTTTGAGTATCATTTTTTGTGACCAAGACTTCTCAAATCCATATATTTCATTTAGCGTAGTGTAGAAAATAATGGATTAAAAAAAAAACTAATTTTGTAGGGATGTATTTTTTTTCCTCTTATGTAATGAACTTTTTTTCATGTTGGTCGGCTAACTCGACTGTATAAAGATGTTAGGGAGTCTCTTTCAAATTGACCAATACGTAATCTGATCGAGGTAGATCTGATCTTGTCTTCCACTTCTTTTTCTGTTACCAACACTTCCTGTTGCTTCATTTTTTTTTTACAAATTCTCTGAAATAGATATTACATCTCGGTGTAATAGATTATTTGATATCTTGTATTAAATAAACGAACATATTCATGGGAATTATTTTGAGGCATTAATGGCGAAATCTTTCTATTCAGTGAAACACATACCTCAATACAAAAATGCACAATAAAAGATAAAGAAATTATGAGAAACACTCTTAACACCAAGTCACTTTGTTAGACTTCACTAATGTATCAGTGACAGATAACAAAAGTGAAAACAACTTACTTGTTAACTTTCCTGAGCGTTTTCTTTATTATAATAAATTATCTTTTACTTCTTCATAACTTGAAAACGGATAGACCGTTTTTTAAACATTTTTTTTTATTTAATATTTTTAAAGAGTATCCCTCCATAAGTATGGTGAAATGCCCCCCTTTTTTATTTTCTTCGCATTATGAAAGTGTTTCTTAGGGCTAATTATGAAAGGTAGACCGAATTTTAGGTCCAAAAAATGTTCCTCTCAGCTAGATATGGAAAAAACCCGGTTTTTTACGTTTTATTTTTTTTTCTCGGTTTTTAACTATCAAAAAAATCTGTTAAAAATTCATGAGTACAGAAAATATACCCGTTGAGGTGAGAGTTTTTTGGGGCCCTAACAATTATAGAGATTGGTTAAGAGAAAATGCCAAGGTTTTCTAACCCGTTAGAGGTGGTAAGGTACAGAAAGACAGACCTCTTTTAGTTTTAGGTGATGATATGTACCTATTAATTTTTGCTTTGAATAAATCGGACAAATCAGCCAATTGCAATGAATACAAATACTAATTTACTATGTAAATACTTACATACATTACTACTTTAGTCATTGTCATTAGTTTATTACTTCGCCTTACTTATTTATTTTATTAGATATTTGCAAATTTCGGTATTTCGTTTCGGTAATACCTTTCGGTATTTTTTATTTATTCATTATATTTTAAGGGTTTGAAAGAATTCCTGGATAATGCAAAAGATGGTTTCATCTACTTTAGCTTAGGATCGAATGTCAAAAGTAAGGACATAAGCAGAAATCTGTTAAAAACAATCATGGAAGCTATAAAGGAAATCCCTTATACGTTCTTGTATAAATACGAAGGAGACTATTTGGACGAAAAACCTGACAATATAAGATTAGTAAAATGGGCGCCGCAGTATCAAATTTTAAGTAAGTTATTGATAACTAAAGTTACTACTAACTCATAAAGTACTACCAACTCATAAAGCTTCAAGTATTTTACGTCAACCAGATTTGAACGGATCATGAACTGATGTGACACTTAAAGCAATATAATATGCAAAATCATTCTTTGATTCTCATCTGAGACGAGATAATTTACTGCTATCAGTTTAATTTGAAGTCAGTAATGTCAACATATATGTATAATAATCCCCAGGGTTAAAATTAGATACCTTTGTATGTTAGTCTATTTCAAGTCTTTTGAATTAGTACTTAAATTGTTGACGCCGCGCCGCTCCGATCTTTGAAATAAAGTTTTTAAATACCAAAACGGAAAAACGGAATTTCAAATGCGTTAAGTGGCTTGTTCGGTAGAATTTCTCTCGCTTTCAAGCTTTTTCAAGTTGTGATCAATCTTCGAGCACTATACAATCGTGACCATTGCATCATTCTTAGTTAAGTGAATAAGAATACATTAAAAAAAACTCGGTTATAAGACTCACCACTTCGGATATAAGACTCAGTTTATGAAAAAATACATAATTTAAATGATGGAAAGTAACAAAAAAACAAACAAAAAATAAAAAATTTCTTCAAACCATCTTAAACTTTGAACTGATTATGTATGTTTGTACGTATGTATTTGAAGAGTTACCTTTTTTTTATAAGTAAATAACACGCTATTGTGTTGTATTATGTTTATTCACAGGTAAAATAAAGTTTCTGTATTACATACATTATAAAATCTTGTTTTTCTCCCTTCGCTTATAAGGTTCATCCGCTTACAAGACTCACTTTTTGCCGGTCCCAAAGTGAGTCTTATAAGCGGCGTCCACTGTATATGTTTTTCAAAATTGATTATTAGACTGAATTAAGTAGGTGTAACGTATAGTGTGTGCAAAAAAAAAATGCACAAGTTCGTAGACGGCAATTGCAAAAATGACTAACGCAATCATTCGCGTCCAACTCGAAACCATCTCTCAGTTCAATAGAAATCCAGTTCATCCATCCGTCAAATCCATCTCAAATTTTACATCTCCTGTGAAGAATTACAATGTGTTTAACAGATTTATTATGCGTCATATTAGAAGTCAATTAGTAGGAAGAGCCGCTTCTTTAATAGCAATACGTCGTGGGCTGAATTGAAAAAGATAATTCAGATAAGATATGACTTATACTATGTAATATTACAGGAAGCGTAGTACTACTATTGAAACAGAGTGAAAATCTTATCCAAACCTGCACATGTCTCTTCCGCCAAATTCGATCAGTATAATATTTAGTGGAGAATATACGTGACCCAAACCTAGAGCTAACGATTTGTTTGATTCTCTTTTTTCCTGATCTATATCAAGTTTTGAAATTTAATTATATTTCACGGTTCATATCCTTTTCACGGAACATATCCTGAATACAACAAAGTGATTTTAGCATATAGATACCTACAACTTCTTTGAAATAGCAAAGAATGGAGTTTTGTAAATCTTTCTGGGACAAGGAATTTACTTTTATAAGTATAATTTTATTCATTCCCAACGTACAGCTCAAAATATGGTATTTGTATTTTATGCCTTCTCTTGAAAACTCCTTACTTTTAACAGTTCTGTAACGTAAAATCCGTACCGCACCGATACCGAAACAGTACATCAAGTAGTGTACACCATATCAACCGCTACATAAAATATACTATTTTAATCAAACTATTTGATAATGCCATTTCAGGACACCCAAATATAAAACTGTTTGTAACACAAGGTGGTTTTCAATCGATGGAAGAAGCAATTTATAGCGCCGTTCCCATGGTGGTTATACCTTTCTTTTCCGATCAGGAACACAATGGAAAGTTAATGGAAAGCAAGGGTATCGCTAAAGTCGTTAACCGAAAATCGTTGAAGAAGGAAGAGCTCAAAGGTGCAATCAAAGAAGTTTTGAGTAATTCTAGGTAAGAACACTAAACACATATTGTTTATGTTTATTCAATTACCAAAATTAAGTAAATGTGGAAAGGTTTCAACATCAATATATGGAGTTTGTTATACGAGACAGAACGTTTTGTATCAATATCCTAATACATTTTCTGTATCTAAGCTTATCAACCTGAATAAATGAATATCGAACAACAAAACAAATCGCTGATGGCAAATTTTAATAAAAACGTTAAAAGCGCCAATGTTAAGTTTTAATTAAAATGACAAAAGTATCCACGGCAACTTTTATTAGAAATGATGCCGTTGATACATTTTTAACTAATAACTTTACCATTGACATTTCGGCATTTTAAATAAAATGTATGATATGTATGTATAAAGAATGTCATTTTATACATACATTTTATAGAATAGTAAATATACAAATAATAGCAGCAGTGATACTAATTATCAATTATCAATAGCAACCAAATCACAATCAAATATCAATAATCAACAATACTTTCATAGTCATATTCACCAATATAATTAAATACCTACAATTAGGCAGTTTAATTTAATTTTTCAATTTCATTGTCTTCAGGCCTGTGACAAACGTAGGGCTATCATGTTTACTCCTAACTTGCCTTTTACTCTTTAATGATAATGTTTCTTCTTCTTTTTGTTTCAGCTATCGAGAAGCAATCAAACGTCTTAGAGTGTTAGCTCGAGATGTACCAATGACGGGTCTGGAGAAGGCAATTTGGTGGACAGAGTACGTCATAAGACACAAAGGAGCCAAACATTTAAGAAACCCAGTAGCAGATTTGCCGCTTTATCAATATTATCTTTTAGACGTTATAGGATTTTTACTGATAGTTGTCGTTGTATCTGTTGCAATAGCATATTTTATAACCAAAAAGTTAGTCATGATGGTAGTTATGAGACTGAGAGTACAAAGGGGTTCAAAAATTAAGTCTCTGTGAGGAACATTTAAAATTCATAAAGGCGTATAGAATAGAATTTGTAGTATCTAATTTTTACACGATGATTTACACGAAGATTTACACGGTTTAGGAAAGTTTGAAAAACATGAAAAACTCAACAATAATTTGGATCCAAATTACACTCGAACCCCTCTTATTTCACCTTCGCTTAATTTACATCCTCTGTTATTTCACCACGTTTCCCCCTATTAGGTCGCGAAACTGTCCCGGTTAAGTCGCCGCCTGTAAAAGTTTTAGAACTACGTTTGGAAATTGGATTCTCGCGTGAATATGTACAATTTTTATTGAAAAAAATGATTGTGTAACACATTTATTGATTTAAAATAGATTAGGTGTCTTAAAAATATTTAATCTTTAAAATATTCATTCAAGTGGAAAATTGACCTTTGTCATGCATGACTGGGTATACTTACATTGATTTTTTGTTCAGTTGGCTCATTTTTCGTTATAACAAGTGCTGTGGTATATCTCTAAATATTTCTTTTTTGCAGTTAAAACACAAAAAAAGTTGAGGTTATGATCGCGACTTAAGAGAGGCAAAATTTCGTGACTTAAGCGAGGTAATGATGCACGGATTTGGCGACTTAAGAGGGGTTCGAGTGTAATTCAAAGGCAATGTGCTTTGACAATGGGCAAAGACAAACTATACCATATTTAGACATAATATGTATGTAGTTGGGTCTATGGGCTATAGATTTATATAAGTTTTTTTTAATAAATAAATAAGTGCTAAATAATAATAAACTTAATAACTGCCAATAAATGCTAATAATAAAATAATAACTGCTGTTTTATATTCGTACCTACTGCTTGACAGAATAAGTAAATATAATGGAATCCGGAATTCCCAATTATGTTATCGTAGAGTTAAGTGTAGAATAAAATGGCATAAGTTTAGAACAAATGGCATAAATGGAATATGTATTTTGTTAAATAAATCTATTTAAGAAGGATTTTTTTGGGATATTGGACAAACCAGAATCACTAATTTTTTACAATAGTTAGTTAGTAGACAGTTACAATAAGAAAATTATTATATTTGGACATTGCATTAATTAGTGTTTTACAGCATAACGGCCTATATTAAATTAATAATCCTTTTCTTTGAACAGAATTAAAAAATACATTACACCAACGTTTTTTAATTGATCTGTGATTATTGAATGTTTCATTTTTAGTGAATGTATGAGTTGATTGATTAAGTTTTTAGTGAGTTGTATGTGATAATATTTATTTGGTTGTAGCCTATTTGTATTGTTCCTTTTCGCTATGTCTTTGTGTAGTTAAAGTTTTTTGTCTGATAAATGTTATTACCTAATTTTTCAGCCCTAAATTTTAAAGATTTAATATTGGCATTTTTTATGGATGGGATACGATGGCAAGAACTAAAATCGATTATTTTTCTTGCGCTTGTAGGTTTATGATATCAGTCTTGATTTTGAGATTTTCGGTTCATATGACTAACGTGTCTAAAAATAGAATAGTTTGATATGTTCTTATGTCAACTGCAAATTCTATACGCTTCCCAAGTAACGCCCGAAGAGCCACCTCAAGGCGTCAATGCGCATACTATAGCTGGTAAATAAATTCTGTCCGATTTGACACCCAGTTACTAAAAGAATAAAACAATGGCCATTCACAAAAATTAAGTTGGTCAAACGTTAAAATATGAAAAAAAGGACGTGCATGTTGTGCCCCAGGCTGCGAAAATCGCGAAAATAAAGATTGGGAATTGCATTTTTACTCGTTTCCCAATAGGCCGTGGGTGTTGAAAAGGAGGAACATGTGGATATCTTGTATGCGTCCTAAAAGGTATGTGATGAAAGTTTATGCACATATTTTGAGAATTTAAGAAGGTAAATTTACAAATTGTAACTTTCAACTACTAATCATAGCGAAAAATTAACGTCACTTGTCAAATTTTATGAGGTTAGAATACTCATATACGATATTTTTTCTGCAGTTTTTCCAAAACTCCCTGGGAACCTACGAAGAATACCCGTATTTGCAGTTCACATTTCAAGGGGGGTAAGAAATCTGAAGATCCTCATCATCAGAAAATCATAACCTAACGGGGAGCTTATTTACCTCAACTTATGGGATATACAAATTCTCATTTTTCCTGGTACTGTGGGCACCAGGAGTTTCCCTTAATACAGTACCGATTAATTTTCGAGAATCGCCAAGCACTTCTTCCCTGACGGCACTTACGTGAAAACTTTGCAGCAATTTTTGCCCCTTTTTTCAAACCTTTCCGGCGAAAGCAATTTGTGGTAACTGGTAGAAAACCACATTTTATTATAACTTCCATATTTATAACTTATTTGCTAAGTCAATGTTCGTATTATAGGTTTAATTATAACTATTTGTCATGTACAGACCTATACAGAATTTGAATGTACCAGCTATTTTATGCGCGTGGATGCCACGAGGCCGCGCGAGCATCGCGCTATTGAGATACTGGGGAAGCGTATATGAGGTTTGAAAGAATTAAAAATATATTATATATCCAGTTTGATACTTCCATTACCTTTTGGTATCGTGGTTATAATATTATCTTCATAAACGAAAAGGAAGGGAACATCAAATAGGAGTTTTGGTATAGTATTTTCTAAGAATTATTGAATACACAAATTAGCCAACATCGGGGCAATGGATTTCCCATTGCACTGCCAAAAACTGTGAATAAAATACGTCATTACATACAGATAAAATAACTTTAATCAAATTTGAGGCTAATTATATTCCTAGAGTCTGATTAAATCTATACAAATGGAATACTTATATCAGGCCACAATGTACTGTTAACAATTTACCAATATTAATATTATTAAATAAAACAACCGAGTAAAATAACATCAGGACTACTTTATTGGTTGACCCGGTACATCTCACAATACGTGTTACTCATAGGACGCTGCGCTGACGAGTCTCTCGGCGGGCACGCTTCAGTCACCGATATCCCGGCTTCCAGCAGGCTCAGCATATATTGCCCGCGCTCGCCCCGCCTGGATCATGGCGACATCATACAGAGTGTCTCGCTATTAAGCTCGATTCCATCGATGCTAACATTTGTTTACATTCGGCCCTCCTGACATGATCGTGTCCTCACGCAAGGGCTGCTTTCTGAAATTTAGAAACATACTTGTAATTCGAAACACAATTCTGATTTTGGGTTTCTACGCATTTATTAAGCAGCACACATTCCTGGAGAGATGGACTAGCTGAAAGGTAAACAAGTTGTACATCATATAACCATGGTATAAACAACACATTAATGTCAGTTAATTGGGGGCCCTTTTTTTAACGCTAGCCATGCATTCAGTTTGGTACTGAAGCGGCAGCGAGCCATGCATCCAGTTTGGTACTGAAGCGGCAGCGAGCCATGCATTCAGTTTGGTACTGAAGCGGCAGCCATGTATTTAGCACTACCAGGCTAAAGCGGCAACAATAAAATTATTTTTATAATTTGTTAACTAGGTACCTCACTCTGATGACAGGGTTTCAGGTCTTTTCCCTTATAGCCGGCTCAGAGTTACAGTTCTGGCGGCGAGGCATATCCTCTATAGCCATGCACAGAACACTTACATAACTATAATATTTTACTTTACCTTTCGGTTATTCAAAATGAATCCACGGTTTCATATTTTCGATTCCACCTACACTGTGGTGGGGAATTCGGATCGTTCACCTCCTGGAATATCAACCACCTAACCTTCCAGACACAGTAGTGTCGCCACGGGTTTAACCTGCAACGTTTAATGCAGCCATCTGTCCAATCCAATACTTTACCTTATAACTTAAACGTTCTTAATTAGATGGCAAAAACAAGTTTCTGCCTCCTCAGTTCCTCAAAAAAGGGCTTATACGTTACGCTTATCCCATCTAAACAATATTTATGGCCTTTTCGTCTCAAATACTTTTTGATGACTGTTCAATGGGTCCAAGGCTATCGCCCTTGCTGTAATATATAACGACATCCGAGAGGTAACGTACATAGTGAGGGACCTCAGAGCGGACAATCTACAACAGGTTGCGCATCCAGGTGCAATCAAACGATTCTGAACCCTTCTTCCGTTTTTCCCTTAATAGTTCTGAACATTATATCATTCATACCAGTCATCATAACTTTCATTGAAGAATTCATAAACTCTGAAACTTTGAATTTCCTTAAGTGTCATGTTTACGTAATGCCATTTAAAAGATTTATTAACAATTCCTTTTTGTCATATTTAATTCACGTCATAAAGTTTTTGTAACATTGGCGAGATCGGCTCTCAAATGTAAATAATCTAGAGTTCGTTTTAGGTTTCAAGAAACAATCAACATACTGTCGTTCTCAATAAGATACCATAAATACATAGTTTAAATACTACTAGTAATAATTTATGAACAATCGGACCCATATTCCTCGCGACGGCCATGGGCGATGATGTCATGTGGCTCTCGTCTTAGCGTAAAACTAAATCAATTATCCCCAGCGCTTTCGAAACCTAAACAATAACAAAACATTTCCAGCACGTGCGGACCATGATGTGTCACCATACATCGAAAGGCCTACACTTATTCTTTTGATTAGTTTCCAATGCCTAACCAACCTTTACTTTTGACAACTAGATGCAAAACCCAAAAATATACAACCATTGCTTCCACAAAAAATATTTTCTCTTTATAACCTTCTAAACCTAAATTATTTTTAATTAATATGTAAGCTGTTCATTATTTACAGGTCCTTTTATTATTACACTAAGGGAATAGTTTATGCGAGTATTATGTACATACATATGTATGTGGTGACAATATTTTGAAATTCTAAAATTGAAAGTTACACAATTTATTTTTCGGGATACTAATTCGCAAAAATAAGCCGGAAAACTTGAAAAACAATTGAAACAAGAAAAGTCAGCCGCCCTTTCACACAAGGGTGCACATACTGATACATTTGTAGCTTCTCTTTAATCTTCCATGAATCGTAAAGTCTGGATGTCTACATATATGTATGTATTTTGTAATAACATTTTTTTTCTAGTCTAGCAGTTTAATTGGCTTAAACTACATATACATATATGTACATATGTACATATATCCTTCGACAAGACACTTTGTGCCTCCTGTAACTAAAACACCCCTGCCTCATGTACATTACCTCAGTAATACTTATCAATCTTATCGTCAAAAATATGTTATGCAAAGAACCCGCAAAGAACCCCTGTATATCGATTTGTCAAAATGCTCAGACAACAGAACTATTTTTTAGAACGAAATTAATATTTGTTGATCACTTTTAAACTCTCAAATCAACTAACTGCTAAATGTAAATAGTAAAATATCAGCTGATACCTTTCTTTGTTTAAACATTTCTCCACTAACGGAGATATGCATTCAGAATATTTATTTATATCTCAGGAGGATCTGCATCGAACTATAATTATAGTGTGTATCAAATAATATCACTGGACATGAATAAGCCTTTAATAAATTTGACTCCAAAGGTTTACACAGACCTCCACACATTTGACTACCAGGCAATTATTTGTGACAATCAAGCTATTTAATTTAGTATTACCTAGGTGGCATCACTCTGTTAAACCATAGAACAATAATATGAAATTAAAGTTAACTTACCAAGTAGTTGACACATTTTTTTTTTACCTCTAAAATCTCGACTAACCTGCTCATACCTTCAGTTACAATCTTACTTTTACTTAACCCATTTAAAAAGCTTGTTCCTTCATATTGGCATTGTCTACCAACACATTTCCTCCAATGCCCATTTAGAGCCTTCATTTGATAATTCTCCCAACATTTTGGGACAATAAAACTAGACAGACTTTCCAAACCTGTCTATTTATCGGTATGCTCCACGGCAACAAACCATCAATGCATCGTAACTCATCCTATTCACATGACAACCCATTATGTTTTCTCGAATCAATTATTTAAAACCACCATCGGATATTTAAACTCAGGTTTCCATTACTTATTACCCATGTCAAAGAATAAATCCTTAACCAACACTCTCTTCTTGAACTGTGGCCATTTTTTTTTCACAATCACTTTTTCACTTCGCGTACCAACAAATAACAACAATAAGGACGAGATCTTTATCCCACTTCTGATGTTAACAATTTACCAATATTAATATTATTAAATAAAACAACCGAGTAAAATAACATCAGGACTACTTTATTGGTTGACCCGGTACATCTCACAATACGTGTTACTCATAGGACGCTGCGCTGACGAGTCTCTCGGCGGGCACGCTTCAGTCACCGATATCCCGGCTTCCAGCAGGCTCAGCATATATTGCCCGCGCTCGCCCCGCCTGGATCATGGCGACATCATACAGAGTGTCTCGCTATTAAGCTCGATTCCATCGATGCTAACATTTGTTTACAGTACTAACTATATTTAGTATTAAATTCTTTAAGTATACTTCTAAATAACGATACAACATCTAGATATATTCATTGATAATTACTAGTTACCCAAAGTGAGATTCTGAACATTTTCAATAAATGTAAATGTCTTTAAATGAAAAGATTAAATTAGATTTGATAAAATGTTGTTTATGTATTTAAGTAATTTGTATTATAAAGGTATTTTAGGTAACCCTAACTTTATTATTGTTTCGGAAAATGGATTATTTCCGAAATACTCTAGATAAACAAACATCAAACCAGAGTAGTTAATAATGTACAAAATCTAAGCATTATTTACAATCATCTTTTATAAAGGTCCTAAAGTTCATTCATTGGCAGTATGTAATAAAAAATATTATTTGAAGTTATCGTTGTATACAGTTTTCTTGAGTAACCCATAATATATGTATATACTTGTACATACCTCGAATTTGCGTTATCTCTTTAAAAATAAAAATGTTTCTACAGTCTAAATTATAAAGTTGAAAGCTATCACGATAGATGGCAGTTTTTTATTTGGTCTTAATCATTTATTAAACAAGACCATCCCTGTTGTAAGTAAATTGAACCTAGATATTTATCCTTGTTATGAGCAAATACTACAAATAAATATCCAAAAATAATTAGGACATCACATGTACCTGCAAGTAATTTAATGTTTTAATTCTAGTCAGTTGTTTTAATTTGTATTCAAGCAATTTTTATAGCTTCCTTAATCCGTTAATATTTTTTATATACACATATATATTGACATTGTAAAGAGTAAGTAAAGAAAATGATTAATATAATTTACTAAACTAATTAAGATAATATCGAAATGTAATATGTTTATTGTGGTAATTGGATTCAAAATTTAAAATAACCTTGTGCAATCTTCTACCCTTGAAGAACTCTAAATTATTAGACGAAACGTCTAAACGGTAAAAAAATAGTGCTTGTATTTTGTCCAATTTCCTTCAGCGACATACTATATTTTTACATACAATTAAATATAGATACTATATTACATACAGTTGATTTACGAAAAGAGCGACCCCAATTTTCGTCTGTTTAGCCACCCTCGAAATCTAACTTTAAATGAATGCCAAATGATCATTTATGATAAGACTTTAATCTTCCCGAAGTTTCAGATTGAGGCTGCATTTGGTTCTTGAGACACTGGGGGTTAAAGTTGGCATTTTTTGTATGGGCTCGCAATCCGTTACTGTTCAAATTATAACTACAATGTTGATTAATTTTCCTATTAAAATTCAGTAGGTAATTACTTGACAACAAATTTTTCTTCATTTCTTGAACAAGCATTCATCATCAGAATTTGGCCATTACCCTTTAGTCTTTAGCAAACCGCTGTAAAACCTTTAGAAATCTGGAGGATTGCGGATCATTATATCCTCGAGAAGATTAGTGAGACGTTTTTTAGCCTCTAGATTTCTAAAGGTTTTTCAGTTTAAAGTTACAGTATGTATATAAATCCTCTCTTGGTTAGCTCCCGTATATTCGTGATACACCCATCAATTTGGAATTACAACGCATCACGTTTATCACCTGATTGATGACAACTTATTATTCGTACATACTGGTCATAAAGTTGATGGTGCTGCATTATTTTTTAACTAGCTACCACGGGCAAGTAAGTACTTCGAAACAACTTCTTCATGTGATTTAGTGTATTCTATACGTTTCCCTATATTTCTTTAAAAATGCCGTTCGAAACGTTTCTCAATTTATGCATAATAATTGTTTAACGTTGAATAGGGTTTACAAAAACATAACTCACATAAGTTCGTATTTTTTGCATGTTCTTGTTGTCACTTTAATATATTTTCCTTTCTAGTTTGGTTTACCTGTGCCCGATTGCGTCTAACGTAAATATAATTTTGACAAATTGGAAATCTCGATGTGAAACGACAAATATGAATATTTACCGCATATTATTACTGTTGGATATTCGCTGGAATGATGACTATGAATTATTCGATGAGTATGAAAGTTGGTTTAATTTAATCATTAGAATAAGTACTGATAATTCTTGAATGCATTTTATGATCATCATTAAGTGTACATACGATACTTATGTACTTTATTAAGTTAGAAATGAACTAATATGAGTAATAATAACGAAAAGTTTTTTCGTTATTATTTTTTGCACTGTAACAAAGACATTTTGTACACATATTATAAACGTGTAATTCAATAGTGTCATGTGTACATAGTGATCAATTTGGACTTAGTTAGTCTAACTATTGCACAAAAAAAAATATTGCGTCATAAAAAATGAGTTATTATTTTTGTACCATTTTCCCACATGATCAGTGCATTGTTTGATGTAGCGTAATTTCATTAGCAAATTTAAATGAATCTGGTGTGTAATTGACGTCCCGAGACCAAGAAGATAAAATATTAGTGATCTCCAAGTTTCAGCAGTTCTTCAGGAAAATAAAAACATAGCCAATACTAATTCGCTAGCAATAAGTAGTACTAATGCTATATCAAGGAGGTAGATTTGGCAATTAGGTATGATTTTTCTTGGCGAATATTGGCTCAGATTGATTAATGATTGGTTGACTTAATTGAAATAGACTGGTTTTCCCGTATTTTGGAGACAAATGAGGCTCGTTTTTTCTCAATGGTGGCGTCAGTACTCAAAAAAATATGGTCAACAGACAATACACATACAATAATTCGGGAAAGTCTTTATGACAAGAAAGCAACTGTTTACTGCGGTTTCATAGCAAATTTCATCAATGCTCCATATTTTTTCGGGAAAATGATGAATGACGAGGTCATAATTGTAGCTGTTATTGGTGAACGACACCTGTAAATGTCAAGATATTATGAAATTCCATTGGTGCAAAACGAGGATGTAATTAAACACATTAAATTTTGTGCAGGATAGAGCACCCCCGTACATTTACAGACTAGTTAGACTTGTTAATTGCTATTTTTCAAGGTCGTGTTATAAGCAGACATTTAGAAATTTCAAGGCCACCTGGATATCCTGAGTGTTTCGTATAATCTACAGAAACTGTCTTAATTTAATTAAATTTAAAAGTTAATTAAAATAAGTTAATCTAAAGGTAAAAGTTAAAAAAAAAGTTAAAAGTTATTTTTTAAACTTTAACCTTGACACTATGCCAAACACTTGAAAGATGTCAAACGCTAGATAGTAAAACAACAATTTTAGGCCTCGACGTATCAAGGACACGCTTGAATTGGCAAAACCTACTTTGAGCTGAAAGTTGGTTGAACGTGTGCTATAACCAAAGGTCTGGAGATACTGATTGATAATACGAGGCAGTAGCCTTCCCAGCAGTAATAAATTGCCATTTCATCCTTGGCTACACAAATTTATTGTCAGGATTTCTCTTTCTGATGAATTGTGATATTTCTATGTTTCGAAACACTTTTACATTTGCTTGTTATTTGATGTTTTCTGAATAAAAATATTACCAACATTATAAAAAAACGCACATTTTGTACATTTTTCGTAAAATTTTACATGATATTGATATATTATGTAAAATACATGATAAATGAAAATTTTATTTATGAAATAGAGAACATACCATGATAAATCAAAATTTGCCTTGTAAAATAGGTATAGGTATTTGAGATATATATATTAATATTTCCATATTTATACCACATAGTTTTATACCTATATAACTAACAAAAAACCATGTCAACACCGTCCAGTTGAGTGATTTTCGTAGTCAGACTAGAAACATGTGTATAGCACTAGTGTATGTTTTTATAATGTTTGCATCACCTTCTACTGGCGCAAATATTTTAGTAATTTCGCCTACTCCTGTCTACAGTCATCAAACGGCATTCTTCGAATTATGGACCGAATTGTCTTTGAGAGGACACAACGTAACTCTGATTACTACTAATCCCATGAATGATCCGAAGTTGAGAAATTTAACTGAAATTGATATGAAACATACTTATGATCTAATGAAAGGGGTTACGTCAATTATCAACCATATGACAAGTATATGGAATACTTACGAATACATCAATACATACATGTTGGCAATATTTAATGAACAAATTAGTCAACCAAGATTTCAAGAATTAGTTGAGGGAAGAGGCAACTTTAATCTGGTACTGGTCAACTCTCAACATCCACAGTTGTTAATTTTCGGAAAAATATATAACTGTCCAACAATACTTTTCAGCAGTTTCTATTTATATGGGTATAATCATGAGGCGCAAGGAAATCCTTCTCACACTATAGCTCATATTGGATATGCTGTTACCCTTTCAACCCCCTCTTAATTACTATGAGAGGCTCATCAGCACAGTGTTCTACCTCCGTGACTGGTATTCTGTAACTTACGAACTACTTCCAACGAGAGATAGGGCTCTTAATAAGTATTTCAACACGTCTGTGACAGTAAGAGAGTTATTAAGAGACGTGGATTTGGTGTTCCTTAATACGAACCCAGCTATACATGGTGCCAGAGCTTTTGGACCAACCACTATAGAGATAGGTTACGAAAGGAAGCCTACATCCATTAAGTTGGAGAAGGTAAGATTTACTTTTTTTTAAATCGAACAATTATAAAGGAATATGTCGAAAATGTCCCTCCTCATAGCTGCCACGGATGAAGTTAATGCCAAATAAAATTAATCATTGAAAATTAGTCGGCAGGTACTTTTTTGGAGAACAGAACGTAACATTTGTTGTATTTAGCTTTTAGAATTCAAGTTCATGCAACATTTACGTTGATATGTTCTATATTATTTACTGCTTCAAATATCTTGGTCCTTTCTCCAACGTCAACGTTCTCTAAATTAATTGACGGGAGGAATAAATTCCATCTAGTAATGTTCAATTATATCTGTCATCCACGAGATGAGAGTTTTTGGACCACCTACTATAGAGATTGGTTACGAGAGAAATCCAAGGTTTTCTAACCGGTTAACGTCTAAAAGAGGGACCTATTCTTTTTCAGTTTTAGGTATGATATGTAGGTACCTATTTTTGAATGAATGAATCAGACAATTGCAATAAATACAGAGATGTCATAGCCTATCGTTATTGACATGTTAGATACAATTGATAATTGAATTACTGGTGTGTCATTTTTGTTTGTTCATTTTACTGGTTTGTCACAACCTGAATATTGTATTGTGAAATCGTACTTCGTACAGTAGAGACATGCGTTACTACTTTGGTCGTTGTCATTAATTTCTTACTTCGTCATACTTATTTATTTTGTTAGATATTTAAAACAATTACAAGTGTGTCTTATAATGCATAGGAAATTGTCATATTTCCAATTTAATATATTGCCTACGAATAACTACTGTCTTTCGATATATTTGATTTATTCATTTTGTACACTATTATTAAGTAATTTGTATAACCATATATTTTCAGGGTTTGAAACAATTTCTGGATAATGCAAATGATGGTTTCATCTACTTTAGTTTAGGATCGAATATCAAAAGTAAGGATATCACCAGAAGTCTTTTAAAGACAATTATTGAAGCTATAAAGGAAATACCATATACCTTCTTATATAAATACGAAGGAGACTATTTGGACGACAAACCTGACAATGTAAGATTGGTAAAATGGGCGCCACAGTGTCAAATTTTAAGTAAGTCCTACAGGGTGTCTCCTTTAAGGGTGTCTACTTTTATTTATGTACAAATCTATAAAATCCTCATTCTTCAAGATAATCGATTAAACTTTTTGAACAAAAAAATATACACGTTTTTTATTCTTATACGATCTCGAAGTTGAGCCGAAAATCGAGTTTTGGAGACGATAGACGAGCCAACTGTGTCATGGAATTATGCCAAGACAATTGAATGTTATCTAGAATCACGTAAACTTAATTTTTTTAGCGGCTTTCCAAACTCTATATTTGGCTCAACTTTGGGATGTTATAGTAAGAAACAACTGCTATATTTTTTGTTCAAATTTCCCATATGGGGGTTTTGAGAGCCCACCTCGTTGATGCTACGGACTCAGATTTTAAATAAAAAAATCGCTAATGGTTTTATTAAATTTCGGGGGAATGAAAAAAATCCTAACAGGTTATGGAAATGAATCTCAAAAACAGTAGGATCAGAAGAAGCTGTTTTCGATGCCCTCTAAATAAGGAAAAAGTTTAATCGATTCTCTTCAAAAATGAGGATTTTATGAATCTGTACAGAAATAAATGTAGACGCTATGTATATATTCTGTATATACCAATATTGATAAGCATAGTTACTACTTTATAGTCGATTTATAGACTTTTCAGATCAGTTTTCAGACAAAAAACTGTTTACCTGCTTCTTTTGACAATCAGCCTGCTTTATCCCGAATTTGTAGATAATTTTTCGTACCTAATCTGATACCGATAAATCCTACCAACTCATAAGACTTCAAATATTTTATGTCCGACCAGATTCTGAACCAGTCAGGAACTGATGAGATAGCCAAAACAATATATGCGAAAATATGTTTCTTTCGTTGAGATGAGGTAATTCAATATTGTTAGTCGCAGTTCGCCGCTGCGACTGTGAATTTCAAACAAGTCAACTGTATATTAGTGGAACTAAGCTTACAAAATCAAGGAAACAGAATAGCAACATTAATGACTGCACAACTGCTGACTGAAAACTGAAAACAACTGACAGAAAATCAGGACATTTCTGCGTTTTCCTAGGAGAGTTCAGAAGGTAATATTACAGGAAGCATCGTACTACTATTGAAACTGCGTGGAAACATTATCCAAACCTTCGCATGTCTCTTCTGCTAAATTCGATCACTATAATATTTAGCGGATAGTATACGTGTTGCTGACACACCATCTTGGGAAATAATTAGATGATCCTCTTATTAAGCATATTATACTCTAGTTTAGCACCTCTTCTACGACATAATCCATCTTCTTCAGACTATTGGCCGACACACGCTTTTGTTCTCAACAAGCTAGACCCAAACCTGATAATTTTTTTTTATTTTTCTTCTTGATCTTTATGAACTGAACTGAATTATAGTTCACGGTTATTTAGGAATATATTCTGAATATTTACAACCTCTTTCAAATAGCAAAGAATGGTGTTTTGTAAATCTTTCTGGGACAAGAAATTCAGTTTTAGAAGTACAAGAGGTTGTAGGAAATTCAGTTTTATTCATTCTCAACTTACAGCTCAAAGTACATATTGTATATTTATGTAATGCCTTCTCCTGAACTCCTCACCTTTAACAGTTCTGCAAAGTAAAATCCGTTTTGTTAGCGAAACAGTACATTAAGTACTATATACCAGATCACCCGCTATATAAGATATTCTGTTTTAATCAAACTATTTGATCATGCCATTTCAGGACACCCAAATATAAAACTGTTTGTAACACAAGGTGGTTTTCAATCGATGGAAGAAGCAATTTATAGTGCCGTTCCCATGGTGGTTATACCTTTCTTTGCCGATCAGGAACACAATGGAAGGTTAATGGAAAGCAAAGGTATCGCTAAAGTCGTTAACCGAAAATCGTTGACAAAGGAAGAGCTCAAAGGTGCAATCAAAGAAGTCCTGAGGAATTCTAGGTAAGAATATTAGACGTAGACATGTTTACGATTATTCAATTACTATACTTATAAATATGTACAGGGTTTCGACATGAATCAGAGTTTGTTATATGTTACTTAACATTTTATATCAATGTTTTAGTTATTTAGTTAATCTGCGTCTAAGCTTTTTAAACTGAACAAATGAATATCACAGTCATAAAACACATCTAACACTAGTTTCATTAACACGTTCACCTCCACCATAAAAAACTCTTAAACTCTGGACTATTCCCACTTATTAAGTATCTGAAATGTAAATAGAAAAATAGAGTGTTTCTTATGTATTTTTTGGATACTTATTTTTTTCCTAGATTTTCATATCCGGCTTATACACTGTTATTCAGAATTACGGTGCAAAAAAGTAATCACAGATAGAGGTCTTAAAATAAAGAGACACGTGTATTTTCGTTTTGGTCAATTTCGATTTGTAAGGCCTGTACGGGCCCATAAATGGGACGTTGGGAAAACAGTTTTTTTGAGATATCTTGATAAGAACTTGATCGATTTTAATGAAATTTGGAGGGGTAGTCTCAAAATAACCTTTCTAATAGAACCCTTAATATATTTTCAGACCTGCCGCAAGGAGGCACTACATAGAGTCACTACATCGCAGTTTTTCGCTTCTATTTTTTTTATTAAATTATCTGTTTATCTTATGTTTTTCTTTTTTTATTCTGATGCAGAATTCATTTTTACACCAAAAATGTCCTCTTATCTATTTTTCATATCACACACCCATTTCGACTAAAAATGCGAAAAACTGTTTCATTGATCTGACTCACAATACTGCGAAACTACAAATTATCACAATTGTCATGTAAACAAACAGGTGACTGGACGAATTAAAACATCTAGCGTAACAGTGAACTTTTTTAGTAACATAGACAACAAGAATTAAACTATCAATAATAAGGACAAAAAAAAAACGAAAAGTAATTTAACATAAACAACAAGAACTAAAATAGTAATAATTAGCTCGAATACAGGCCCGAATTCGTTTTAAAAGTTAAATCGTAATTTTTCCAACACATCAACAGAATACGCATCAACAGAATACGATAATTTAATACGCAGAATATTAGTATTCACTCTTTCACGTAAATCGTCAATGTTTAACGCTTGGCGAGAATAGACACTTTGTTTTAATTCACCCCACAAATAAAAATCCAATCTTTTCCAAATTTGATTTAAGTCGGGGGCTTCGGGGAGGCCAGAATTGTGGAGCCTCAACACCCCGCCCATCCATCTTTCTGGGTAATTTTCCTTCAACCATTGCCGAACTCGCAACGCATAATGTGGTGCAGCGCCATTCCTGCATGAACCACATAATATTAACTCTGTCCTGAAGGGGGACATCGTCCAATAAATCCTGTATCCCATTTCTTAGGAAATCAACATAATTCACAGAGTTTAAATTACTTGGGAGTTCAACTGCGCCTAGGACGCTGTTTCCTAATATTCCAACCCAATAATTAATCTTAAATCGAAACTGTGAATGTCTGGTTACGATAGCACGCGGGTTTCCATCAGCCCACTCATGGTGATTCCCTAAATTAAAAACCCCACATTTTGTGAAACACGATTCATCCGTAAAAAGGATCCTTTTAAAAAAACAAGGTATCATCTCTGTGTTTTTGCAACAGGCTTCTACAAAATTCTAACCTTTTCTGGAAATCGGTTGGTAACAATTCCTGAACCTTTACAGCGTGAAAAGGATACAAACTTTGTTCGTGCAGTATTCTCCAGATGCTAGATTGGGAGATATCCTCCAACATACCTAACCGTCTGGTACTCAACGTAGGACTTCCCAGACTCTGTTTAATACTCGCTCGTCTTAAACTCGCTCGTCTTACATTTCTCGCAAACCGTTGTCTTCCTGCATTGCGATTAGTATAAAATGTACCAGTTTCTCTCAAGCGGCGATCAATAAAATTTTCGAGAGGGTGTTCTTCTATTAGGAAACTCTTGTTTATATCTCCTAACTGCAGCACTTGAGTTGCTATTACACCAACCATAAACTAAATACATACATGTCTGCCATTTCAGGAAACGCTCAGGTAAAACGCTCAGTCATTATAATGGTAAATAAGGGTAGGAACATTTTTAATTAAATAACTCACAGCACAACAATTTAACTGGAAAATAAAAATAGTAAACGTCAAAATGTCATTGTTGATGTTTTAATTTGTTCAATTATTTCCATGGCAATTGTGATAATTTGTAGTTTCGCAGTATTGTAAGTCAGATCATTGAAACAGTTTTTCGCATTTTTCTCGAAATGGATGCGTAATATGAAAAATAGACAAGAGGAAATTTTTGGTGTAAAAAATGAATTCTGCATCAGAATAAAAAATAAAAACATAAGATAAACAGATAATTGAATAAAAAAAATAGAAGCGAAAAACTGCTATGTAGTGACTCTATGTAGCGCCCCCTTGCGGCAGGTCTAAAAATATGTCTAAAAAGGGTTCTATTAGAAAGGTTATTTTGTGACTACCCTCCAAATTTCATTGAAATCGATCTAGTACTTATCGAGATATCTCAAAAAAAACTGTTTTCCCATCGTCCTATTTATGGGCCCGTACGGGCTTTAAAAAATCGAAATTGACCAAAACCAAAATACATGTGTCTCTTTATTTAAGACCTCTATCTGTGATTATTTTTTTGCACCATAATTCTGAATCACAGATCGATTGGTATTTGTAGTTGCGCATTTTTTTTCAACAAAAACTTTTTATATTGGGTGTGTCATATAACAGAGACCAATACCAACTTTCTTATTTGAAATACAACATTCTATATATTATTCCAATTTTGGATTCCTCAGAAAATTCTAGACATATTTCATGTACAATGTCCGATACCTATCTTCATCTGTTTCGGATATATTAAGTGTTTTCAGAATGATTTATTAAAAATTAACATAAAAAGAATAAAATGATTTGATTACAGAAATTCGCTACAACACACTCAAAAACTTTATAGCAATAAGTTTATTTCTTGATAATATAAAAAAATGTCAATGTAGAAGATGTTCAAAATCATCCTAACATCAACATCCTATTCTTAAATAGAAATTTCTTCTAATGTTACTTAACATCTCAAGCGTGACCGTTCTAATCACAAGCGTTATACGTCTTCTTAAGTCAGCTAAGTCGAGGGGTTGAGTTTTGTATACAATACTTTTGATATATCCCCATATGAAAATGTTTAATGACGTCAGATCAGGGGATCGTGCTGGCCATTCCATTGATCCTCATACCATATCATATTCGCTGGAACATGTGGGTTTGCTGGATCAGGATATAAGTTTGTCAAAGTTGACACGACATTATTTTGGAGCAGTGCTAAATAATTATCGCCATTCAAATTACCATCAATGAAAAAGGGACCTATGATATGATATCCGACAATTCTTGCCCAAACATTAACCTTTTCAAGGTATTGCGTATGTTCTTCTCTCATCCAGTGAGGATTTTCCCTAGACGAATAGGAAATAGGTATTGACTGTGTTCTAGCAAATTTCTGTAATCAAATAGTTTTATTCTTTTTTTAATGTTAATTTTGCAATAAATCTGAAAACACTTTTTCCGAAACAGTTAAAGATAGGTATAGGACATTGTACATGAAATATGTCTAGAATTTTCTAAGGAATCCAAAAATTGAATAATATACAGATGTTGCATTTCAAATAAGAAAGTTGATATTGGTCACTATTACATGACACACCCTGTAAAAAAGTTTTTATTAAAAAAAAATGCGCAACTACAAATACTAATCGACGTATCCGTGCGTTTTTCCAAACACGTCCCCATTTATTTATTATCGAATTTATTCCATTTAGCTGATACACACTGTATGTGAGCATTCACGGGGACTATTCTATTGTATACCGTGTGTGTAAAGGACAAACACAAGTGAGATGACAGATAAGAAGCAACGGCATACGCATCGAAAGTAGTGAGGGAATAAGACCGGCCCTCTCACCTGGCTCCGCTAGGCGTTAGAACGAGAAGTGTAGAATTTGTCCTTTTTCACAACCGGTCGATGTCGGCTTTACACATACTGTATACATCATGGCTCATATATGTGTCGGTGGTCTATAAGAAGAAATTGTGCGGTTCATATGTGACACACGCGGCAGCAAACGTGTTAAATATAATACCCTGTTTATTTTTTATATTTCTTCTAAAACTCCTCCCTTTGATTTAAAAACAATGTATACCTACCTACTTTGTTGACGTTTTATTCAAAAGTATTCCAAATATTCAAATTGGGCTGTAGCTTGTCGTTTCATTAAGTTTTAATAAAAATGCCGTAATTTTTAATGCCGATGTCGATGCAAATTTTAATAAAAATGTTCAAACCACCAATAGTAAATATTAATAAAAATTACGAAGGTGCGCACGAGAAATTGTATTAAAAAATGACCAAGCCAAGTAAATTAGTGATTATTAGTTTACCATTGTCATTTCGTTACTTTTAATAAAATGTGTATAAATCCTTTTTCTTTGTGACTTTATAAATAAAGTCATTTTATAGTCAAATAAATATACTAACAATATTTTTCGTCTTTTTGCCTTAGCTACCGAGAAACCATCGAGCGTCTTAGACAGTTAGCTCGAGATGTACCAATGACGGGTCTGGAGAAGGCAATATGGTGGACAGAGTACGTCATAAGACATAAAGGAGCCAAACATTTAAGGAACCCTGTAGCAGATTTGCCCCTTTATCAATATTATCTTTTAGACGTTATCGGAGTTTTACTGTCAATTGTAGTTGTATTTGTTGCAATAGCATATTTTATAACTAAAATGTTTTTCATGATGGTGGTTATGAGACTAAGAATACAAATGGATACAGTAGATAAAAAGTATCTGTGAGGAATATTTCATTGGTTATTTATGTTTTAGTATATATATGTAATTATATTTTACGGTTTAGGAGTATTAAAAAAAACATGAAGAACTCAACGACAATTTTGTCTCAATGACCAAATGATGGTATACTATGGTTTGTAAATTCGTCTAAGAATAAATAAGTAAACACGTTATCTGGTGTTTTATACTGCTACTGCTTGAAATAATGAATAAATATAGTAGAATCTGGACCTCTAATCATGTTATCGCAAGGTATAGAATAATGTGACATAAGTTTGAAATAACTGCATAAATGAGTCTTAAAATTGTAAAGAGGAATAATGGGGTTTATTTTGTTCAAGTTGTATAATAAGTTTAAATAATATCGCTGTGCTAGAATAATAGTAGGATATGTTAAAAAATTATAATTTGAGATATTTAGCATTAAAGTTTCAGTGATTCATAAAATGTAAATATTAAAATATATCATCTTTTCTTTACCTAATACAAAATTATTCAATAACTAACAGCATAAATATGAATTTTATGAAAAAACACAATCTGCTATTTAAAAAAGTGACATTTGTAAAATATATTTGTATATGTCCAGGTTTATATTATGAAATTAAGTTTATCTCTTTTATTTTATAAACATAACCTGCTGTTATACCATATTTATAAAAATTGTAATAATAAAATAGAAATGTCTTTATTTCGACCTTTATTATACTCAAATTAGAATATAAAAACTAATATCGAGTATAAAATAATGTCAAGTTTAAAACATACAATCAGATATAAATAACTTAATCATAGATTTAAGAAGTTAAACATAAGGCCTAAAAACAAGTTACAGTCATTTCCATAATAAAATTTGTAACTAAACAAATCAGTTATTATTATATATACAAAAATGTCAGTAACTAAATAAATAATGGAGATACTTATTAATGGTTAAAACTGATGGTTAGCAGGATAGGTAACTGATTTAATCAGAATTTTCTACAGTATTTTCATTTTTCTTCGTGCATTTTAACTTGCTATAAAACGTATCATACTCTTTTGGTATATGCTTAAGTAAAGATATTAACGCTTATTTTATTATTATATAACGTCTCTTGCTAGTAGCTTGTTTTATAAAAAACGTTAGGTAAATAATTGTTACTGCCTTTCTCAACTCCAATTACTTTTATATCATTCCAATAGACCTTATCACCGCGAGTGTTTACATCTAGGTTTCCATAATAACTTGACAATGATTTCCAATCTCATTATGTTTAATTTCATTGACAACATAAGGTTTCCCTTGTTTTTTTCACTAATTTTATTATCATTGATATCTGGTTTGGAACGTAGATCGGACCACTATGTAATGCTCTTTTTTTTAGGCTTCAGTGCAAGCATGCATTGCATCGAATCCCCCTCGTTTTGGGGATGCCCAACTACTTATTAAGAAGTTTAGTTATATGGATGTAATGCCGATATACTCAACTGCATATAGAAACATGTAAACATGTCTCGCATATTTTCTGTGGCATTTGTGATGTCAGCTAATGCTAGTTTCATAATACTGGATGTCCGCGATTTATAGGCAATGTCAGACACAACCTGTCTTGATGACGGTTCCTCTGATTGTGAGACAAAATGCATTTACGTAGATCACGCTGCTGTTAACGTTAACCTACTTTAAAGAAACTACGCATGTTCCATTTGCGTTTAAATTTTTGACAGAATAACATTCAGACAACTTGAAAATAAAAGATATTTTAACGTATTTGTTATCCTATTTGGTAAAACACTAGGACATATATATAATATCCTCTCATATGATTGGAGTAATGTAACAGCTGATTGATCGTCAACAGAGGACATATTTAAATACCTTAGTATTTTAATATTGCATTTGTCGAATTAAGAAATATTATTTTAGTAGATATCCGAGTATAGTACTGTAAAAGAGAAAAGCATATACTCTAATTCAGTTAATATCTCAAAATGGGCAAATTTCAAGATGTCCGAGTAGTATTCTAGCACGGCGATATATCCCTTACTTTATGATAACCTTATCTATTGCTGACGTATGAATTTGGTCGTATTTTGGATACCAGAATATTAAGAATTTTGCAGTCCCTCTTAAATCGAATGAAAGTCGAAAGAAGACGAACTGAAACGATATTATTTATTTTAAAATTCTTGAAAAATGTTTACATATTTCTCGACTTGAAAATCAGTACATTATTTTCAAGGACGTAAGTTAGAAAAAAAAAACACGAAAATATATCCAGAAAAAAATTACAGTCACAATATGTTTCATTTATACATTATCTCACACTAAATAGAATGTTATAAATAGTAAACATAATAAGACAGACCACACATTTTTCAAATGAACTCTGTATCTATACTTGTTGCATGAATCTGTCATCAGTGGATTGCGTGCTCGAATGCAGTATTATATCCTTCATAATATCAGTGTTTATTCTTTTTTTTGTCGCAAAATTGATTAGTTATTTCATTCTTAATATCTCCTCGTGCCAATGATCTTGACCGAAAGGTTATACAAGCACGTGATTCGGTGTGTATGACCTTTCTAAATACTATCTGTCTTCTTTGATAATATACACAAAGCAAAGTGTTACATATAAAATCTCCATAACCGCATTATCATTAGAACTGTTATAATTGCAATGCAAAAGTATGATTTATTTTTCTACACATGTTTGAACAACGATTTCGAAGTTCTGTACTGCAAAAAATATGCATCAATATAATTTACACTAAACACTAAACTATACATTATATACACTACTATTTTCAAACTCCCAAACTTTTTTCTTTTGGTCGGCTTTTCGCCAACCAGATACGATTGTGAGAATATATTAGATTTACTTTCTTAATCAACTATTAACCATATCCCCGAGAAAATAATTCCGCACTTCGTCATCCACTATTATAAATCACAGATCAAGAATCAGATTTTATCTCGTTTATTTAAGACTCGTCAGTGTGACATCTTGATGGTGAATGACATGGAGGGAGCATATCGGCCCAATACCTAGCCAAAAAGATGTAGCTGATGATTTATAGATCGCCCTGTGCTACTTGGTAGGACCAGTTACCTGCTATCGCCTGCAACTGATCAAATATTTCTGAGCTCTAGTAAACTAAACAGAAATTCTGAAATAAAGTTGTGAACTGATCTAGTAGAAAGATTACAATTTATTAATCCTGTCCTTAATCCTAGGCGAAAAATAGAACTGGTTGCATCTACTTATTGATTTAAACCGTTTCGGCCGAAAATGCCACTCCCAGTACATTGCTCTTCAGCGCCTCATAAAACTAATACTATTTGCTACAGAAAAATTTGACAGGGACATATTTTTTAAGTTTAAGACGTGCCCTTTCCGATGGTGTCCATGAAATCCCTCCAAAAAATTATTAATTATGAACAAAAAAAAACATTTAAAGAAAAATACGATTTTGCACATTTTTTTAAATCAAATTTTCAAGGGGTTTCCTGTCTGCAATGGACCTGGAACCTCACTAACCGGTGGAATAAATGTTTGAACTTTAAGTATACGTGGTTTAAAGATCGATTTTTCCCTTATGCGTTCAAAATGGGGCCTGAACTGCAAAGTTTTTGCCTAAAAATTCAAGAATTTTTTATTGGAAAATAATGCACTTTTGCAAAAAAAATTCAGGAACAAAAAAGTTCTTAGAATCACTCAAAGAATGCATTGGAATTTTTTCAAAAATTTTTGAGCAACTTTTTGTATTTTGCAAATAGTCAATTTTTACAAAATTCAAAAAACTGCTTAAAAAATTCTGAGTTTAAGAACTTCTTAAATTATTTAGTTATTTTCTTGACAATTTATAGCAAAAATGCACTGTTTTCGAGAAGAAAATTTCTAAATTTCGATACTAATTTTGATCTTTAGAAATTTTTTTCTCGAAAACAATGTATTTACTTTAAATTGTCAAGAATAAAAAGTTATAAAAAAAATTTCAGAATTTTTTAAGCGATTTTTTAAATTTTGCAAAAATTGACTATTTGCAAAATCCAAAAATTGCTCAAAAAAATTTGATTGCATTCACTGAGTGATTTTAAGAACTTTTTTATTCTTGACAATTTTTTGTAAAAGTGCACCATTTTCCAATAAAAAATTATTGAATTTTTACGCAAAAAAATTTGCAGTTCAGGCGCCATTTTGAACGCATAAGGCACAAAAATCGATCTTTAAACCAAGTATACTTAAAGCTCAAATATTTATTCCACCGGTTAGTGAGGTTTCAAGTCCATTGCAAACCGGAAACCCCCTTCAAAATTTGATTAAAATAAATATGCAAAAAATCGTGTTTTTTTTTAAACTGCTTTTTTCATAATAAATAATTTGTTGAAGGAATTTTATGGAACCATCGGAAAAGGCACGTCTTAAACTTCAAAAATATGTCCCTGTCAAATTTTTCTGTCGCAAATAGTATTAGTTATGAGGCGCTGAAGAGCGATGTACCGGGAGTGGCGTTTTCGGCCGAAACGGGTTAAGTAAAAAAAAAGTCAAATCAAAATTTCACTTGCCTACGACCTACTTGACTACGATTTGACAAATTCAACTCAAAAAAAAAATGGTAGAAGATCTCCTAGTTGAATTTAAAATCTCAGCGATAGCTTATTAGACGTAGAGGTTGAAGGTTAAGTGTACTAATTCCTTATATTTTATATAAATAAATTCAATGTTAACAGATGTACATGATAAATGAGTCGATGATCTAGGAGTCGATGAACTCATTTGGAAATTACATAGTTCAGACGTATTCATACAGTGATGGGCAAGTGTAGAACCACATAAATATCCCTAAAACTAATAGAGATATTGATACGAAATTTTAAACGTGAGAATAAGCATTAAAAACAAACTTGAACTTAACTTGAGACATCCTAAAGAGTCTTCCAAAAAACGATGACGTACCAAAGTTTTTTTTTTTTTTTAATAGAATATACCCTGTGTATATTTTCACATTTTCTGATACTCCTTGAGATCTGATTTTAACGAATTACGTACATCTAAATTGAATATTTTGGGAGCTATAGACAAATCAAAATCGTATTTTTAAAGTTTTTACATAAGACCCTTTTAATGAAGATTTAAAAAATAGGATGAAATCTAATTATTATTAGATATATTGGTAGTGGGTAATTAACAATATCTTGATGATACATTAAGCTTCGAGTAGTAGAATGACAAATTAATCTATATGTAAATTATATCGCAACCTTCAATATTACTTCGAGTGTAATTTTTTGAATTTCCTCAGTTATTCTCGAAGCTAATTGTGACAACCTGTTAGATCTCTGACTATTAAATCAACTTTGGACTTTAAACAAACGCAGAGAAAGTAATCCAGTGAACTAAGGTTGAGGGATCTCATAGGCTAATCAATTTCACAAATTGCTAACGTTTTGATTTAGTCGATTTCGAACAATATGAATTTAAATAAAAAGGACACCCCGGCTGATCTACTTATGCATAGTTCAGGGCACTAGGTCTAGAAACTGAAAAAATTGCACATACATAACTTTAAAAAATTCTACATTAATGGGTTGAAAAGGAAGCATATACAGGGTGTACTTATTGAATGTCCAAATTCTATGCACTTACTTAAGGGGGTGCTTTCTATTTCAATTCGAAAAGTTCGTGTAACCGTTAGTACATAGTTAGTACATAGTTAGTATATCGAAAACCAAACATATCAAGACATACATATATGTACTCATATGAACTTTTTATTTAAAATTGGTCCAGGAATCCATTTTAAAATAAGTACATAAGATTAAGTAGACTTAAAGAATAGCAGGAGTAGACTTAAAGAAGGACCGGTCCTCGCATAGGTTTTTTTACTTTCCTCCTCGTGTGTAAATTCACCTAACATCTTTGTTATATTAAACAAAATAAAAACGTGGTATACAAAGAAATACTCAGCCAGTATGCAATACATCTTTGTTGACATAAAATGATGCAGTCGTGCTATTAATTCAATGTGGTCGAAGTTGCAGAAAAGCTATATTTGTATTAAAAACAAGTTGAAACATTTACGCAGTAATCTTTGCTAACAAAGTAGCGGATGAGACTAGCAAACACATAGATACATATAAGTATATCTTTATTCAGTAAAACGTTAGGTACCCCTTGAAACAGTTTCTCAATGCTGTTGCCTAAATGTAACCTAAAAATAATTTTTCCAGAGGGACAGAAAAAAGGTTAAATTTTATTTTACAAAATCTGTATTTAAATGTAGTTCATACTTCTATCCGAAAAAATATTTTCTGTGTCATTATCAAAAATTATTCTTTGGTAATATAAAAAACTATTTCTTAGTAAGGTACCACAAGGTGTGAGTAAATGTTAGTGAATCTATTGTTCAACTGGATTTTAATACAAAATTACAACAGAAAGCATAGTTTACAAACACATTCTTCATATCTACATAACCGTAATATATTCCTAACTGCTAATGAAATATTTAAGATGAAAATATAATTAGCTGATGTTTCTAATGAATGTTCCTAATTCTGTAACATTTTTTTTTAGATTTTTTCGTAATTTCACAGCTATTTTATTAACGATCGTCTTAAAAACAAAGTATGATATTGTGACATATATTCCCGCAAGTAACATAAATAATCCAATAACGTCTAAAAGGTAGTACTGGTATAGTGGCACATCTGCAGCTGGGTTCCTTAAGTGTTTGGCACCTTTGTTTCGGAGGACGTATTCTACCCACCATATTGCTTTCTCCAGACCTGTCATGGGCACATCTAAAGCTAACTCTCGAAGTTGTGTAATTGCCTGTCTGTAACTGAAATGAAAAAAGGTTATCAATAGTAGAGTGCTGTGTATAATAGTGATACAATAGTGATAGTGTGTACAATAGTGATCCTTGTACCATCGGGTCAGACGTTTGGACTTATGACTTTCCTAAAGATTGTTACTTTGTCTGATGCATATAGATTTGCATATCTAGCATTTTTTTATGTACACTGGATTTCAGGGAACTACCCTTTAATATTATTAAGATATAATAATTATCTTCATATCGTTCCGTTTTTTGATCATATTCTTTGTAAAATATTGACTACACGAGTAAATAATATTAAGTGTATACTGATAGAAAATTCAGTGGTAATTAATGTCTCGATTGTATGAGGGAAAAGTGGGTCGACTTACGTTATTAGTTAAGTTGATCTAAAAGTTGGTATATTTGTGACTAGCTAAAGCTACAGCTAAAAACATTGGTTGTAAAAATCGGTTTGATATGGCCCCCAAAAATACTCATAAAGAGTCACAAGATTTTCTAAAAATTTTGATATTGACTCTGATAATTCATGTGACCAAGGTACACCGAATATATGTAGATATACGGTACTGTTTACGGTATTATGTAAGTACATTACAGAATTAAGAGGAATTTATAAGTGAACTAACTTTTTAGTTAGACGGGACCCAGATATGAACGAGATGGGCGAAATAATTGAGAGCGAGGTGAGCGAGGTAGTGGGAGGGTCAGTAGTTGTTTGTTGTAGTCATCACGATTGAAATATCATTTTGTTTTGATCTTGGTTAGTGATTAGAAAACTGCGATATTATGAGGGTATCGTAAATACATTCCTAAAGCTGGTGTTTTTATGAAGGTGTATTATTCAGAGTCACATTTGATTTGGCAACATTGCTCAGCAGATTTTCGTTAAAAGAGAACCTGGGTTGTACGTAGGTATTAGGTTTCACCTAATTTTGACGCAAAAATGGAGCATTCAATATCCACTCTTAAGTGATGCGGTAGCGTTACTTCTACTTGATATAACACTCTAAGGGATCAAAGTAGGTACATAGATATTAGATTTTTGTATAGTAGTAATATATTCAATACCTACCTAGAATTATTCAGAACCTCCATTACTGCATCTATGAGATCCTCTTTCTTCAACGATTTCCGATTAACAGCTTTAGCGATGCCTTTGCTTTCCATCAATTTTTGCATTGTATTCTTGATCAGCGAAGAAGGGTAACACCACCATAGGAACAGCGCTGTATATTGCCTCCTCTGTCGATTGAAAACCACCTTGTGTTACAAAAAGCTTTATATTGTGATGCTCTGAAATGACAAAAGCGCGATAAAAACAGTCGACCTAGTTAGTTCAAGCTGTAATTGATTATAATTCTAACTGATAATTCAATAAATGCACAAAAAACACAAACGTGTTCTCCGTTCAAATACCCAGGCATTTTATATTTGGATCGATGTTTGTTTAGCCACAAGTTAACTTAAACCAAAATTAATCTAAATCAGAAATTCATTTTCGATGACTAAAATATGTTATACATGGTGTCCCATGACTATATTACTACAGGGGATTTTATAGGAGGTCTTTCATGTAATCATTTTCGATTAGAATCCCCCCTGTACAGTTATTCGCACATACAGGGCGAGCCACAAAAAATATTTTTAATTTTTTACCTCACGAAAGACTGTTTTACACATACCAGTTTATTGCACAATAAATTGTAGAATTTATTTTCCAATAAATTGTCCAATTTTAGTAACTGTTTACACTTTGCAATATTTGTAACAATTTATTGGCCAATTTCAACACTGCCAACTCTCAATGACTAAAGCCTAAGAGTTATCATAGGTTTGTCCCTAAGAGCATTCGCTCATTTAATTATGAGGTTGGTACAATGAAGTAAATGTAAAAAGTTACTAAATATCCCTAAAATTTCGCAAGAAATTAGAGAAGTTTTAAATTCTACAATTTATTGTACAATTTATTATGAACAATAAATTGGACGCAATTTCTGTTTTACACGTATTCCAATAAATTTAATGTTAACTTGTACAATTTATTGTGAGAAAAATTGGTGTGTGTAAAACAGCAATAATAGAAAATCGTAAGAATTTGATATTTGGTATATGTCTTTTACAAGCAGAGTATTTTGAGGTACATTTTTTATTTTACACAAGAGGGGTTGGGGTGGGTTTGAACTCCACATGGTTCAAACAAGCGACCCCTCTTTATTTTTGTGTTATAACTTTTTTGTGAGTTTAATTGTTTCCTTTGATAACCGTTCCATTTTCGAAAAATAAAAAGAAATAAAACATTTTTTAAAAGAACAGTGCTACATATCCTTGTAAAGTTAAGAATTAATTAAGCCACAAAAAAAATTATAACACAAAAATGAGGAGGGGTTGTTTCAAGAACAAGATGTGGGTGCAGAGGGAAAATTAAAATTTTATCCCAAGATGTCCTGCTAGTAAAAAGAGTCATTCTATATAAAATCGTCTGAAAATAAAATAAAATCTTTGCCGACCCATTTTAGATTTTGCTGTAACTTTGAGAGACTCTTCTTTAGGGTCCCAAAGAACAAAATGTACGCAAATTTAATTTTTACAAACGCTTGTTTCCGCCTATTCGAATTACAACTTTTAAAAATCGTCATCTTTATGCTTTATCAAATTTAGCTCTAAATTTTTTCTTTTTTTAAGATATCTACCTACTTGAGGCGGCATTTGAAGAGGAAAGATGGCAGTTTTAGTGTAAGCATCAACAATTCGATTAGTCAATACCTCCGAATAATGGCAGCGTGTTAAAATTACGTATTTTTTACTTATTTTTTTTTGTGAATTTTAATCGACTCTAGCGTCTTGACTGTTCAGAGTAAGCAGCTTATGTTACTCAGGAATTAAGTGTACATATCATAGACGAAATAAAGCCATGAGTCGACCCGAGCAGCTCACTCCTTATAAAAAAAAAATTTTGCTCGAAGTTTCGAAATTTTTAAAAATCGCATTATTCAGGATATGAAAAGAATGTGTTGACTGCGACATAAAATATGAAACTTACAGAATCTATAGTTCTTACCTTTAACTTCAAGTGACTGCACCGCTCGTTTTGTTATTTTCATGTTTAGTGAATATGCAAGTGTTTTTTTTTTATAGCGAAAATTGGCATAATTTTTCTATTTTATAATCTTCTAATTTCAGTTGTACTTGATTACTTTTTGTAAACAGAGATTATATCTTACCTAATAGAGCTTTCGTAGTCAGAGGTGAGATTTTTTCAAAATCCGCTACGACGAAATGTCGATGTTCTCTCACTTAATTAACACAGCAGCGCGACGCTCACCACGCGACCTCACTTGCTCGGAAAAATCACGCGACGGACAGAGTGAATAAGACAATAGCGTTAGGCTGATTCTTGAAATTTGACACCGTCGAACTGAAGAGTTTATTTACTTTTCAAATCGCCGGTGTCGAATTACAAGAAAAAAAAAATAAATTGAAAAATGACAGAAATTTTACCTTTATATAAATTTTACAAATATACAGGGTGAGTCAAACTTAACGCGACAAACGAAAGGTACGGATAGGGCATGTTATTCTAAGCAAAAAAGTTCTAATAAACATGTGTCCGGAAATGCTTCCTAAGAACGCTACGGAGGTTTAAAGATGGCCGACCCAAATTGGTTTTCTTGCCTTTTATTTCAAAAACTGCTTAAAATAATTGGTTTAACGTAACAAAACAAACTAAAATTTTACAAAAACTGCTCGAAATGTCCACCATCATTTTCAATGCAAAGTTGACATCTGCGAATGACTGATTAATTCACTCCGCTGCCTTATTAATTAAAAAGAGAAGCAGGCCTTGATAACAATTGAAAGTGTTTGTTTGACAGCCTTGTTTGACGTGTCGATTGAATTCAATTTGTCACTAATTTTAAGCTAGTTTATGAGTAAATTGCGGAAACATGCTAAATACCTACACTACAAGTGAATATGCGGATATTGTGTTTGTTTACGGGTACTGTGATGGTAATGCGCGCGCTGCTGTAAATGAGTACGCCCGAAGATTTCCAATGAGAAGAGTGCCCGACAAAGCGGTATTTACTAGAACATTTCAACGGTTAAGAGAAACTGGGACAACTTCTTCGAAATCGCGAGCAGACGGTATTTTTGCACCCCTTCATAATAATAGAAGAACAGAAAATATCCTAGAACACTTCGATCAAATACCTTCAAGTAGCACGAGGAGATGTTCTTTGCAATTAGGCTATTCCCAGAGCATTGTGAACCGAACTATGAAAGCAGATGGTCGCCACCCCTATCATTTGCAGAAGAGTTTGCACTACCTCGAAGAAGAGAATTTTCAGAGTGGTTCTTGGAACAAATAACAAACGATGCTTCTTACTATCGGAAGGTGATTTGGACGGACGAGGCAACTTTTACCCGTAGTGGTATCTTTAACCAACATAATGCGCATATTTGGGCCCATGAAAACCCGCATGCTGTAAAAGAACAACATTTTCAACATGAATTTTCGTGCAACGTTTGGATGGGGTTATGCGACGATACACTCATTGGTCCATATTTCTTGCCTCCAAGACTAAATGGTCCGGCCTTTCTTCATTTCCTGGAAAATGAATTGAATGAAGCAATATTAGATGACATGCCTCTAATTGATAGAGCAAACAGGTGGTTCCAGTTAGACGGTTGCCCAGCCCATTACACTCTACTAGTGCGGCAATGGCTTCACAACCATTTTTCAGGAAGATGGATTGGTCGCGGTCGAGACTGTCCCCGTCCTTGGCCTCCGCGTTCCCCGGACTTAACCACTATGGATTTTTATGTTTGGGGCAGAATGAAGAGCAAAGTTTATGCTGAGCCCGTCAACGACGAAGCTAGTCTCCGAGCGAGGATCTTGCAAGCTGCCCAAGAAATACCACTAGCGGAGTGTCGTGCAGCCGCGCAATCAGTCATTCGCAGATGTCAACTTTGCATTGAAAATGACGGTGGACATTTCGAGCAGTTTTTGAAATAAAAGGCAAGAAAATCAATTTGGGCCTGCCATCTTTGAACGTCCGTAGCGCTCTTAGGAAGCATTTCCGGACACATGTTTATTAGAACTTTTTTTGCTTAGAATAACATGCCCTATCCGTACCTTTCGTTTGTCGCGTTAAGTTTGACTCACCCTGTATATAAAGTCGAATTTAAACTCTTCAGTTCGACGGTGTCAAATTTCAAGAATCAGCCTAACGCTATTTTCTTATTCACTCTTTGTCCATCGCGTGATTTTTCCGAATAAGTGAGGTCGCGTGGTGAGCGTTGCGCTGCTGTGTTAATTAAGTGAGAGAACAGCGACATTTCGTCGTAGCGGATTTTGAAAAAATCTCAACTCTTTGTCTATGAAAGCTCGATTAGGTAAGATATAATCTCTATTTACAATAAGTAATCAAGTACAACTGAAATTATAATATTATAAAATAGAAAAATTAGGCCAATTTTCGCTATAAAAAAAAAAAACACTTGCACATTCACTAAACATGAAAATAACAAAACGAGCGGTGCAGTCACTTGAAGTTAAAGGTAAGAACTATGGATTCTAAGTTTCATATTTTTATCTCGCAGTCAATACATTCTTTTCATAACCTGAATAATGCGATTTTTTAAAAAATTTCGAAACTGCAAGCAAAGTTTTTTTTTTTTATAAGGAGTGAGCTGCTCGGGTCGACTCGTGGCTGTATTTCGTCTATGATATGTACACTTCATTCCTGAGTAACGTAAGTACTCTGAACAGTCAAGTCGATTAAAATTCACAAAAAAATAAGTGAAAAACATGTAATTTTAACACGCTGCCATTATTCGGTGGTATTGACTGATCGAATATTTGATGCTTACACTAATTGTAAGACTGCCATCCTTCCTATTCAAAATGCCGCCTCAAGCGGGTAGATATCTTAAAAAGGAAAAATTTTAGAGCTAAAGGGTATCCCCCATAAGTATGGTGAAATCGCCCCCCCTTTTCTTTTATTTTCTTCGCATGATAAAAAGTGTTTCTTAGGGCTAATATGAAAGGTAGACCGAATTTTACGTCCAAAAAATTTTCCTCTCAGCTAGGTATGGAAAAAACCCTGTTTTTTACGTTTTATTTTTTTTTTTCGGTTTTTAACTGTCGAAAAAATCTGAAAAAATTCATGAGTACAGAAAATATGATTAGTTTTATGTCAAATTTTTTCAAGCTCATTCAAGGTCATTATGACCTCTAAAAAAAAATATTCAAACTTTAAAAATCCCATATCTTTTAACCAAAAAAAAGCTTCAGGCTCAGATTTTTAATATGTAATATTTTTAACTGTTTTTTTACTACCTCAAATTTTTTCAGATTTTTTTTTGAGTGGTGGGTCATGCCCAAAAGTGCGAAAAATCAATTTTTTGTCCGTGAAACGACTTAAAACGGCTTAAAATCATCATTTTATAGTGTCCTGATTTTTTTCTTGCACTAAAAAGGACTCAAATGACTTCAAACAATTAAAAAATATGTTCACTAAAAATAGTAAGAAAAAAATTCCACATCGAAACTAGTAGTTTTTATATTTTTTAATTGTTTGGTCATTTGAGTCCTTTTAGTGCAAGAAAAAAATCAGGATAAAATGATGATTTTAAGCCGTTTTAAGTCGTTTCACGGACAAAAAATTGATTTTTCGCACTTTTGGGCAAGAGCCACCACTCAAAAAATCTGAAAAAATTTGAGGTAGAAAAAACAGTTAAAAATATATCATATTAAATCTGAGTCTGAAGTTTTTTTGGTTAAAAGATATGGGATTTTTAAAGTTTGAATAATTTTTTAGAGGTCATAATGATCTTGAATGAGCTTGAAAAGCGTCTTGAGAAGCGTCTTTACATAAAATTAATCATATTTTCTCTACTCATGAATTTTTTCAGATTTTTTCGACAGTTAAAAATCGAGAAAAAAATAAAACGTAAAAAACAGGGTTTTTTCCATACCTAGCTGAGAGGAAATTTTTTTGGACCTAAAATTAGGTCTATCTTTCATAATTAGCCCTAAGAAACACTTTCATCATGCGAAGAAAATAAAAAAAGGGGAGGCATTTCACCATACTTGTAGGGGGATACCCTTTGATAAAGCATAAAAATGACGATTTTTAAAAGTTTTAATTCAAACAGGCGGAAACGAGCCTTTGTAAAAAAATAAATTTGCGTAAATTTTGTTCTTTGGGACCCTGAAGAAGAGTCCCTCAAAGTTACAACACTAAAATTGGTCGGCTTCTTCAATTAGACGATTTCATATGGAATAACTCAAAAGACACACACCAAATCTCAAATTCATACGTTATTCCGTTGTTGAGATAAAAAAAATTACAAATTTGTTTTTGTCTCGGCTTATGTGTCTGAATAAATTTGCAAGCAGGGCTCTAATCAGCAAAGTGTATAAGAAAGACCCCATTTAAAATCACCTATGGAGTACATCCTTTAAAAATTTTAACAAAATTATGAGTCACTCTGTATTTAGGTACATATAAACATTGATATTAATTACATATAAATATTTCATTCACCTCCCGATGATGATAATATCGTAAAACACACAGCTGCTTATTAAAGACCGTAGTAACTCACAAATTACTTTTAAACTTACTTAAAATGTGGTACTGGGGAGCCCACTTTATTAATTTAACATTCTCTGGTTTTGTCGTCCAAATAGTCTTCTTCGTATTTGTATAAGAACGTACAAGGGATTTCCTTAATTGCCTCCATGATTGTTTTCAGTAAAATTCTGCTGATGTTCTTACTTTTGACGTTAGATCCTAAACTGAAGTAGACAAAACCATCTTGTGCATTATCCAGGAATGTCTTCAGAGGCTTGAAATAACGTTTTTAATATGTCAAATGCAAAAAAATAAAGTTGGAAAAGAAGTAAATAAATCAAAAGGTGCAAATCCAAAATTTTGAGTTCAAATTATAAGTAACAAATAAGTTGTATATAATGAATCATACAAGCAACAAGTCGTTATCCAAATCTCATGTAGTAACTAAACGAAAAAGAATTGAATATTACCATTTCAAGTGGCTTCCGAAATTTTGGCTTTCTCTCATAACCTACTTCTACAGTGGCTGGTCCAAATGCTCTCGCTCCATGTATAGCTGGATGTGTACTAACGAATACCAGATCCACATTTCTTACTAATTCATCTATGCTGGCAGACATGCTGAAATGAGTATTAATAAAATCTTCCCTTTCCGGAATCTCCCTAGTAAACATTGAATACCACGATTGCAGACTGAACATGGTACTAATAAACCTTTGACTAAAAGTGAGAGGGGGATGAAACGACAACATCATGTCGGTATGGGCAGCAGGATGAGATGGATTTCCTTGAGCGTGATAATGATAAGTAGATAGGTAAAAGGTGCTAAAGAGAATTGTTGGACAGTTGTATATTTTCCCAAATAGAAGCAACTGTGGATATTGGTAGTTAACCATTACCAAATCAAAGTCTCCTTTTCCATCTATTAACTCCTTAAATTTCGGGTGCTGTATCTGCATTTCAAGCACCAGCGATGTATATTTAGCGAGTGTTCCATAGAAAGTCCAGCTGTTCTCCAAAAAATTCCACAATTGTGGTAACATTATCCAGCACTCCGCATGAATATTTCACGTCAATTTCTGTCAAATTCGTGAGTTTTGGATTATTAACGGGATTCGGTGTGACTAAAGTTACGTTGTGTCCTCTCAGAGACAGATCTATCCACAATTCTAAGAATGCCATTTGCTGACTGTATGCGGGAGCTGATGAGAAGACCAGGATATTTGCGCAGCTTGAGAAAGACGCGAATGTTAAGGAAAACCATATAAGTGATAAATTCATGTTTCTATACTGACTTATACTGTTCGCTAGTGGATGGCATTGCACTGTACGGAACCTTGTTAGGCGATAATTCTGATCATATCTTAAGTATTGTCCTATTTGTATAATATGGTTTATTTATGCACACATATGTATGTAGAATGTATATGGGAATTCGACTTATTCTTGAATGGTGATTTTTTATTCAAATAATCGTATTCAAAGTTACAAATTATTGAATATTCCCGGAATAACGAGGTAGCTGGGGAATTTTAAATTCTTGTTTTAAATTTTTAAAATGTGGAACATAATATGGACGTGGAATAATAACGTGGAAAGTATAATATATGTATGTACATTACATGACATATATGGAAAAAGAGTTGTAAAACTAATTGGAAAATATAAATTTTATTTCACAACTAAAATTTAAACTTTAAGAACTAAAAGAAGCTGGTACACCAGCATTTACTATAAATTTTAGGTTGTGGAAAGAATTTAAATCTTAACATGGATTTTCTGAAAATCCATGTTAAGTCAAAATTCATAACTGTTAATATTTGATTTTTCTACCTCTATTCGGTAATATTAACTGTAAATTAGTGACTTCTTTTATCTAATCGAAGTCTCGCATTTGATAATTACTGACACAAGTTGCACACAAAAAAATAGTAGACTACACCACCATACCCATTCGTTATTTGGGTCACTGAATTCGATCCATAATTAGTTTAGACTCACCACGTCATCTCGTATTTCAATCTCATCTGAAAAAAATGGTCTAAAATCGTCAATTTTGCCGTCCTGGGGGTAATAACTCTCATACCTCCCCAGGTCTAAGTATGAAAGCTTTCTGACTTTGACGAGGACAGTGTCTCGTCGTCAGACACACTACGGTTTAATTCTCACACCTTACCTTACCACACCTTCTCACACCGTAATGCCTCCCTGCAAGGCAGCGCGCCATCGCTGACTTCGTTACCATGATGGACTGGAAAGCGAAACATTCTACACATCTCCTTTAGGAGCAGTTGTCATCGTTCCCAATATCCATCATGGCAGCAGTATTTTAAAGGATTAGAGTATCTCCGTAAAAATTAAGCTGTTGCTTAGGAAATGGATGCAGGCTTATCAGTAATGCTACAGTATTTTCCTTAATGATGGACTGGAAAGCGAAACATTCTACACATCTCCTTTAGGAGCAGTTGTCATCGTTCCCAATATCCATCATGGCAGCAGTATTTTAAAGGATTAGAGTATCTCCGTAAAAATTAAGCTGTTGCTTAGAAAATGGATGCAGGCTTATCAGCAATGCTACAGTATTTTCCTTAATGCTGCGGAATTCGGGCTTTCACTATAAAAAATGCACTAACAGTAAACTCAGCTATTTTGAGACATAGATTACTCTTAGACATAATACATACAAAGTGTTTTGTGTGCCATACAATTCTAATACGAATTTCATTGTACCGTACTCTTCCTTTAGTGCACTTGAATGTGCAATGGGGATTGTAGCATACACATTAGTGTTGTGAAGTAATACTGCCTTTAAACTTTGTTTAGAGGAGTCTACGAATTTTTTTATTGTATTACAACTAATACTATCTTAGTAATTGATCACTACTACTATTAATCACTAATACATTAATATGCCTGGATCTACAATTGCAAGAGCATAGTTATTATATCCTCCGATTTACTTATTTTTACTCACTTTGACCTTGAAATGACCTAGACCCCTGACCTGATGGGCTCAAACCGACCCTGGATTTGGATTCAGCGATCTCGAAAACATGTAGATATACCACTTATTTCGACTTAATTGTTTCTTTGTAAATTTGACCTTGGAAATGACCCTGACCTGATGGAGTCAAACCAACTCCGGATTCGGATTCAGCGACCTCGAAAACATAAGGATATAGTAGTCCAGTCCGTTGCACAGATTTTTATTTGTGGGGCTGTGTAATTATTGGGATGGAGGACAGCACAAAGTAGATACTTTGCGGCATGGGTGTGAAAAGTTTTATCGCTGATTTGCGAAATAGAGTTATAATTTCATTTTAGGAGTTCTGTAATAATTTTTCTGTATTCTTTATTGATTCTGAACTGCATAAGAACGATAATTATTTGATTTTAACATTTACTTTAAAAGATATTGGCTTTAAAATAAAAAAAAAATGACTCACTTACCTTCTGACGGTAATTTTCATGTCAGCCATCTTGATTTTCCGAAAAGGCCAAAGCTTAATAAAAACTACAGATGATAAGCTAAAAAATAAGTCCAAGTAGAAGTTTCTAGGTGGTTCTTAATTTTGGACAGAGGGGGCGGCCTTTTTCACAAAGAATGCCCCATATATGTATATATATATAATTTTTGTGTTCCTGTTGTAGTACGAGTTTTTGAGAAGGCAGCATTAAACTAGATAACCCCACAGAATGAAGATTTGTCAATAGATGTTCAAAGGTCTGTCTGCTAAAGGACCTCTGAGGTACGTCGTTTCTATTGAGTTATAAGGTTGTAAGGTTCACTCTGGGTTACTGTTGACTGCCAAATCGTATCTTATGACGAAAAAGTCACAATGTCTCTCATTATTCTATACCATGATGCCTTATACCTATCTTATAAGCAGCAAAATTGATGATTTTAGACCATTTTGAAAGTTAGGGACAAACACTCGGATTCAATTCAGATTCGGATTTAACGACAGAAGAAAAAAATACGTAGGTATTGTGGTGTAACTTTTCTAAATGACACCTTTTTATGTGACGGGTGTAATTGGAGTGCGAGTAATAAAAACAAGAATATGTTTTTCGCTTCATCTTACCAATAATTAAAAAGATCAAGCATTTGTGGAATTCACAGTTTTGGTTTATTACTCTTACTTTGCGTGGTCAAAAACTATCTATCCACGATATCTTCCTAATTAACATTTAATTAAATGAAACAAACAAGTAACACTAATTTACTGACAATATAACTAAAGCTTGCTAATATTATTTATGTTTTTTTTATGTAACGATTACAAATAATAATTTATTGTCCCATTTGTCGCAGCTCAAATTTAACATTGACCTTGAGCGTTATCTTCAAATTGATTGCCAGTCCGACAGTGTTTTATAGTACCCTATTAAAAGATGGAATTTTGGGATTGCAACTAGAGGCCTCGAAGCAGTGTGGATACCATGTTGTGGAGTTGGTTGTTGTGTGTAATCACGTTAGTGGCTACCGCCAGTTGTAGCAACATCTTGGCGATAATACCTGCACCATTCTTCAGTCACCAAATAGCATTCACGCAGATATGGAGGGAGTTGTCCCTAAGAGGCCACCAGGTCACTCTGGTCACCACCGTGCCACAAAACGATCCCAACCTGGTGAACTTGACTGAGATAGACATGAGCGATTGTTTCAAAATCGTGACTGAAAAGTATCAGATCAGCAAAACAGCCGAGAACGTCCTCAACATGTGGAACTGGTACGACATCTTCGCTCAGATCAACAGAGATGCCGCCGATAAGCAGATGTCTGATCCCAGGCTCCAAGAGTTGATCCACAATAGGAAAACTACAAATTCGACGTCGTTTTTGTGGAATCGTACTATGCGGAGTTTCTGGCTTTTGGGAAGCTGTATGACTCGCCGACGGTTCTCGTCACTTCTGTGGAGGGTCACGCTCAGTTCCATCATGCTGTGGGTAACCCAGCGCATCCAGTGTTGCATCCGGACTATGCATCTCCTTACCACGGAAAATTAAACTTTCCTGACAGGATAATGTCCACGTTATACTCGTTATATGTGTCTTACTTCGAGGCGTTCCATGTTGGGCCAGGCAAGCAAAGAATTATCGATAAGTATTTCACCAATATGACTATGGACTTAAACGATTTGATCAGTAATGTTGATATGATGTTCCTCGACGTGAATCCGATCATACAGGATGCTAGGGCAATTGGACCAACTACCATCAACATAGGAATGGAGAGGCGATTGCCTTCTAAGAGACCTCTGACAAATGTAAGTTTTATGTTTAATACGTTTACTAGAAAAACTAAGTTATATATTTAAATTTAGCTAGGTGTGTTCATATTTAATTTCAACCATGCAAGGAATTAACTACACTGAAGCTTTGTGCGCGAAACAAATATTTTTTTAATTTACGATCAACATATTCTGAAGCACAAAAGTTTACCTATACTATATGTTATTTTGTTGAAGAAATGATGAATTGAAGTGAGACTAAAAATAATAGATGCCTGTGATATTTGGATATATTTAATTAAGTTGTGATGTTTATTTCCATTAATTCATTTTGTAACACCTCACGAAAAACTAATTACTCTTTGCTTGTATTTTTGTCACAACCGGCCAATGTCTGCTGTAAAACATAGCACCACATTTAAAATAACGCATTTCCTGCTTACTTACGGTATAAATGGAAGTGCCAGAAAGTCGTCATTATTTTAGATGTGTAGATCATCCCCGAAAACCCCCCAAGTACAAATTGTCAGCTTCATATCATTTTTAGTTTTTCCAAAACGTTTAATAGGCACCGTGTAGCACCCTGAATACATAAGAAATAAATGCTAATTAAGTATGACCTTGCTATCTTAGCAATACACATCATAACTTTTGTGCAATGAAATGTCATATAGCGAAATAAAAAACATATATTGCATAAATAATTTTGGCTATATTTGGTTAATACTGGTCTAATGCGCTACAAGATATATTATCGTCACTTTATGATAGTACATAATAAGACTGAATAATGTTTTGGCTTTGAATATTTTGATAAATTTGAGATTATCTAAACTTTTATTTTATTATTTTTTGTCTTTCGTTTTACATCTAAGTGCCTATGTACCCAAAATTAAACTTCAGGGTAAATTAAAATTTAAAAGTTTTAAGATTTTAAACTTAACGTTTTAAATTTTATTGTTAGAATAACACAGCTACAAAAAAAAATCATGATCCTGGATATTGACCTTAGTACCCCCATGTATTTTTCGACGCGGAATTCGAATCAAACCTCAAAAAAGTCAATACACCCTCAACATTTTGAGATAGGGGTAATGAAAATTTGACAAAATACGCAATTTTTTGTTTCAAGAATATATTTCTGGGGGTTTTTCGAGGTTGCCGATTTCAAATTTCAACATGCCAAAAGCAGGAAATGTACCTCAGAGATGAAAATCGAGTATAACAGCAGTTGAAGTGGGTAAATTTTCATTTCTTACCCCTCTCTCAAAATTTTGAGGGTGTATTGGCTTTTTTGAGGTTGGATTCGAATTCGGCGTCGAAAAATACATGGGTTTACTATGTATGTTTTGTGTAGCTGTACACAGCTAAAAATGTCATGTAAAAAAATATCATGATCCTGGATATTGACCTTAGTATCCTTATAAATTTTGAGATAGGGGTACCTAAGAAATTAAAATTTGACAAAATATCCCCTTCAACCCCTGTTATACTCGATTTTCCCCTCTGGGGTACATTTCCTGCTTTTGGCATGTTGAAATTTAAAATCAGCAACCTCGAAAACCCCCAGAAATATAATAATTTAGTTTTTTGAGGTTGTATTCGAATTCAGCGTCGATAGCGAAATACATAGGGGGTACTAAGCCGCGAAATACATAGGGGTACTAAGGTCAATATCAGGATCATGATTTTGTTTTTTGTGTAGCTGTGTAACTATTCCTAACATTGTTCAAAGTGTGTAAACTAAACTAACACTGTTGCAAGAGTTTTAATTTACAGAAACTTTTTTCAGAAATATATTCTTTTCTTCCATAAAACTCCAAGTTATCATAAATAATGTATGTAGATTTAAAAGGCCCTACCTCTTACACCTTATTTGCTGATTGACGAAATACAAAAAAAGCAACCCCAAAGTTAGATTTAAAAAAAAAAGTCGTTCATAGAAATGTTTCCTATATGATACGCACTTTATGAAGGCCACTGTATGTAAAACCATAATGTACAATACTCTTAGAATGAATTATATACTTTTATAAATGAATGTTGAAACTGAAAAAGCTAAATAATATGTCTAACCTGTTATAAGAAAGCATTATTTATAGGTTCGAGAAAAGTTTGGTACATAAGTTCCGCCATATACAACATCAGTTATGTAGCTAATATATGTATAAGTAATATTTAACTAATTGATTATTACAAAATTTCACTGTAAGTCTAGTAGTTGTATCTAAGTAGTTAAAGACATCAAAATTTCTGCTTCTAAATAATTTAAATATTAATATTTTATCATATTGATAAATATGGTTTTAAATTTGAGTAAAATTCATAATTATAATTATTCTTCTATGAGTATACTAAGTACTGACTAAGTACCTGACCATAATTATATTTAGTTCATTTAACAATTATGTTTTTTTTTTTTTTTGTAGGACCTAAAAGACTTTATGGACAATGCCAAAGAGGGTTTTATTTATCTCAGCCTTGGCAGCAACGTCAAAAGTAGGGAACTCAACAAGGCATCTTTAACCGCTATCATCGAAGCTTTACGAGACGTCCCTTACAAAGTTGTATGGAAATTCGAAGCAAGTGATTTGCCTGGAAAACCTAACAACGTAAAGATAGTTACATGGGCTCCACAACAAACTGTTTTAAGTAAGCAGAGAGTTAGTATAATGTTCGTCAGTTACGAACATTTTTTAGTTATTTATTTATAGATTCAACCAACCTGGACCACGACAGTATTTCCTTCAACTAAAACAATAAAAATCATTGTTAATGATGCATTCTAAAAGTATTTAAGACGAGTAGATAATAGTTTACATTTTCTCTATAGATCTCTAAATAAAAGTTTCTTACTTTTTGATTTATCAAAAAATTATGTATGTACCGGGTAAGTATTATAATTGTTAACTCCCTCTTATTTTTGTTATTTCTGGTCGATTTGATTCGTTTAAAAAGTGGTTTCGAACGATTTTTACCGTAGTTTCCGAATCTGTTAACGGCTTTTGAAATTTTTGTAGAATATACGAGGTGTGACAAAAAATATGATTATTCTAAATAGAACACCCTGTATATTAGTACATATTTCAATTTATGGTTCTGTTCTGAATACAAATATATATATAATTATAGCACATTTGGATAAGGAGTTTTTGAGTAATGATGAAATATGTAAAACAACAAATCTACATAGGTATAGACGAAGAAATTTAGCACCAAAAAGAGCCAAATTTCCAAAATTTCCACAGTAAGATGTAAGATTCCTTGTAAAATTTAGAAACAATGTTACCTATTTTTGTCATATACAAATCAGAAACTGCATTACTGCGCCTAAAAAAATGCATTTTTGGGGTGCAATTTTTCCAGACAATTAAAGAAAAATCATAATTCGAGAATACATTGTAAAAACGGGCTGAATTTGGTTACTCGGGGGGTTTTTGGGGTCGCTGATCATGAATACGTTGTTAGTTTTGTTGTCCGTTACACCTGGAGGACCAGGAACAATGGTCGCCAGGCCCATTCGCTTCGAAATTCTCGGAATTCTGACTATAATATCTTGACTGGGTTCTGGTTCCTGGTTATTTTTGTCACACCTCCTATATTTTTCAAAATATAGGAGGTGTGTGTGTGGTCAAAATTTCAAAAACAGTTATTAACGGATTCGGAAACTACGCTGAAAATCGGTCGAACTCACTTTTTAAATGAACCAAATCGGCCTGAAATAACAAAAATAAAAAGGGGGTTAACATTTATAATATTACCCTGTACAGAGTTTTTTCATATATTTCGTCAGACTTTCAACAACTTTATTTCTTGAACTAGATCAAAAAAGAGTTGTAGGATCTTTCCTGAAAATTCATTAAAAATTTTAATCAGAAAAACAAAAGACGATCACAAAAAAGGTTAAATTGTGCTATTTTTTTTAATCTAAAACACTATGTAATGATATCATTATCACATTTTTTAGGAATTAACTTAATTTTCACATTCCAAAAAATATATAATATGTCTATATTTGAACCAGTCGTGTTTGAGTTATTTCACTTTAATTCCGTCTAGTTAGTCATGCTTGGCGATTTGAAATAAAAATGAGACGTTTTATCGTCGTTGGCCATAAATCACTATAGAAACAATCACTTGTATTTAATGTTTTAACCCTAAACCTTGTGTAACTTTTTTATCTCGTAGTTATTTTACATATTTTCCATAGTAATCCATGGCCAGTGCGATAAAACACTAATTAGACATAAATATTTAAAGTGTAGATAATAACTCGAAAACTGCTGATACAAATACAGGTATATACTCATTATATATTTTTGGAATGTGGAAATGAAATTTATTTTTAAAATGGAACACTGTATAGGGTATTCCATTTAAAAAATAACATACGTTAACATTTTTTTATTTTGTGATTATCTTTTATTTATTTTCTTCTCGTCTCAAAAAAAAATTTTTTTTACTTAAACTAAAAAGTTAAGCTAAATTATAAGGAAAAACTCGGTACTTTTAATAGTTCAATTAAAAATTAAATAGTTAATTAAAGTTAATTAGTTGAAATACATTTTTAAACAATCGAAATGATCCAGCTACATTTATCTATACAGTTTGTGTAAAACAGCTGACATCGGCCAGTTGTGAAAAAGGACAAATGCTACCCTTCCCGTTCTAACACCAAGCACAGGTGGTGAGAGGGCCGGTCTTATTCCCTCACTACCTTCGATGCGTGTGCGGTTGCTTCTTATCTGTCGTCTAACTTCAGTTTGTCCTTTTTCATAACTGGCCGATGTCGGCTTAACACACACGGTATATTTTTTAATGCTCATAGAATTAAGGAAATTCATAGAAGCACCGAGATGAATGAGAATACAAAAAATATTTAAAATCAGGTCATACATAACACTAATTGCTTTTTATTGCATTTTCAGAGCATCCAAACATAAAACTATTCATCACACAAGGGGGTCTTCAGTCAATGGAAGAAGCGGTATACAGCAAAGTACCAATGGTTGTGATCCCGTTCTTCTTTGATCAGTTTCACAACGCCAGAATAATGGAACTGAAAGACATCGGGATAACAATTGGTCGGAAACCCTCTGTAAAGAAGGAGCAACTGAAGAGCGCCATTTTAGAAGTCATTAACAATCCCAAGTAAGAGAAAATATACATAACCATTTCTCTACATATTCGTCAGCATTAACTGATATATCTGTGGGGAATTTAGCGACCTTCTTCTCTATTAGTTTTTTTTTTTTTGGTTTGGTTGGATTAGGTCCAGGAGTAAATAACCACTATTCGATTTTTGCCAACGTTTCGGAGCTTTATTTCTCCTTCATCAGGGCTCAATCAATGTTGTTATTGTTGTCATGTAAGGTGGTACGTTACAAACATTGGCGGCACTGTTTATATACATATATAGTAAATGTATAAAGATAAAGACAAAACACTATTAACAGGACAATACACTTTAAAAATTACTATATTAATTTTTAATCTATACTATCTATACTAATCTATACTATCATTACTATAGTAATTTTTAAAGTGTATTGTCCTGTTAATAGTGTTTTGTCTTTATCTTTATACATTTACTATATATGTATATAGACAGTGCCGCCAATGTTTGTAATCGTACCACCTTACATGACAACAATAACAACATTGATTGAGCCCTCATGAAGGGAGAAATAAAGCTCCGAAACGTTGGCAAAAATCGAATAGTGGTTATTATTCTGGACGTAATCCAACCAAAACCAAAAAAAAAATTAACTGATATGATATGAGATATACAGGGTGATTCACGATGAGTGGCATATTAAACGTTTTGGGAGAACGATTAATGCCATAGAGCTGAAAATTATCTGGGAGTTTTCGGGGATGCCCTACACATCTAAAATAACGACTTTCTGACACTTCCGGTTATACTGGAAGTTATTTTAAATGGCATGTTCTATTTTTATGACATATTTGGATTCCACTTATTAATTTACAGTAACTTTAGTAACCTCTGTTTGTCTCTAAAATGAATGTTTTCGAGATATTTCAGTAAAAAAAGGGAATTATTTATCCGTAGAAATAAACTAATAACTATAGCAGTGGTAAAATTTTATGGTTAATTTTTTATCATTCAATATCTAATAAACATGTACTACCTCCGATGCGGATTTTCCTTCCCATAATTTAGCAACTGATCGTTTTTGTTTCAGGTACCGTAACTCCATCAGGCGACTTGGTAGACTAGCGAAGGATTTCCCAATGACAGGACTAGAAAAAGCGATTTGGTGGACGGAGTACATCCTTAGAAACAAAGGAGCAAAGCAGTTAAGGAATCCAACTGCCGATGTACCATTTTATCAGTATTTCCTTTTAGACGTTATAGGTTTTCTGCTTGCAATCACTCTTTGCATCCTAACATTATTGTACGTGTTCATAAAGAAGATCGTTCACATACTTAAAGGCATTTTCCATGTAAAAGTGAGAAAGGGAAAGAAAATACAATAGAAGTAGCTTAATTTTAATACTTAACAGCTGTAAACGAAGACACTGCCAAACAAAATTGTTGTAATTGCTAATCTAAATATTTAATGAATTATTAAATCTTAAAATTTCTTTTCCATTTTTCAAAATTACTGATATATTGTCTTGAACTGTTTTTAAATTATTTTGAAATTTAGAGATGTGTTGCACTTTTACGAATATATAAATAAATGAAAATTATCACAGACAATTGAAAAGAAGACTGAAAAGATATAAATACGGTACTATCCAACAATCAAATAAAAACAAATAGAGACAACACTTCGAAATAATTTTAATGTGTTATAATTTAATACCATGATATACATATGGCCATGCATGTATGTATATTAGATTGACATTGATTTTCATTCTAAATTTCAGCGCACCACTTGAAATTCAAATTTTAACAATACTTGTTCCTAATAATAATTCTTGTTCCTAACATACACATATTTTTTAATTTTTTTTTTGTTCTATAGATCTCGATTAATTTGTAAACGTTACATTATTTGTAAATAAATTAATTTTCAACAATATTTTTATAACTGTTCATTCTTATAATAAAATGATATTAATGAAATATATTTTAAATGCTTATTTTCTTCCATATTTTTTATATCATTCTACTTAACAAACCTTCAGACCAAAATCATGAGAATTTGAGTTTAAATAATATCTTTTTTTTTAATTTACTTTTACCTACTAGAACGTATATACTGTTTTCGTAAAGTAACAGATAAGTTCGATAAAAACTTTTTCTATAAAAGCTTTTTCAAACAGCTATGATGTCATAGATAATTAATTACACAGGCATACAAAAAAAAATTACCTAGAAACTCCACTATAGTATCGGAAATGCGTGAAAAAATTTGGAAATCCATATTCCCGATGTCATTTGATCCTCTTACAACTGGTGTCCGATATCACAACTAGTCCAGCACCAATAGGTTTTCCCCTAGGATCGGAAAAGGATTAGGAAACATCGCAATCTTGCTATCAGTTTCAAGGATAAAATTTTAGGTCAAGGATTAGTCTGATACTGCAAAAAATCCTATTGTACATTTTCATGTATTTTGGCTACCCGGGCTTAAATCCGATATAAGGGTTGCTCAAACACCAATGAATTTTTCCATGCTGGTGGAATTCTCAGATACAGAAGTCCTGTGTAGTTACCCTTGCTAGTTTTGAATCGATATAAATTTTCTGTAATGAGAATAAAAGTAACTTCATCATGATATTTGTTGAAAACATTTGTATGGGCAATAAATTCTCCAATCCTAGGGAAAGACCCATTGGTGTCAAATCACTTGTGACACCCACTCGTGCGAGAAGGTTCAAATCATTCTTTAATGATTTATTTCAGAAGATTTTCAGCATGATACTAGTCATGGCTCAAGATTTACAGCCAAGTTTGAGGTTTTTCTTGAAGATTTTTGGAAAAATAGGGGAAAATCTGAGGATGACGAAGCAATTGTGACACCGAATTCGGTTTCAGCACGTGAAAATACTTAACCTCTTATTGCATGATAGTTTTACTTACGTCCAATAAAATATATAATATGTAGTTCATTACAAAATCCATCCTGAAAATATAAAAAAAAATTGAATTATTTTTAACAAAAAAAAAAAAACTAGAAAAACAACACGTGTATATTTGGCACAGTTTGAAGTACCTACAAGCTTTATTATGTACCATTATTATGTAATCATTTTAAGCACTCAAAATGTCACTCCGTATGAAAAATACTTATAAAAAACAGTTTAGGTCTTTAATCAGACAGGAAAACCTTACATTTCTCAGAAGATACTCAGGACTTTCCTATACAGTCTATATATTTACAACGTTATCTTTCATTGTTACACTGCGGAAGATGATTTAGACCATCTCTTCTAATTTTTTGAGCACGTATTTGTGAAAATTAATATTTCTTCTTTTTCAGATCTGATTGTAAGTTGTTACTGCTACTTGGCCGTCCTCATTTTCTTGAACATACATTGGCTCATGTTAAAATTTACCCCAGAGCCAATTTAAACCCAGATAGAGTATTTTGACGTCGACTTCATAAGATTCAGCTGTTTACAGACAATATGTCGATAAAGTGAAAAAACACACTCACGCACCATTTTTTTTGAACGAAGTGGAATTCGGTAGTATCCCGACATGGAATCCAAAATATCAACTGCACTCATGTAAGCTTTATAAACTGTAATGCTTTGTGGGAGTGGTATTGGCACATGTGTGGATTTTCTACAAAATCTTTGTATATCACTGAGTGGTTGACTCCCAACATAAGTTGAAACGGTATACTGTATGTGTAAAGCCGACATCGGCATGTTGTGACAAAGGACAAATTGTACACTTCTCGTTCTAACAGCTAGCACAGGTGGTGAGAGGGTCTTAGTCCCTCACTACCTTCGATGCGTATGCGGTTGCTTCTTATCTGTCGTCTCACTTCTGTTTGTCCTTTTTCATAACTGGCCAATGTCGGCTTTACACACACGGTATACAATTTTATTATCATACCAACAGACAACAGAAATATCCACTCCGTCAATACAACTCGGTATAATTTGTTCAAGCACTGCCATAACATATGTTGCTCTTTAGGGACTAGTAAAAATCTATCTCTAATTTTGTTTAGAAAGTGGCGTATTTTGAAATGTTTTCCAATAATATCTAGTGGATGACAATTGAATTATTAACATAAAAATGCATATGAAAATAAAGACCTTTCTTATTTTGAAATGTTAGGTGGTTTTTCTGGTGTACACTAATTCCAAGTAAATTGATTAAAAACAGAAAGCAACGAACTGGATCTTTTATGAAATTTGGAAGTGATTCATATCCCTTGAACAAAATATTTTCGTTGCTCTATTCAGATATTTATCTTGCCTTTCTAACATTGCTTTCTGCACGTTTTTATTTCTTTTATTTTTCGTTTGTTTAAGTTTTTTGCAACTTCGATGTAGTTGCGACAATATTATTAATGTTTAACGTTTTCATTAACAGTGAAAGTGGAAAAACTTCTTCACTTTATTCGTCATCAGTTTTTCATATTTGTTTTCGTGGATGACATTGCTGGATCGTCGATTGAAATATTCATCGCGGTCAGGATATGGTATAATGATTTAATGCTCTTCTGATGCTTTTTGATGCTCTTCAGCATCCGATAAATTTTCGTCATCGCTTTGATCCGTAGCTCGTAAAAAAATCAAGCACAGAATTAGCATACGTTTCAAATATGGCACATGTAAACAAAGTATTTTTTTAGAATTACAACAAATTAAATTAACATTAACAAAAAACAACAAATATTTGTGTATAAAATTGTTCCCCAGCTAATGCAGGTCAGCCATGCGTTCTGAGCAAACTACTCAATGGCGCCACCTTGTCTTTAGCGCCAGAATCCCAAAATAGCACAATTTGATAGAAGCGAATGTGCTAAATATGAGACAAGTTGAAGTAAGATTAAATCAGTCACAATAACTTTTTCACGTTCTAAATGGTAGAGTATAGTAAGGGAGTTTTAAGGTTACTATTGTGGAGTTTCTCGATCATTAGATTTCTTTTGTGGACCTAGGAGGTGTGTAAATAAAGTAATAAGACTGATATTTTTAATTTTTGTTTTCGAATAGAATTACAATTCAGTATTGTCTTCTTCAAAATAACTTCCTTGGGAAGGCACACAGCGCTAGAGACAGGTCTTCCATTCCTCATAACAGAGCTGGAATAGCCTTCAGCTGGTCAGTTAGAGCCGTTTGAAAGTTTTCTATGGTCCCAAAATGATATCCCCCGAGGTGATTTTTCAATCTCGAGAAGAGAAGAAAGTCACAAGGATTCAAGTCAGGCGCATAAGGAGGCTCAGGAGCCACAGGAATGTTTTTACTGACTAAACACTCGTTTACTGAAATTGCTGTGTGACAAGGCACATTGTCGTCAACATCCAGTTATTCTTGATGTTTGGTCTCACACGCATGACCTTTTTTTCGAGGTTTTGCAATAACATCTCTATAAAAGTGTTGATTTACTTTTTGGCCTGGAGACACAAACTTTTTGTAGACAGTTCCCTGGCTATGAAAAAAGCAAATCAGTATGCATTTGATCTTTGACTTGCTCATTCTTGTCTTTTGGGCCTTGGAGAGCTTCAAGTGTGCCATTCCATGCTTTGGCGCGTTTCCGAGGCGTAATTAAACACCCAAGTCTCATCACCATTAATGACATGTTCCATAAAATGGGGATCATTTTCAATCGATTCCAAAAAGTCAAGATACCTTTCTCTCCTGATGTCCTTTTGGTCCTTTTGTCCCTGCGAAAGGTTTTTCGGAACCATTTTTGCGCAAACTTTTCTCATCCGCAGTTCGTTAGTCAAAATCTAGCTCTTCTCCGATCATTTTTGTCGTCAACTGACCATCTGAACGCACAAAATCACGTATTCTATCGACATTTTCATCGGTTCTTGAAGGTGAAGTCCTTCCGCTGCGTGGTTCATCTTCAATCGACTCTCTTCCGTTTGAGAATGCCTTAAACCACCGAAAAACCGGGGCTCTTGAGGAAACACTGTTTCCGTAGGCATGTTGAAGTTCTGCAAAAGTATCCGTTGCGCTGTGTCCAAGTCTGAAGCAAAACCCGACAGCACACCGTTGCTCAAAATTAATGTCACTCATTTTTAAAACGCACTAGAAAAAACTGGTTTACGCAAACAGTCACAAAAAAAATAAAAACCGATGAAAAATGCCCATTTTTTGAAATCGAATTAAAAAGGGTTCTAATGGGTGCTGAAACTTCTACTTAAATTCAGCTTAAATTGTAGCTTTTGGTCGTGCCCATCTGCAGTAAAAATTTCATGCAAAAATAATCAGAACTCTTTGCATAAATCGAAAAAAAACTAAAAAAAGGTATTTTCGAAAAACGGCTTGAACAAGCCGAAAAATGGTCGTAGATCATTTTTCCTGAGCTTAAATTACTCGTCATTAAATTCCCTACAGATGCATTATCGTGACTTGAGGGAGAGATTCATTCAATCAGCTGAAAAACGCGTTTGAAAATCAAGCGTCGCTTTGCCTCGAGCGCTCGGTAAGCGAGTGAAGGGAAGTGGACGCGTGGTGGGGAAGCCTCTCCCGCCGCAGACGCGCTGACAGAAGTCTGCGGCGGGAGAAGCTTCCCCCACCAGGCGTCCACTCGCTTACCCGAGCGCTCGAAGCAACGCGACACTCGATTTTCAAACGCGTTTTTCAACCCATTGAATGAATCTTTCCCACAAGTCACGATAATGGATTTGTAGGGAATTTAATAACGAGTAATTTAAGCCCAGGAAAAATGCTCCACCACATTTTTCATCGGTGTTTTTTTTTTGTGCAAAAACTTCTGAACCGATTTTTATCACCAAAAACTAATTTCGCTACAACTTGCTATTTTTTTCCGTCCCTTAATCCGCAAAAAAACGGTTTTCGGCACTTTTATCGATTTTTTTACTAAGGTTCCCACATACCGATTTTATCCAAAACATACACGATCCATTTCTACTATTTTTTACCTAATTATTGCGCCGAGAAACGTTATTCAGGACTCTTTTCTGCTATATTGCCTGGATTATTGGTATTTGTTTACTATGGTAATTTTGTAGTCTATTATTGCTTTATACCAGAGATAGTTTTTTGTTAGATTTCTGTTGTGGTTCCCTAAGGCATTTTCAGATAAATACATACAAGTAAAAATTACTTAAATGTGTCTAATATCGGAAGGGCGTAACCTGTTAATCGTTATGTAAATGACGACAAAGATAAAAATACATCCATTCATTTTCTTTAATTGCCTTTTTGTATAAATAATTACACGTTTCCACAAACATATTTAAATAAATAACGCAATTAAGTACTTGTTTTGCGGAGACACTATGTTCTGACCTTTATTTCTTCCCATAACACAAGAATTCGAAAGCCCATGCCCAACATTCAAGTGTAATTATCATAAAATTATACTCAGGTCACTCTCAGTTTTACACTTATGTAATGCAGTCCAGATAAATATGCATCTGCACTTCAATAAATCAGAAGAAATGTGGAGACAAGTGAAATTTAACATTAAACATTTTGACAGAGTAATTAATTAATTATAATGCCTGTATTGTGCAAACGTTTTACGGAGTGTTTCGATATATGTATTTAATATATCTTTATATTAAAATTGATTGAGAAAAAAGAAGCGGTACGAAACGGTACGAAGTATGTGCTCCGTATAAAGTGTCAATTTTGGGAAATATTAGTGAACATTAAGAAATGAAAAATAGTAGAACCATTATATAAAGTGTGTAGAACGTGAATTTGTTCAAGTTGTGGAAATTCATAAACAGGCAGTTAAGTAATTACTCCTCATAAGTACACATAGTATAAACATATTGGACATTCTGTATTTTTTGTGCGTTCGGTTTTTATTACCAGAAGTTTTTTTATGAGAAACGCTCTGTTTGGTTCGAAACTGGAGACATCTATTAACCACTAGCAGGACAATACATTTTTATACTGCTTTAACATCGCAGTTATTATTTGAAATTAGTTCTGAATCATTTAATGAAGATAACACAGTCATTCACATAGCACAGCATAAGATTCCTATGCTTTGCCATTTATTATATAATATACATATTGACCACCTCCATAGTAAAAAATGCGACTGACAGCCGTCGTCCAAATGTAGATGGCGTTAAGTGATAATCGTCGTCAACGCAAGGTAGCGCTTCGAACAAACAGAAGTTAGTCACGTAGCAGATGGTTCTCTTTGTAATACGAGATGGCGATAGTTATGAAAAATATTTCTGTGATGCTCGTTCATATCTCTATCATTTTCTCTTTTATAGCTTTAGACAAAGATAATATTAAAACTAATCAGTTGGTCCATTCTTTTGCTATTAACTTTGTTGACACGAATTTCAATGAATCCAGTACACTTATTGGTGCATTTCAATCTGAAGGACAAAGTCGTCCAATCAGCATTAAATACAAGAGCTTCTACATTGCACTGATCAGAACAAAATCTAAGGAAAACATCTCAAGATCTAAGGATTCAATCATAAATATCATAATTAAAAAAAAAAAAATTATTTTCGTCTATTAATGCATAAACTATTGTGCTTACCTTAGCCATTATGTAGTCATGTCATTGTACTCATTATATTAACAACAATAACTACTTTTATTATAAAGTTTACATATTTTTAATTAATAAAAATTATTATACCAATCAAAATTTAACCACTTAGCACTCAATATTTTTTGTAACTCATGCAGATAAATAAATAAGAGGTTATGACTTGTTCAAAGCAGATAGGTACCTAAAAAAAATACCTAAATGTACCTATCCATATTATTCAGGTGGGGTGTTACTGTGGGTTTTAGATTGTTTGAATGTAATGAAAAAAAAATATAATTGTACGGCAGATACATACATATATCTGTGGCTTTGATTAACACAACACGAGGAATTTCGGTGAACACTTGGGTCAAAATATAATCACTTTACCGCAGTCTCCATTCCCTATTACATATGTATTTGTTTCAAAACATTTTTACTTTGGAGCCAACACAAAACCTGATTTCTGTAGAATGGCCGAAGATAGCTCAAAACAACAAAAGGAGTGCAACTATACCGTTCGTAGGAACTGGTAATACTTGCCGTTGTTCATTTTAAAATAGATACTCACTGTAAACTTTAATAAATAGATATCTAATTTCACGCATTGGCAGATGGTAGCTCACCAAGCAAGAATTTGACTTCGACATAGAGTATGAACCAAGGACAAAAATGACTTACAATAGCTGCTATTCTTGAACTAATAAAGGATATTCAGCAGCAGTGTCCCGCAATAAGTAAATCGATACAGTGTCCCTTAAAGAACATATCTAATGCACTTTTTCAGTTAAATAAATAAAGGATGTTATACCTAAAGCATAAATTTGGCATGTAAATAAGAAATACATATAACCTAACCTAACCTAATCCAACCAATCAAAACATGACAATAATTAATGAATGACACTTAAACCAAACAAAATAAAAAAACTTACTCTTAATCAAATGAACACGATTATATTACTTATATGTTTATAACAAATAACCAAAGTAACTGATATACATAATTAATAGATATTATTTATTTTCTACTAAATTACAAATTAGTAGTTGAGTTTCTTATCTAGATTTCCGCGGAACACTGTCGTAGAACATTCCTTTTAGTCCCTTATTGTATTGTCAATCGTATGTATTAAACAGAAAAAACGGTACAGAATTATTTATTCCCACTTCGTTTTTGTAACACAGAATAATCCATGTGCTTTTAAACACAAAACTTAAATTTCCTATCGCCGTTGACCTTGGCATCAAAAATCAATATTTAAAGTTCAAAGTCCAACAATCCGCAAAAAAACTAAATCTCGCATAAAAATATCTGTGAAGTTGTAGTTTGTCTCTAAAATATCCAAGTAATTTAATAGAAGTGAATGGTATCGCCATCTATCCACACTTGTGACACTAAAGCGATGAAGCTTGTTTCTGTCCATAAGAGTGGTTCATATGTATATTATATAATAAATGGCTTTGCATATAGTTTATATACAGTTCTCGAATACAGAAAACTGTAATTACAATGAGCAAATCCATTGATGATCTCTACATTCTACTTCAAAAAAGTTGACAAAAACGGAGAGGATGTTAAAAGGGATCTTAGTGATATGAGAAATGAACTAAAATGTACCTCACAAAAATTTGAAACCAAAATAGAAACATTAGAAGCTGAAAATATTGTATTGAGAAGGAGACTACTGACTGCAGAAAGCAAAATAAAAAAAATAATATATTTATATATGGTTTAGAAGCCACTTCGGTTTTAGAAACAATCATTGATTTCATAAAAAATAACTTAAACGTCGAAATAGGTCGTAGTGATGTAAATGACTGTTACCAACTTAGCAATATACAGAGAGGAGTTCCTTAAATATAAAGAATGTTTAGCCGACCAAATCACACTTTTTATAAATGGTCTTATCAACAATCTTGTGCCGGGAACAAGTTCAGAACTTGCTAAAGAACTAAATATAAAAGAGTCATTAATACACTTTTTTTCGAAACCCGTAAACCATGAATGTCATGACAGCGATGGATCCATCACAGAATTTTACTAAAGATAAGTTAAAACTATTACAATGGAACGCACGTTCTATATCAGCTAACAGAGGTAGTTTATTGAATTATCTAAGCAACAATGATATAGATGTAGTAATTTTATCAGAAACTTGGTTAAAACCTACTCAAACGCTTAAAGTCAAAGGTTTTAGTGTTGTTCGCAGAGATCGCGATAACGGAGCTGGGGGGGGGGGGGGGGGGGGTTGCTATCTTAATCTCCCAAAAAATTGCTTATCAGGAAATCAGCTTGCAAAGAAACTTTAACAGTAATCTGGAAATATGTGCAGTCGAAATTACCAATACTAAACTGAATATAGCATCAATGTACCGTCCATCAAATATTAACCTTTCGCGAAGAGAATATGAAAATATTTTTAGTCAGTTTGACGGCAATTATATATTAGGAGGAGATATGAATGCACATCATGGGTTATGGGGATCGCTTAATAATGATAGACAGGGCAATCATATTGTAGAAGCTCTAGAAGGTGTAAACCTTATTGTTTTAAATAATGGTCAGCCTACTCGAATCTCACGGCCTAATCAGTTACCATCCATGGTAGATGTAACATTGACATCTGCAAACATTACCAGTATGGCTACTTGGGAGATCCTTCCTGACTCAATGGGATCAGACCACTTTCCAATAGAACTTCATCTAAATATAAAAATATATTTGATACAGTTTATCCCACATCTAAATGGAAGGAGTCCCTTGCCGACTGGTCGAAGTATACTACTGAAGTTGACACTAGAATAACTCAATTACCGAGTGATCTAGACAACACCAGTCAATTTATTGCATTTGCCAATGTTATAAGTTCCGCCGCTTCGGATGCAATGCCAATAAAAAAGCCCTTTAACCCACGTTGTAATAGACCTATCTGGTGGGATGAAGAATGCACGCAGTTAGCTAATCAAAGGAAAAATGAGCTACACAGGTATAAAATTATATCAAACCTGGACAATTTCCTTCATTATAAAAAAGTTGAAGCCACAACAAAAGCAAAATTTAAACAAAAAAGTAGATTGCACTGGAAACAATTTCTTAGCAATATAAACAAAAACACGCCCCCTCTGTAATATGGTCTACAATGAAAAAATTAACAAATAATAATGTTCAAACTAAAAAACTATACTTTCCCCAAAGTTCATAGACTCGATGTTTGATAAACTAGCCCCACCATCAGCTGACAATTTTATCCCAAACGAAAATTCATCTAATTATAATGAAGGAAATTTACTAGAAAATCCGTTTAGCTTACAGGAATTAAATAATGCTATTAAAACAACACAAAACACGGCTCCAGGAATGGACAATTTTACTTACTCTATCATAAGAAACCTCCCTATATCAGCTAAGAAATACCTCTTAAATATTTTTAATAATTGGTGGGTGAATGGACAATATATATCTCAGTTAAAAGATATTATAATTTGTTTATTTTTAAAACCTCAGAAAGACTGTACCCTTACTTCATCCTTTAGACCCATTTCGCTAATGTCTTGTTTAACTAAAACATTTGAAAGGATGGTTAAGTTCAGACTTGAATGGCATCTTGAATACAATTTTCATTTACCATCTACCCAGTTCGGATTTAGGCGGGGACTAGGCACCATGGATGCAGTTACACAACTTGTAACCGATGTACAATGCACTTTTACTCAAAATAAATATCTAGCTTGCCTATTCCTAGACCTCCAAGGTGCATATGATGCAGTAGACTTATCTATCCTTCGTAACAAGATAACTGAAAAAAGGTGTAAGCAGAAAGGTAGCTACTAATATAGTTCAAATATACACACACAGAAAAATATACATTCGTGATCATAACAATCAACTACACGGGCCGAGAATTGTCACTCAAGGTATTCCACAGGGGTCTGTCCTGAGTCCTCTACTATTTAATGTGTATACTGCTAGTGTACATGACATATTTGATGACTCCATACACATCATACAATATGCGGACGATTTTGCTTTTTATTCAATAAACAACACATACCAAGAATGTATCAATTCCTTGCGTTATATTATGTACATCCTTAAATCCTATATGATAGAACATGGGTTTAGCATAGCCCCCGAAAAATCTGCTGTTATGATCTTCACGAGACACAGACAAAAAATCAACAACACCTTAAATTTGTGTGGATATAAAATTCCCTTTGTTGATCACTACAAATACTTGGGAATCATACTAGACCACAAGCTACTATGGACGAAACATATAGCCCTTATAAAAAATAAGTGTGAAAAAGGTGTTAACATACTAAAATATGTCTCAAAGAGCAAATGGGGAGCTGACCCGGAAACATCGCTGATGTTTTGTAAAGCCTATATACGTTCTGTGTTGGATTATGGTTGTACCTTATATAGCGCAACATCTCGCACTAACCTTTTGTCAGTAGACAGGATACAATATAAAGCGATTCGAGTGTGTATTGGTGCTATGGACTCATCCCCAACTCCTGCTATTTTATGTGAAGCCCAAGAGGCCCCTTTGTACCTAAGAAGACAATTCTTAGCTAATAAATATAATTATAATAAAGTTAAATGCCTTAAAAAATAACTACTCACTAAAACGAATCTGCCAACTGTCTATCGAATGCTTAACGCAAAAATACTGGTTTAAAAAAATAATCCGCCATTAGTGGATGCCTTTTTGCTTACTAGAAATTGCAGTGCCATTTTATATTCCAATAATAAACTCCCAATTTTTGAATTTCACTTTGATACAATATTGGTTGAACCAACAATACTTATTCCTAAATATTCACATATCACCGCAATTAACGAAGGTATCCTGAAATCTATACAGAATGAACATCAAATTAAAACTATAATTTATACGGATGGGTCTAAAACTAAAGAGGGCACAGGCTGTGCATATTTTAATAATGATAATAATTTTTCTGAAAAACTGAGAATTCATAACGATAGCTCCATTTACACAGCCGAATTATATGCGATAGAACAGGCACTGCGTTATATACACGCCAATAATATAAGCAATGCCATAATTGCATCAGACTCACAATCCGCTCTATTGTCCATTACTGATGCTAAAAAAACTTTAAAAAATCACCTAATCTTTGAAATAAAAGATATTCTAAAAAAAGTTGAATAACATAGGCAGCAAAATTATTTTTTTTGTGGGTTAAAGCGCATTCAAGTATATACGGTAACGAGACTGTTGATCAACTGGCAAAAGATGCCACACTCCTTCCAGTTGGCAACGATTTCATGCTCCAGACAGACATGTACAATGTATACAGGCGTGAGGTTAGGGTAAGCTGGCAAAAAGATTGGGAAAAGTACGTTAATTGTACAAAAAATCATTATGCGCTTATACACCCGACACTCCCAAATAATATCTCACACATACAAAAATTCCATCTCCCTAAAGCCCTGTCAACTATTATTACTCGTCTAAAACTGAACCATGGAGTGTTTCCATACCACCTACATAAAATCGGATTAAGTGAAACCTCGACATGCACTTGTGATAATAATTCCATAGCTGACATTAATCACCTATTTTTTGCTTGCAGTAATCACCAGCAAGCTATATCTGACTTATAGAAAAGCTAAAAGGCTACGGAATCCAGCTCCCTACTAATATTACCGTTCTACTAAGTATTGGTAACAAGCACGTACTAGAAACTTTACTGAATTACATTAAAAGAACTAAGATAAAAAATATAACAAAGCAAAAACCCGTGTTAAATAATTGACAATAATACCCAATAATAATGTATTTTAAAAAAATAATTAAACAAACATCTTTACAACTTTTTAACAATTTGTGGCTGATGGATGTATTCCAATGCCAAAAAATTAAAAAAAAAAAAAAAAAACAGCAATATTGAAGGAAAACCTATAGTGCTAGAATTAATTGCCCATTTAAAGAAAGGTGAAATCTTCAAAAATATTTTGAAGCTTAAGGGTACAGGTGTATCATTTGCCAACGATCTACCATATGAGGACCGGCAAGAAAAGAAGTTATTATTGCAAGCATAATAACATAAGCAACAATAATTACATAAGCAATTAAAAAAAGCAAGAGCTAACAATATTCCAGCAAAAATTGTAAAGAAAAAATCATAGTGGCAGGCGTCTCGTATACATCAAAAGAATTAGGTGATCAATATCCTCAACCACTTCCCCCCAGTTCGGACGAAGAAATCGTTGTCCTTCAGGAAAAGCCTAAGCTAACTGTAACTAAAAACATTAAATCAACAAGAGGCCGTAATAAAAAATAAACTCACACATGTTAGTGTCCACATAGTTTTATGACTAAGTTTCATGTAAATATTGTGGCTCATTTCTCAACGGATCATTCTGCAAAATTCTGTACGATGTGTCATATTTATAAGCAAAAAAGTAGAGTCTTTAATAAATACAATAAATTACAATGGCTAATAACGTTAAAAAATATTTTACTCTAGCGCATTTAAATGTCAGGTCGATATTTACAGGGTTTAATGAGTTGAAAAATTTGACACATGAGCCTGACTATGATGTTTTAGCTATTTCTGAAACATGGTTAAACAACGATATTCCATCTAATGCTGTCAATATGCCAGGGTATACATTATTTCGACAGGATAGAAGTGGTCGAGGGGGTGGTGTTGCGTTTTATGTAAAGTCACATATTAATTGCAAGATTGTTTCTTTAGACACTTATTACGCTGAAATTGAGTATCTTTGGATAAAAATAAAAATGAATAAACTTACATTTGCTATTGGCGTGTTATATAGACCACATAACTTAAACGCAATACGATGTATAGAAAAAAATAGATCATATGTTATCTTACATAATGCCTAGTTATAATAATATATTTGTCGTAGGCGATGTAAATGTAAATCTTTTTCAATTACATAATTGTATTTCCGAATGTTTTAATTCTTATGGGTTTGCTCAATTAATAGACAAACCAACGCGTGTTACACAGCATTCGTCAACATTGATATATCCAATATTTGTTAATTGTTTAGATTACGTAGTTCAGTCAGGTGTTGAAGATGCCGACGTTATATCTGACCACAAGCTAGTTTTCTGTAGACTACCAAATGGTTCATTTCAGCAAAAAATTCGTTACCTATCGAGATTTTCGACAATTTAATAACATTGCCTTTTTGAATGATTTGCATGATATACAGTGGACAGACATTATATATATTAATGATATTGATGAAAAAATTCGAGTATTAACTAAGAATATAGTGAAACTCTTTGATAAGCATGCCCCTCTAAAAACAGTGCGTGTGAGTAAACCTAAGGCGCCATGGTTAACAGATACAATTAAAATTATTATGAAGGAAAGGGACAATGCTCTAAAAAAAGTATAAACAGAACCCATCAGAAGAAAACTGGAAACAATATAAATATCTGCGTAATTTCACCTTAGCATCTATTAGGCGAGAAAAAGCGGCATATCTTAATTATTTATATAAACAAAACAACAAAAACTTTTTGGAAAAATATTAAGGATTTTAATGACCAGTCAAATAAAAATGCAAATATACCAGATAATTTATGTGATGTCACAAAATTAAGTGATCATTATTTGAATGTATATAATAAATATCTCTTGTGTAATGATATGATTAGATTCTATAATAACAATAAACATAATGAATTATTAAATTTTTAGTTTTCTTTAGTCGCAAATAATGACATTTTAGAAGCATTAAAATCTATAAAATCGGAGGCAGCTGGATATGATGGCATTACTTTAACCATGATAAAACTTTGTATGCCTGAGTTAACTTCTATCATAACCCACATTGTTAAGTGTTGTTTGGAGTTGGGCTATTTTCCCTCAAGTATCGAAAGAAGCTATCATATGTCCTGTACCAAAAATACTCTCGCCATCTTCTATAAAAAGATTTACGTCCAATTAGTTTACTTCCACTATTATCGAAAATCCTTGAAAAAATTAATTTACAAACAAATGATTTCGTATGTCTCTAAAAATTCATATAATACAGCTCACAGTACAACTACTTCCTTACTTAATATTTGTGATAATATCATCACAGCACATGATAGGAAAATGGCCACAGTGTTAATAGCATTAGATTTTTCTAAGGCATTTGATACTGTGGATCATGAGCTTATGTGTGCCAAATTACGATATTATGGATTTTATGGTGCATCACTTTCTTTATTTCATAAATACTAAGAACAAAATAATAAGAACAAAAGCATGTCTGTTCTGGCGTTCCCCAGGGATCTATATTAGGACCACTTCTGTTCATCTTGTACACCGCAGATATTTTTAAAAATGTTAAACATTCAGTGACACAAGCCTACGCAGATGAGACACATCATATTATATCACATTGATGCCTCCGATGCAAGTGAAGCTTCAGCAAAAATAAATGCAGACTTGGACTCTATATCAATATTTTCAGAAGTACACAATTTGAAATTAAATCCTGATAAATGTGCCGCAATGTTATTATGTTCTGAACGTCATAAACAAACTGTTAAATCAGAATTAAATATTAAAATAAATGATACAGATATGGAATTTAAAAATGGTCAAAAAAATTAGGTTTAATCTTTGATGATAAATTAAGATTTTCAGAACACGTGAAAAAAATAGTACAAAAACATATATTAATTTAAAATTGTTGTATGCACAGAGACATTACTTAAGTTTTTCTGTCAAAAAGACTTTATGCGAATCCCTCGTAATATCAGTAGTTGGTTACTGTGATATGGTATATTACCCATGTTTAGATAAAACATCTAAAAACCGGATTCAAAAAATTCAAAATAGCTGTTGTCGACTAATTTTTGGTTTACGGAAATATGACAGAATATCTGAGAAAATACAGAGTTTAAATTGGCTTAAGATAGATAAATTGGTAGAACTACGATATATTGTTTTTGTAGACCAGCTTCTTGCTACTTCTACACCTATCTACCTTAAAGAAAAATTAATAACTCGTGAATCAGTACATGACCGAAATGTTAGACACAAGTCCATGCTAACTATGCCAAAAAATTCAACTGCTATGTTTCAGAGATCTTTTACGTATAATGCTGTTACCCTGTATAACTCTGTAAATAAAGATTTGAAATGTCTCCCTATTATTCGTTTTAAAAAAACTATTAAAACTCTACTTTTGAACTCGTAAATTTATACTTTGTGTTTGTATGTGTATATTAAATATAACATTTTCTGTATATAGTTTTGGGTATATTATTGAGCATTAAAATTTGGTTGTTTTTTTAGGTTAAGTAAATTAGTTAATAAGTTTATTTTATTTTATTATTATTTTTTGTTTTGGTTGTAGGTTAAGTGTAAGAGCCTTGGCTAAACTTCGCCTACTTTTAATCATATTGTGTTTATTTTCTTCCTCAATAAAGACGATTATAGGTATTATTATTATCATATTTTGACTCCAACAGCTCATTTTTTATGTTTTTTTGGGTTGCCAAATTCAAATTTAGCATCGTTTCCTGTCATGGTACGTACATTATCTTATTAAAATGCAACAAAAATACAAAAATAAATGCAAAACAGTAAAAAAAACGCTAAAATGTGGCTTTTTGAAAAAGTAGCCTGGGAATATATTTTTTTTTTACTGAAATAGCTCATTTTATTATTATTTTTTGTTTTGGTTGTAGGTTAAGTGTAAGAGGAGATTTGGCTAAACTTCGCCTACTTTTAATCATATTTTGTTTATTTTTTTCCTCAATAAAGACGATTATTGTCATTATTATTATTATTATTATTATTATATTGAGATATGCTATAAAATGTTTCATAGATCGTGTCCACTATTTCTGTGGGATTACACTGGTCACTTCTAAACCGTAGGAGATACGACGTAAGTTAAATTAGAGAGTTCACTGTTTATTTTGAGAGAAAATGAAAATAAATCACTAATAACACAAGTACAAAAAAAAACAAACCCCGGTTCCAAACCACTTATTCTATACGTATTTTGGGTCGCTGAATCCGCATCCGGGGTTAGTTTTTGGTGGGTTGGCTCGTTATCTCTGTCAAAATGCAAACAAAAAACGCCAACATTTATCATGAAGGTAAACATAATTATCACGTCATTGAACATTCATTTCACATGTCTTTTTAGTCGTCGAATCCGAATTAAGAGTTATTTTGAACCATAAAAAGCATTTTTTTTTTCATGAAAGTACGAAAAAATACATAAATGTGGCCAAAATCTCCTGAATTGATTGGCACGCAGCAGAACTGATGCAAATGTTGATTTGGAACAAAAAAAATCCTCTTAATCTATGTGGGTATAGCTAGTGAAATACGTATGGAATTTAAATAATATTGATTTTTGTGTAATTGGCATGTTTTTGAAGAAAAAAGTCAATTTCTTGACGAAAAAAGGGGCAATGATTTGTTTATAAAATTGTTTAAATTAACTTATCAAAAAAATCCGTACGTGTTTCACTTCAAAATGTTGTTTTAAAGATGTGGTTAAAATTCAAATGAAAACATTGAAAATTGTTGGAGTTATGCTGCGTGCCGTTTTGAAAAATCGTGTTTCGAGAAAAACGCATTTAAAGTCTTAAAATGAGTTGTCGACGTGAAAAAATGAGAAATTCGGCTGTTTAAAAACGATCACCATTAATCTGCGATCCCGGGACCATAAAGCTGCCCTTCCATATTCAAATAGTTCTCGTCTCCTTTTTTCGATGATTTAATGATGGAGCTTGCCTCTTTGCCGCATTGATCCAAGAATGCTCGACGTATTTGATGCGCGTAGCATTGACTTCCAAGTTAAAATAATATAACTGCACACCGATATCGATCTCCAGAATTTTCATTTCATTTGTAAAATGCTCTTTATATCAATCTCCATCCCTTTATTCTTCTACCATCACCCTTCATTCTCTTCAGGCCTAAAAGTGTAGCTTTTTGGGGGAAAAACCTGGCAGTCGGAATTTTTTTTGACTCCAACACCTCATTTTTTATGTTTTTTGGGTTGCCAAATTCAAATTCAGCATCGTTTCCTGTCATGGTACGTACATTATCTTATTAAAATGCAACAAAAATACAAAAATAAATGCAAAACAGTAAAGAAAAACGCTAAAATGTGGCTTTTTGAAAAAGTAGCCTGGGATTTTTTTTTTTTACTGAAATAGCTCATTTTGCATGTTTCTTGGATTGTTGGGTTCCTTATTAAATCGGTGCCGCATACGTGTCGTATACTCCATAATTCCAGTGTAGCGATGATGTTTAAGAGGGCAAGTGTTTTAAATTTTCGGTCAAGTATAACATTTACAACGAATAAAAAAAGGACGCATACGCCACTAGCGCACGGCACCGATTGTCCAACTCTACTTATGATAGCTGACTATTGCTGGATGTTGGAAAGATGATGTAACAGCATGGGAGAAACGTCTGCCATTGCCATAAATATTTTGAAGAGAAAAAAACTCGTTAAGCAAAAGGAAATTATGTGAATGGTGGGAGACGCATTCTGACAAATTAGTTCTGACTGCAAGACTTTTTCTACATAATGATGTACTTGGCGGCTATGGTCACTATTTTGCATTTGTTTTTGTATTTTTACAAAATTATATTGTTTGGAAGGTTAAAAAACCCAGATCTAGACAGTCACATTATACATAATCTGATATATTTCCTTGTCTTTATATGTATATAAAAAATACGCCTAATAAATACCTACACTCATTTATCTTATATTTCAAAGACGACAGAATTTTAGTGAAAATATTTGATAGGAATGTGAGTATAACTTTCGTCAGGTCATTAAGTTTTATATTCCGAGATAATTTATTAATCTTGACAGAATTAAAATTCTTCCAGTCATGAATTAAAATTATAAAACCTTCACCGCGGTGCATGCTTCAAATTCTGTGTATTTGAATCGAGCGAGGTGAAATATTCAAAAGAAAGGCTTCTGTCATATAAAGTGTGAGTCATATATTTACAGAGATAAACTTCACCTTCTAATGAAAATTAATTTACTGTGACTAATTAGAGGTAGCATAAGTTCAAGAAACCGGTAGTACATAAAGAAAAGTTATATAATAATTTTGATTTCTAATCTCATGGCTCATAAACACCCCAAGAGAAGTTTTCAAAACAAAATATATAGATGCACAACACTAGGGCTTCTAGTGGTATTGATTCGTCAAGAAGACGTTTATCTATTAGGAAAATGTTTTATTAGTCTATCTGTAATTATTTATTAGTTTACGTATAATTAACCTACACGTACAGGGTATATTCGTAAGAATTCCTACCCCACTTATCATCGTTGTCTTTAGTTATGATTCTTTTTTTTACATCAGTGAGTTAGGTACTTTTTATAAAATTTCAGAATATACTAAAATGTCAGAAAAATAATTGGAAGAAAAATGTAGTAGCAACATATATATTCTCTGAATAATATTTCAAAAACCTGTAAAATAAAGTACGTTATACAGGTAGATATCTATGTTAAATAAGTGGAATTCAACAAACAGAAAAATACAGGGTGTTAAAAAAAGGATATTAAGCAGTTGCTATTTTATTATTTCTTTTCTGACAGCATATTTTGAATTTCATAACAAAAAAGTAGTTATCAGAGTAAAATATTTTTCCGTTACTCTAAAAATAATGCAGATGGGTGGGAGATGGAAATGGGTGGGAATTCTTACGAATTCGCCCTGTACAATTGCATCTGAAGTAAACGTGTTGAGGATATTTCATCTGTCATAACTTTTATTTTAGTCTTTGTTTGTGATATCTGTAAATAATACGACATTATAGAGATCACATAATGTGGTTCGTTGAACTCTGTAGATAAAAAAATCTTACCCCTCCTTCTACGTATGCCTGTTATCACTCAATGCAGTTGTGAAATTTTAGAAATCTGACAAAAGAGTCATGATATAAAACGGTGGTTATTTTAGACCATAATCAACAACAAAACCTGCTTTAATTGTTCTTCAAATATAATTTTAAATTTACCAATCTAAAAAGTTATATTAACCCTAGAACGCTAAGCTTCGTAAATTTTACGACGGCAATATTTCTTTTCGGCCACCGTCGGTCACGTTCGTTAGGTATCGAGCTCTGCGTCTAGGTATTCTCTTTGAAATTGTTGGTGTTTATCCCAAGCGTGTTGGTCGATTTTTAAGTGTGACGTATGAGCAGCTATAAGACGAGCGTCTTAAATTTTACGAAAGGTTAGTCTTAACGTAACTTTTGTCCATATTGCACCATACAAAAAACAACTGTTTTTTTTAGATTAGTCCTTTAGATATTGAACTTGTTGGACTTGCAAGTTACTATTAAAGGATATGTCTGAACAACAAGACAAAAACAGGCCTATGACGCAAGCCGAACTTGAGGAAATTGCAAAAAACTTGTTTATTGAATCGGATGATGACAGCGTCCAGGATAGTGGTAGTGAAACTGAGGATGCCGTGGAGTTTGAACATTTTGAGGACAGCGGAAGTGAATATGAACCTTCAAGAGGATGATAGCAAAGATGAATATAGTCCTCCCAGGGCAAAAGGTTTCGATTTCCCGACAGGCATACATGATGGAGTTGTATAAGCTGTTAGTGACGCCATGGCTACAAGAACAAGTCAAAGTACCCACTTTGCAGCGCTCACTCCGTGAAAGTATTAGTCAGCTTCTAAAAGAGACAGTAACATAAGACAGAGAGACAGTTCTGGAAGAGAAAACAGTGCCTAATATGTCCAAGAGAACCACTTGTGCGAGTTGCCCATCAAAAAAGAGACGAATGACTACTCACTTTTGCTCAAAATGTAATCAACCATTTTGTAATGAACACCGTGGGGAAATTTGTAAATCATGTACTTAAATGATGTTTTAAAGTCTTTATGTTCAATAAATAATGCATCTGTTGGTTGAAGTTTATTTTGGTATGAAGAAAAATATATTCGTAAAATTTACGAATGCTTAGTCTTAAGTGGTTGTAGAAATATGCTTAGCTATCTAGGGTTAAAGAGAAGTTAGACCAAACCTTTGAAGATGTAATATAAAATGGACTGTTTTTGTCGGTAGTTTATGCAATTTTAACTCACTGAACGAAAGAGAGAATACCAGATTAGTTTTTTTTTTTAACAAATAGACCAAATGAGGCTTTTCATAGCACGGTCCTAGAGTTTCTATCAAGGAAAAATTTGGAAGAATGATATCTCTTTTTAGCATGCTTATGTTAGCTTCACCTGATGTATGTAATAAATCCATAGACCTAGTTAGTATACCGTATGTGTTCAACAAATAGTGGCCAGTTATGAAAAAACAAATAGAAGTGAAACAACAGATTAGAATCAGCCGCATACGCGTTGAAGGTAGTGAGTTATTAAGACCGGCGCTATCACCACCTGCGCTAGTCGTTAGAACGAGAAGTGTAGAATTTTCACAACCGGCCCATGTCTGATGTACATATACTGCCGACTGCTTTTACCATAGTACATATCGTGGTGGAGATGTACAAGTGTTAGAAAAAGATAGTATGTTTAGATCAGTAGTCCTATTCGTCTAACTGTGTACAGTGGGGTTGAAAAGCAGTGGAGGAGAAGTGGTTTAGTGGCTGAAACATCACCATTCCTCCACTATAGCACAAACGAAGAGGAGACTACTGGTCTAAGCAGTCTGTCTTTGTCCAATTCTTGTACATTCCCATCCATCGCATCAGCAGTCTATTCTTTTTGAGAGGGTATCCTGGTGTAAAAGGCCAAAAAAGGCCGATTTTGTCATTTTTTTTTAGAATAAACTATTTAATATATATTTTTGCGAATTTATTGTGCATACATAGAAGATTTATTTTGCATACATAGAATATTTATTGTGCATACATAGAAGCATTTATTGTGCATACATAGAAGTGTTCAAATTATTTATTTTATTAAATTGTATGCATAAACAAGCAAGTTATAAATAAAAGACGTCAGCGCCAAAAAAAAATTGCGGTGTGCTGCGTAGAGCCTCGTTGGATGATCTGAAAAAACAAAAAAAAATGTTTTCCTTTAATTTATGAATGTAGTCAATTGATGAATATTTAAGGTATTTGAATTTTTTTTTATATACATAAAAACGAGATTGAAAGAAGTCCTGTTTTCTGCGACAATTTTAAACTTATTTTTTGTTTATAACTTTTTATAAACAAAATTTTTACTTCTAAGAATACATTCATCAAGTGGCAAATTAAATAACCTTTCATTTAAAAAAAAAATCATATGAATCCATCTGTAAAATTCCGAGTTATCTTGCACACGCTTTTCAAAAACATGGTTTTGAGAAAAATGCATTTAAAGTTTCCGAATAGGAAAAAAGTAGATAGAACATAATTTGACAGCTGACTTGAAAATACGTTTAGAAAGTGTATAATATACTATAGATTGAATGTATACAGTGCCCTTACAAACGCTAGCTGACTGAGTATACTAGTAAAAGCCGTTGCATGGCTCCCTCTCTAGTTTTACTATACAGTGCGCTCGGCCATACGTACTTCTCGAGTTCATTTTTATCCGCTAATATACAAATTCATACTTGGGGCTTTGAGAGCATATTCTACAAGTGGTATACTATGAAATAAGAAAAAGAAAAAAAATCGATTTTTTTGAAGCCCAGGATACCCTCCTTAAGTCTATAAATAAATCTTACAACTCAATTTTCACCCACGCCTAACTCTCTCATCGAATTGATAATTTGCATAATATGTGATGTCAACTTTTTTTTGTTTTAAGAGGATAAAGAGAATAAAGTAAGTATCTTTCGATATATATATAGTGAACTCATAGAGTAACGAATTTTAATTAATTCACTTCCATAGGCTTCCCTTATATTAAAACGTACATATGTTAAACAGATGAAACACGTACATATATTCGAGCGGAACGGCTAAAATTACCTGTGGGCACAACAGATTAAAAGTCTCGCCCGTAAGCTGAGAAATGAGATTCTCGAAATAAGAATTTTTTACTCTTCTCATAAATTATTACTTTTAGATGACTAAAGATTAAAACGTGGGGCATTCCTTGTCTTATCTTTCATCATTAATAATAATAATAATAATAATAATAATAATACTCACCCCTATAATTACTCCGAAGAGTAACCCCAGAGGTCCTCTCAGGGATCTGTGCGGGGAAGGGGTGGCTTTTGATGATAAATTGATTTGGAAGATAAATTTTCAATGATCGTCCCACACTTTCATTTTTAATTCGACACGTATTATATCTTTTTTTAATGCATAAAAGTTAGTAGGTATATTTTTTTGTTTATAATTTTTTTATGTTTTTTTTTTTATAATATCTTCTTTATACGTTTTAGTGCATATGAAAGTTTTAAAATCCCTTTTAGTACATTCTGCACATTTTTTAAAAGCGTGTTCTTTAGAAAGTTTTTATAGGGCTTTCCAAAGCATTAGTTAGTCTCTCCCGCTTCTAAAATACTATTACGGCATAATAAAAACATTACGAGATATTTTCTCAGCTTAGGTCACTTCTAATGGTACATTTTCCCCACAGCAAGCGGAGGAAAGTGGCAAAAAAGGCGTTATTGGAGCGTCCGCCTATATGTGTAACCAATTAGAAGGTACAGAACCAGATCGGACATTTTTTTCATCCGAAAAAGGCATCGCGAAGCTTTCCTCTTCATTCGACTCGACTTCCATAAATATATATGGCAACAATGACGGCAAATGTGTTTATTCTAACAGAATGTGATTGTCCGGTTTGTCGTATAAGGCTGCCTTTGTTGCATTTAATGTAAATCAGCGATTCCTAGTTAGAGTCCGGTTGGTAAAAATTTGAATTAAAAAGTATAATATGATACGATATATTGAAATGAAATCCTTAGAGACCAACAGCAGGCATAATGGGACCTGATGGAATTTTAAATTGCACTACCAACTGATATATTGCGTTGGAATCAGGATACAGAGCGAACAGGAGAGTACGTTATGACCCATTGTTAACTAAAACTTTCTACTTTAATGATAAGACATATTATGTGTCAACTTTTATTTAGTTTCTCGTTTTATTCAATCCCCTTCATTATTTTATCTGTCAATGTATTAGTTTATTACTTATTTTATTATTTGTTAATTATTTTAGTAGTACATATCTATGATAAAAGATGCTATGTTGGTCAGGACACAAAACAAATTCAGAACTTACTATACGGGGTGTGTAAATTAAGTAATGAGACTGGCAATGTAGCGCCTGATCTAGCAACACTGCGGGGACGGCACTTGGAAGGGCGGTAGGTTAACATGTAGTGCACCTTCAGTACAAATTTGAACTCGTTAGAATCATTTGTTTGTTCTTTGTGACTGTTTTCGTAAACCGTTTTTTTTCTAATGCGTTTTAAAAGAGGGATATTAATTATGAGCAACGGTGTGCTATCAGGTTTTGCTTCAGACTTGGACACAGCTCAACAGATACTTTAGCAAAACTTCAACACGCCTACGGAGACAGTGTTTTTTCAAGAGCCCAGGTTTTTAGGTCATTTAAGGCATTCTCAGAAGGAAGAAAGTCGATTGTGAAGAGAGTCGATCGAATCGAAGATGAACCACGCAGCTGAAGGCCCTCATCTTCAAGAACAGATGAAAATGTCGATAGAAAGTCTCTTATGAGTTCAGATCACACCATGGTTCATCAGATGGTTCATCAAACGAATTGGGAATGAAAAGATTTCGGTTTCAAAAGACCTTTCACAGGAACAAAAGGATATCAGGAGAGAAAGGTGCCTTGACGTTTGGAATCGATAGAAAATGATCCCCATTTTATGGAACGTGCCATTGCTGGTGATGAGACTTGGGTGTTTGAGTACGACCCGGAAACCAAGCGCCTAAGCACCGAACATAAACTGTTTATGTTCGGTGGCCTACGCATGGAATGGTACACTTCAAGCTCTCCAAGACCCAAAAAAAAAAACAACAATGACCAAGTCTAACATCAAATGCATGCTGCTAAACTCCATATATCGTATAAAAAATACAGTGAAAATCTGGTTCTTAATGGGCCACATTGTATATGTAGGAATTTTCGATATACGTAGTCAGTAAGTTTGGAACGGAATATGTCTGTTCCGTTATTCCAATGATAAAGAGTTTAAAGTAAAAGGTCTGCCTGGCAAAATGCAACCGGCTAAGAATTGCCTTTTGCGGGTAATTAATTTGGGCACGATTTTGAGATATTTCGAAACGGCCCCGTCCCAACAAAACACTTAATGAGTATGCACGAGTTCCCCGTGACAATCACTGTTGAAAATTGCAACGGACTAAAGGTATCTGCCTCTCTATTGTCTTTTTGCGAAACCAAATTAGATGGTTTCTCAGATAGTCGCTAATTAAATGATTTTTTTTAATTATCCGCAATCTGGCCTGATGAAAATCGAACGACTCGAAAATAATTGAGGCGGTATAGCGAGTGGAGTTTTTAAATACTTTCAGCGATTTAAATATATATCCACTGTGCCGTTTACAACGCTACGAGATAAAAACCAAAACAAACATGTAATCACAATAGAAAACCACTGATTCTTTTTTCCACATTCGGTTTCTCAAAGTCGGCCAGCCTCGTCCTCTATCAACACGAAATAATTAAAAAAAATTCTTGCCGTTTTTCACTTGCTTTACACCAGAGCTGAGATCAATACAGGAAAATAGGTTGAAATCCGTACATTGCATGATAATTTCAAATGTTCTAGTTGGCTCTATACGAAAACTGTTGCATCGCAACCGAAAACTTTGGAATGGCAAACGATCGGAAAAGAAAATTTGGTGTTATTTCCTAAATGATTGCTCATTTAAATGAGGATTTAGGTTTTTTTTTTTTTACGAAAACAAAGTAATCGATATGTTTTTATTTTTTGATAAAAATCCCCATTTTATGGAACGTGTCATTACTAGTGATGAGACTTGAGTGTTTGAGTACGACTCGGAAACCAAACGCCAAAGCATGAAATGGCACACTTCAAGCTTTTCAAGACCCTAAAAAGCAAGAATGAGCAAGTCGAAAGATCAAATGCATGCTGATTTAGCTTTTTTGATAGCCGAGAAATTGTCCACAGAGAGTTTGTGACTCCAGACCAAACAGTAAATCAACACTTTTATAGTGAGGTTCTTGAAAAACTTTGGAAAAGGGACATATGTGTGAGATCATACCCCAAGAACAACTAGATGTTGCATTACGACAATCTGCCTTGTCACATCAAGCCATTTCAAGTAAACGAGTTTTTAGCTAGTAAAAACATTCCTGTGGCTCCTCAGTCTCCTGATTTTTTTTTGAGATTTTTTGTTTTTTCTCTTCCCGAAATTGGAAAACCACCTCAAGGGACGTCATTTTGGGACCATAGAAAACCAAAACCATGCAAACGGATATAACCGAACAACTGAAGGCTGTTCCAGTATATGAGTTCCATTACTGCTATGAGGATTGGAAGAATCGTCTCCAGAGCTGTGTGGCTTCCCAAGGAAGTTATTTTTAAGGAGACAATACTGAATTCCATTAAAATTAATTAAAAAAAATCAGTCTCATTACTTAATTTACACACCTCGTATTTATCGTTTTTAATACACCTGGTGTATTAAAAACGAAGAAATAAAAAAAATATTATTTTTTTTTTTCAAAATTAACGTGAACAGCAAAGATATCAAGTAACGAACTTACAATTATTAGAAACAAACTCATTCAAATGTGGCCTTAAGTTCAGAAAAAAGGTTGTTGATTAATATTAAGTAAGTAAGTTTACATACAGTGTGTCCACGACAGTCGCCAATATATGGAAACGTGTTAGCATATGTTTAAGTATATTCTTCATCCAAATGGGCTTACGGCGCCATATTGCGTGTACATCAAATTTGACACTTTTCCTTCCTGATAAAAATTTCGGAAAAAATTAATAAAGAAAGGCGTTTGTACTGAGATTAAAAAAAAAATATCTAAAATACATAAGATGTCGATTCTTTAATTTTTCCGAAATAATAAATCATGAAAAGATACCACAAACTCTTGTCGACAACATGCCATTTCATGGGTTTTTTTAATTTTGCACCAAAATATTGCAGTACATTTTCAGAGAAGGAATAAGTTTAAAATTACAATAGTTTTGCATCTAAAGTACATACTTATATTTTAAAAACTTTAAAATTCGGTTTTATAAAAACAGTTTAGACATTGATTTACTTGTATCGGAAGAGTTTGGCGGAAACGTAGTTGATCAATTATTATTCGATATAAATATTAAAAAATATATCGCATATGTATATCAGAGACATCGGCCAGTTATGAAAAAGGACAAAAAAAGTGGGACTATAGATAGGAGGGTAGGGGCTACAGAGGGAATAAGACTGGGCCCTCTCATCATGTTACGCTAATCGAGAATTAGAATTATAGAATTCGTCATTTTCCACAACCTGCAAATGTCGGATGTACACATACTGTATATCGAAAATTGAACAAGTCTTGGAATGTATACTTGAAAATTGGCTCATGTATGTAAAATCACGGGACAAATGTTTTCTTCTAATAAAAATTCCTTATTCCGATCTCCTTATTACAATCTGGAAATTTACTTGGTTTCGGAGAAATAGAATGTCTAAAGATAGTTTTTCGAATTTTTTGTTTCAAATGTCAAATTTGGCATATAAACAATTTGGCGCCGTAATATCTATCATCTGGGCAAAATAATACCCAACATATGAACCACCACTCGCAATGAGATTAATAAAATATCTGATTAAAAAAATGTAATACTAACTTTTGTGGACACACTGTAGAACAAATATCTAATTTGGATGACACTCAGCAGTCAGTGACTGTCCGAAGAACACTGGTTCCTATATCGGCATTGTACAATGGCTGCTAAAGACATTAACAGTCCCTAAAAAATATAAATTACTCATAGGTTTAATATTCTTCTTGTTACACCTTGACGTTGAATGATTTAATGGATCAATCTATGCCTAACACAATGCTTCTTTTATGCGGACCAGTTACTAAGTCGCGCCAAAGAAAATACTATAAACTTCAATACGAATCAAGAAGTACAAATTTTATAGCATGTCAAATCATTTCGATAACGAGGATGTCATGAAGTGAAACAGGGCTCGGTTTCTCATTGCGAGAATTCGAGCAACCAAAACGCTCGGTGTCGCGACCTCGAAGCCTTGACATTCATTAGTAAGGATAAAATCTCTAAATTACAAGAAAAATTAAAGTCTATCCTGCTGCTAAATAGCACCACTAACAGTCTCGAATGGCTAGCGAGTCTGACTTTTATTGACGCTAAAAAGTAAATAATCTGTTTTACGAATGTATTAAGCGCTGGTTTAAATTCTTGAAATATTCGTAATGTAATTTGCACGTCACTCAAAGCGTTGGAGTACGACGGCTTAAAGTGTATTTCAGTTGACTGCAAGAAATATTTAACTGAATAATATTCTGTTATATTTGTAATTATAAGCCAATCAAAAATAACCGTCCTAGATATTAGTTTCAGTTAAGTTTATTTTTTGCTATTTACCTAGACAACAATTCTTACATTACTAGCTTGATTGCTTTTGAATAATATGTTCATCAAGAAAGGAAACACAACTTTCGGTGCACAACCCTGTTACACCAGAAGACATATAATCATGGTATACCCCCCTATTTTTATTTATTTGCTGTAATCTTATGTTCTTAGCAAATATCAACTTTTGTCGTATTAATGATATTTATGCAACACACAGATTGACGGGAAGCCACTTACAATTTTCATATGGAACTATTATTGAACAGTTGATTTCCTCATAAATTTCTGAGTTTATCAATGCTAAATGAGTTTTGAAACATTCAAATAATTTATGCTATGATCAATTAATTCCAATCCTAATGACCCTATTAAAATTATATTGATGATTGAAAACAACTAATTACGTTTATTACGGCAGTCCAAAAGGAACCGAGACCATTTTCTATCAAAATTTTTTATTCCAAATAGCACCATATTGGTACTGTGACAACAAGTACCAGTATTATGGAAAACTGACAGAGCTTCTATAAACATGTATAGGGCACGGGTAGCCGGGTGGGTTAAAGCGCCGTCTTTCCAGTCGCGATACCTCTGTGCGCGTTGTTCAAGTCCCGGCCGGGGTAGCGATTTTTAATTGTCTCGCTTTCTCCGTCAGGACTTGATATGCAACCACTAATACACTAGTGTATAGGTGTGGATGCATAGATGCCAATCCAACCGCACATGCCCTAGATTTGGTAATGTTCTGAGTTTTCTGGGTTTCCTCAGAACTGTAAAGCAAATGCGTTACCGAAATAATCTTAAGTCGTTCCCAGTGCGCCATGGCAAATAATAATAATAGCCACTCCTTCCCACACAGGTCCCTGAGAGGACCTAAGGGGTTACTCTTCGGAGTAATTATAGGGTGAGTATTATTATTATTATGTCTCTTGGAATAGTCAGTTTTACAAAATGAAATAATTATAACATTCTCTATTAGTTCGTTACTACGGGAAAAATCTCCCTTACTTTTTGCGATAAAATAGTTCCTGCTTTTAGCATATATGCAGCTGCATCCATTGGCATCATTAATACTTTTCACAGAACTCAATTTCTGTTTAGAGTACGCGAGTTTGAAGCTCTGATATTACATATCAGATAATTCCTGTATATTTGATAGTTTCGGACAACGACCCGTTTAAAATTGCCAACATTAAACCCTAATATATCCAGTAGAACGACGAGTTGAGGCCTAAATTCTATTTATGTGCACAGTACAAGTCGGGAGCAATCTATCTACAAGTGAGCACCCTTGGGAGCTTCGGGCCTCTAAAATGTTCCGCTTAAAAATCGTAAGTTGCTAGCCCAACTACTAAAATCTTAAATATCCTAAGACGTAAAAAACACCATTTTTTTTATGTATTCAGAATGCTGCAGAGAGTGCCCTCTAGAACTTGCATCAAAATAATAATGACAAATTAAAATTCCCCTCTTTTTCTAAAAAAGAACATTTTTTTAGGGAAATCGAAAATAAAATTATAATTTTGACACCCTGTATCATGGTTGCTAATAACGTTTGGACTAAGGTAAGTTTGGTTGAATTCTAATATTTTTACCCAAAAAATATAGTTTCGTTGTGGCCCCTTAATAATGGGACTCCCTGTAAAATAATATAAAAATAAATGGAATAATGAATCTATTTTATTTTTTTTGGAATCAATAAACTGTCTAAAGAGGAGTAACTCATCCACAAAGTTACCTCCCAAAACAACATGTTTGCTCTACAATCTTCTAATGTTGCATGAAAACCGATGAGGGCAGTTCCCTCATTTTTCTTGTAATATCAAGTTAAAATATTTTGAAATAAAAAAAATGACCACTGTGCCAATATAAGATTAACAATTTCAACACTTTTTGTTAACTAAAACGTCAGCTACTTGTTTTCTAATTTAGCGAATTCACTTTATTATAGCTCATACACAACGGATACCTTCCTCTTCATCATAGAGATCTACCATCTAGCCCCTTGAAAATAAAAATATCGCGCACCCACACACACGCAGGCATTTGATATGCTCTGGAGAAGAAGAAATCTTGTGTGAAGTACGGTTCTAGTAGTATGGAAATATGTTTAAGCTTGTGCTCTAGACTCTCTGAGATCTAGAAAAGCAGGAAAAATTTTGATGTGAAAATGCGCAATGTGTTTGGTATTTGGGCTGATCAAGGACTTAATTGTTTTTATTAAAATTAATAAACAATTAAGAATGCAAATATTATAACAAATATATGTATGTTCTTAAAAGTAGAAGCGAAAGTTATGAAAACATTATGTTTTCACTTGCATAATTTTAGAGACTATAACAAACCACCCACACATTGACTAATATCGAGAATATAGATGATATATTAGCTGGAGGAGTAACGGTTTAATATTAAGCACATTCGCTAAATCGACTTCATTAGCTAGAGTCTATTAGCGTTATTAATGTATAAATACTGTGGTATAATATTTTCTAGTAATACAATATAATAAACTATCTCATATGCAATAACAGCGAGCCACAGAGCTTGGAACTAGTTCAATTTTTTAATAATGAAAGTTCAAGCGGACGCGATACTAAGTTGTAAAAGAGGCAAGGTCGTCGACTACAAAAATCAAAACAATACAAATTACCATCTTGTATTAATCACAGAGAGGCGTACCAAAGATTTTATTGCAGGGAAATAAATGCCTAGTGAGAACAAGTTGCATACTGAGTTTTCAGTTTCTAATTTTCACTTCAGAGGACCCCCTAAAATAGAAAAGCTACCAAAATTACCGAATGAAAGAGTCGAAAAAAAAATTATTTTTAGTTAGCAATGTTCGATCTATATAAACACTTTGGTATGTATACTTACGAAACAAATATTTTTTATACTGTGTGCTTTTCAACAGTTGCAGGTTGTTACGATTACAGTGAGTATATTAACAGGAAATTGCCGCCGATAACATAGACTTATGAGCCCAATAGGTCTGGCAGTGGAGACAACACGCAGAATCTGCCTGGAAGATGAGAAAACCTCAGAGCAGGTTCTATATCACTATGAAGGACTAATAAGATGGGGGTTTCAAATTTTAAGAAAAGAAAAAGCCATAAGCTATCATCTATACACAAGAGCACATACGGTAGATGTGGAGACTAAAAAAATGGATCAGGTAGATAATGTGCTCTAAATCCAATGGGAGTGCTACAATAGACTATAAGAGGTAGAAATAGATAGCAGAACGATCCCTAACTCCCAACATGTTAAACTCATCTAATCTAATCTATACAGGGTGTCCCTCTGGGAAATCTCTCGAATTCAGATAGAGCATGAAAAAATAAGATGACAAGTTCCTAGTAATTTTTTTCCTACATGCCTTCCCTAATATAAGATATTTGTCCCTGAAGGACGCCGCTGGAAATCGGTTTTTCTTGAATAACTCTTAAAATACTTTAGAATTTTATAAAATTTTAATATGATAGACACTACTAAGGACCGCTTGAAATAATGTCCTTGGCACATTAATAGCTTGTTTAGTTTGCCAGTGGCGGACTAAGTTTTACAACTTAATGCCTAAATTTTTAACACCCTGTGTGATAAAAACTTACAACAATAAAAATTATTTAGCTCGAACCTTACACTAAAAAAGCTACTCTTGTTTATTGTCGATAAAGTGGATCGTTTTCGAGAAAAATAATAATAAACCATTTTATATTTTATTAAGTCATTCAAACAGCAACAAAAAAAAGTTTCATTGCAAGTCCTTTAATTCGAGAAAAAGTAAAATTTAAAAAACGCAGTAGTGTTCTAGGAGGCATCTTAACGAAACCATTGAAAAACTTCATAAGAGGATTCAAAATGGCTCCCGTGAAGTCTGATACACTCGCAGGCACGACAAATTAAGGACTGCTGTATCCTCCACAATAACATTATTACATCACAATGAAACGTAATTCGCTGTAAAAGTTCCTCCCTAGTGCCGACCGGAGTGGAATACACCAAGTTTTTCAGGTGTCCCCACAAATCAAAATCCAACGGCGTTAGGTCGGGAGATCGAGGAGGCCAGGCAATATGTCCTCCTCTACCTATCCAACGGTTTAGATAGATGTTATTGAGGTGCTCCCGCATACTAACTCTGTAATGAGCTGATGCCCCATCGTGCATGAAGTACATGTTTCGGCGGGTTTCAAGTGGTAAGTCCTCTATTAAATCCGGAAAATTGTTCTGAAGGAACTCCAATTAAAGCTGTCCATTCAATCGTTCTGGCAATACGAATGGTCCAATCAAAAAATTGCCAATGCTTCCAGCCAGATATTAATTGATTGGAACTGATGTTGATAATGTGAAACAACAGTGGCATGAGGATTTTCATCAGCCCATACGTGTGCGTTGTGTAAATTATATGGTAATAATACCATTTTTAGTAAAACTTGCTTCATCCATAAAAATAATATTGCTAATGAAGTTTACATTGTTTCGTTGCTGATCGAATAGCCAGTTTGCAAACTGCATTCTACGAGGAAAATATTCAGGAATCAGTTCAAGTACTTTTTGCAAATGATATGGATTCAGCTGTTCTTTAAGAACTTTATGTACTATTGTTTTCGATGCATTCAACTGTGTTGATAATCTTCGAGTGCTCGTTGATGGACTGTCATGTACATCATTTAAAATATTCAATTAAAATGCCTCCTGGAACACCACTGCGTTTTTTGAATTTTACTTTTTTCTCGAATTAAAGGACTTACAATGAAATTTTTTGTTGTTGTTTGAATGACTTAATAAAACATGAAATGGTTTATTACTATTTTTCTCGAAAACGGTCCACTTTATCGATAATAAACAAGAGCAGCTTTATTTAGTGTAATGTTCGAGCCACCTAATTTTTATTGTTTTAAGTTTTTGTCACACAGGGTGTTAAAAATGTAGGCATTAAGTTGTAAAACTTTGTCCGCCACTGGCAAACTAAACAAGCTAATAATGTGCCAAGGACATTATTTCTAGCGGTTCTTAGTAGTGTCTATTATGTTAAAATTTTATAAAATACTATTAAGTATTTTAAGAGTTATTCAAGAAAAACCGATTTCCAGCGGCGTCCTTCAGGGACGCCGCTGGACGAATATCTACGTACGGAGGGCCTGTAGGAAAACTAATTATAGAACCTTGTCATCTTATTTTTTCATGCTCTATCTGAATCCGAGAGATTTCCCACATTTTCCGGGACACCCGTATACTATACAGGTTGTGTATAGTATACAGGTTGTGTATAGTATACAGGTTGTAAAGCTGATATCGGCCAGTTGTGAAAAAGGACAAATGCTACACTTCTCGTTCTAACAACAAGCACAGGTAGTTAGAGGACCGGTTTTATTCCCTCACTACCTTCGATGCATGTGCTGTTGCTTCTTATCTGTCGTCTCACTTCTGTTTGTCCTTTTTCATAACTGGCCGATGTCGGCTTTAAACACACGGTATATATATCATATATAAGCGTTTTGGGGAATATGTACATATATTATATAAATATCGTTTGCTTCCTTTGTTCACTTTGTTTCTGTACATATTAGCATTTCCTACATTTGAAATGCACTTAAAAGGCATCTCAAGTTATTTATCAAAATAATCCAAATATGTAGTTAACGAGATTTATATTTTTATTTTTATTTTATTTAATTTTAGATACATCATTCCACAGTAAAAACCATTTACGGGATGGGGAAAGTACAAAATAATGTAGTTATACAAAGAAAGGAGAAAAAAATTTTTTAGTTAAATTGAACACAATGAACATTATACATTGAATATAACCTTAATCCTATGGTAAAAAAAACAACTATAAGTATACGCAAAACTAAAAATTAATTTTTTAAAGCAATACTAAAAAGTACAAAATTTATGTACCTAACATCATAAACATTATTTGGCAAATATGCTACGTATGTGTGCAGCGTTAGAGTGAAATATATCAAGCTGATCTGCATAAGACATATAAGTTTCGCACATAAAGTGCAGTGGTGAAAATTTGTACATTTGTACGAGGAGTAGCAAGGTAAAACATTTATGGTTACGTGTTTCAACTGTAGGTACATGAAAATTTAGCAGACCTAAGATATTCGGACAATCAATCAGGTTGTGGATTAATTTGTGTAGAAACAGAACAGAGCAGAGTTTTCTGCGGTCCTCCAGACTAAGAAAGGAAAATCTGTTTAGTAACTCGCCATGATCACAGCCAATGGCAGGATACACATGGTCGATTTTACATGTAACAAATTTTAAATAGCGACGTTGTACGTTTTCAATATTTTTACTATATTTAGTATATCCAGGGTTCCAAACAAGGGACGCATATTCCAGCTTAGATTTGACAAAGGCGTTGTAGAGTGCATTTAACAAGTGGATGTCATTAAAACCATTTGAATTTCTTATCACAAAACCCAAGTTTCTATGCGGCGAGAACGATATTTTCAATATGTTTATTAAAACTAAGCTTCGAATCAAAGAGAACGCCCAAGTCAGTAAATTCTTCTGATCTATTTAACATATACCCATTAAGTATATAATCAAAAGCTATCGGATTGTTCATCTTGCCGAATGTTAAAATATTACATTTAGCTACATTAAGAGGCAGATTATTGCGATTACACCAGTCGTTTATGTTGTTAAGACTATTTTGTAGTCTGAGGCAATCATTAATGTCCGAAATCGAATAAAACAATTTCATATCGTCAGCATATAACAAGCAGTTGACGTCAATATTACACACAATATCATTAATAAAAAGAACAAATAACAAAGGTCCAAAATTGACCCCTGAGGCACTCCAGACGTAACAGCGATTTGATCTGACTTAAAACCACGAAATTCAACGAATTGTTTCCTGTTAGTCAAGTAGGAAAATAATAGCGATACTAAAATTGTCAGACAGACCATTTTTATTTAACTTATTCAGAAGAATTTCGTGATCAAGCTTGTCAAACGCCTTGGAAAATCCGTATATATGACGTCAACCTGCTTCCCTGCGTCTATAGCTTTAGATATAAATTGGGTGACAGAAAATAAGTTTGTCTGTCGATCTGCCTTTTTTACAAACCCATGCTGACAGTTAGTAATCTGTCCCTGAACTTCACTATAAATACTATCATATAAAGAAATTTCAAAAACTTTTGCAAAATTACAGATAATTGTGATGGGACGATAGTTTTCTACGCTTAATTTGTCTCCCTTCTTGAAAACCGGACATATTCTAGATAATTTCCAGCGATCGGGAAATATCGATGTTCTTAAGCATACATCAAAAATTATTTTAAGAGGGTAAATAAACGCTTACGCACAGTCCCTAACAACAAAAGCTGGGATGTCATCCGGGCCCTTAGTAAACTTTGGTTTTAATTTTAATAGGGCCTGCAAAACTTTTTCTTCGTTGAGTACGTAAGAGTGACTACCGTTATTCACGTCAAAATCGCTTCTGATATTAATAGCAGTGTTATTATCCACATAAGCGCTTCTAAAAACGATGCAAAAATGCTTCAATATCATTATATATCACATGATGGGGTATAGACGACATGTTTCTTTTGGAGTTTACATATGACCAAAACCGTCTAGTGTTTGACTTGATATTATTTTGTAAACCGGTTAGATATGTATCATAAGCAGTCTTAGTATCATTCTTTATTTTAGTTCTCAAATGTTTAATTTCATTGTAGGTAAGAGGATTATTTGTTCTCTTATAGCTTTTCTTTTTTTATATCGAGTACACTGTTTGTTGTCGAGCCATGGCCAACAGATTTAGGGCATTATAACAAAATTCTGATTTTATTTATGAATATATATATTATGTAGGTATAAAATAAATTATACGGTACTGCAACTGTATAATTTAGGAAAAAGGAATGCTAGTATGTCTAGATGACCCACTGCGAATGATGTCTTAAAATAATAATTTGTGTACCAAGGTTTTATTTATTTTTTATTCCTACTAACAATCTCGAAAACGGTTTGATATATTTGACTGAATTTTGGTATAAGTTATTATGAGTTAGAAACGCACTTTGCAAAACGCAAAACTCCCTGAAATCTAAACTGAATAATATATGGTTTCAGCTACGTTTTTTCTACTTCTCCCAGAACTATTAATTTAATCTCAACAACTCATCTTGAAGCGCCTTGTAGATTGAAATGAAGACATAAGTATGTCAGGAAAAGTAATATACTGATTTTGCCATATTACAAATCTTATTACATTTATGTAGGTATTTTAGTTTACTCCATTTTTGTGACGATGACAACGACACATCTCTATTAGATTCAGCAATAAAAACAGGAAATGGACCATTTGTCATTTCAAATGTAAACCATTCACTGGAGGAAGTAGCCGCGCCCTATGTAGGTTCGTAGAGGACTCTCCAAGGAGCTCAGAAGTAAAATCGGATCTGACCTTCCATGTCAGGTTAATCAAATTCAATTTCGTGCTAGAGGATTTCAACGTTGCACAAGATTCAAGTCTCAAAGTGGTAACATAGACTTGATTTATTGATAATTACACTAATAATTACGACTACGAAGATAATTGTTCCTGAAATGAACTCTAATAATTTCAGTGACTAATCGTTTAAAATGTGTATATTTAAATGTAAATGCTAAATATATAAATAGATTGAATGTGTTTATCAACATTTTCAAACATAGATACACCCCCTTATCTCTTCATTAAAGTAAACTAACGAAAAATTTCGTCAAAAAGCGCTAGGTAAATACATTTTGTGCCTAATAATCTTCCACGATGTATTTCCTGAAACATCTCGTTACCTAAATATATCATTAAAAATGGATACTCACCGTTAATCACATGAGAACCACGATGGGCATACTTTACCTAAATTAAAATATGTTTGCAAATTACAGCAAGCTCGTAGTTTTCACACGAGAATTACCACCCAATTCTCGTAATTCGGAGCTCATTAAAAGAAAGAATTAGCACAAACGTGCTTCTTTTTGTAGGCGAAAAAAGGCTGAGCGTAAATTATAGCACTGTGACACATTCATTAAATCTTTTTCGGAGCTTCAGGATGATCTAATATAGTAGAATCATACGGGTTAAAAACAGTTTCCATAGTAAATAATGATACTATATGACTTACTAATGTTGTCCAGTTTCTTGCATGTACGCCTTGATTGTTAATTGGAATCAGTGGCAGCTGATGAAATTGAAAATCGTATTTTAGACGTTTATTTACAATGTACAAAAAGACCGTTACCAAATAAATTAATGAAATGTACCAAAATAATTTTCAAAGAGAGATGTTATTCACTCAGTATTCCCAAAAAAAATCGGTTTGTAATTTCCTCACAAAATACAGTCTGGGCCCATGCTTCATTTTCAAGATATGATGGCCCGCTACAAAAAAGGTGCAAGACGCATATCAACATAAACAAAAAATATTGTAGTACTTACTATTTTGTAATCTTCATTCATGGTACGCATTAGAAGGATGAATAACCATATGTAAATATTATAATAATTCGTTTTCCTCGTTTTTAGAAACTACAATATCAACAATGTTCTAGAGAATACTTATAACCAAAAATTGATTTTCTGCATTTCTATAGAAGGTAATAATTATTATTGTTAAAATATTTACGTCATACAACCAGATAGTTTTACTTCCTCGAACAAATACGATTTTTTAGTCACTGATAAAAACAACAGAGACATAGAAGGTCATATACCTAGGTGATTTTATGATGTGTAAAATGTTCCACTATGCATGTATGCAAAATCTATCCTTTGTGCTCCTCATGTACGGAGTCCTGAAGAAAGAGCTGACTCACTGAAGAAAGAGTGAGTCAGCTCACAATCACATGGGATTTATCTACTTTGTAAGCGTTCCTCCTACTAGTGTGAAAGTATAACTAATATTTACATTAGACAACAATTTGTTCTTTATTAATTTGCTGAGATGTACACAAGAATTTAGTCTGCAAGTCCTCATCCCACTCGAAATAGATGAAACATAGCGCCAAATAAGCTGAAAAGCAAAATGATGAAGACGAAGCTATAACATAAAACTAGGCATATCAATACTGATGCAACAAGGTGTTTCGCGTTGTCTTTTCTGTATTTCCTCTTTTACTTCGATACTTTTTTTACATCATCCATTTTAAGTTGCAGTAGCGATACTCCGAAATATATTTGTCTCTAGTTGGTTTGTTGTCCTTCCTAAGTTCTAAGTTCTTTCCGCAAATTTCCCTTAGTATGCATAACCTGTCTCACTATTTCTGTTCTGATTAACAGTGGTTCAAAAGTATACTACCAGGGTTGAACTAGAATTCCGAATTCGTGAAAAAGGGATGGTTATATTCAGTTAGCTGCTATCAGTCTGGAGGATTTTTCTAATTGACTATTGTGAAAAAAACCGGGTTTGATTATTAGTAAAGCCGGCAGATACGAGCGGCGGGCCATCTAAACGGGCCATATCTCAACGTAAATAACAGGGTAAGTTTAACACATTTCGTTCTAAATTGCAACAGTTTATTGTTTTCATGAATTTTGTTTTTGCACATACAAGTAGTAAGTAGTATGACGCGTATGGTTATGGCCCACCGCCCGGACCTGCCGGCTTTAATTATTAGGCTTTTTTTCAAAATAATTAATTGTGATTTTGATTCACCAATGTTTCAATTATTTCTGCATCATTTTATATCATTACCTTATACAGGGTAGTTATCACAATTAAATAAACGTTCCAAAAAATGGTATTTTCATACTTAGCTTTAATGACACGATATTGGTACTATACCACTTTATAATAATAATATAATAATACTCACCCTATAATTACTCCGAAGAGTAACCGCTTAGGTCCTCTCAGAGACCTGTGCGGGAAGGAGTGGCTATTATTATTATTTGCCATGGCGCACTGGGAGCGACTTAAGATTATTTCGGTAACGCATTTGCTTTACAGTTCTGAGGAAACCCAGAAAACTCAGAACATTACCAAATCTAGGGCATGTGCGGTTGGATTGGCATCTATGCATCCACACCTATACACTAGTGTATTAGTGGTTGCATATCAACCCTGACGGAGAAAGCGAGACAATTAAAAATCGCTACCCCGGCTGGGACTTGAACAACGCGCACAGAGGTATCGCGACTGGAAAGACGGCGCTTTAATACACTCGGCTACCCGTGCCCATATTTTGAAATACCTTTTTTTACGCTATAAAAGATATTACAGTTAATCAGTTTCATGTCCTTCTAGGATTATTTACAAAAAAATTAGAATTCAATTTGACTATGAGTTTACACTGAAACTTATAGAGTGTCAATTATATTAATATATACTGTATGCAAACAACATTAATTCGGACACAATTTTCTCCTTAACTGTAAAATAATGTTTCTATTTTTGAAGTAATTTTACCAAAATTGTGTTGACAAAGCTAAGTGTACAGAGTCAAACAAAAATATAAATTTTTGAAAATTTGTTTATTTGTGCTAAATACTTTGTGTAAGATACTGAAATAAAATTATGTACAGAAGTATTTGAGACATGGATGAACGAAATAGCTAGCCGCCAGAATGACCGAATTTTAAAATTATTTATACAGTTAAAGAAACATTTTGTAGTACTATGTTATCAAAAACATTTTTTTTGAAAATCGATCAACACCTCCAAAACAAGAAGATAGCTCCATTTCAAAGGGACACACTGTATATTACATCATTCTAGGTGCATTAATTTTCCAAAATTATTGATTATTTAAATGCGAGCTTTCAACAGCTTTTTATTATTACGGTACACCAAGAAGGCGTAGCTAATTACACGTTTAAATTATGCGATACTTTGTATGTTTAATTATAGATATATTAATTATTCAACGCAAAAATATGTCTTATTAATATGTACAGATGTTTTTATTGTTCTAAAAAAGACATCTCCGTTAGCAAAGTAAAGCGTACAAGGTGTACTACCAGGAAGTCGAGTTTTGTTACTCTTTTGATTTAGAGCCTGACAACTGTGTCGAATTACAGAAAGAAGAATTTATTATTCGCACTTTGACGAATTGCTAAAGACATATCATTATCGCAGACTATCGTTAAGTAGAAACTTGTTCAATTGATGATATTAATTATTGTGTTTGAAATACGAGAGCGATTCCGCAAAATGATAGGCACTTACCGTTCTGTTATGTGGTCCATTTAACACGAGTAATCACTGTAACTCTTCAAGAATGCAGTTCTATTAATTTTTAGAAATACCGAATTTAGAGACCGAATTATTTTAAATTGATCACTGTAAAATTGTGTGGTACGACAATTTCAAATTAAAATATGTCGAAAATTATCCTCCTGTATATATTTTTATTGCGCTGCTGTACGCCCTCAGAAAGTATCCCTCTTTTTGAATCCCTTGAAAAAAAAGGTTGCAATAAGAAAATGTCCGATGACGTCACAGCTCGAAAACAAAACGACCTATAAATGGCATTTATTGAAAAATATGTATTTTTGCTAATTGGTGCAATATATAGGAAGTACTATTATTGATTGATTGCTAATACCACATAGTATCAAACAAACTTAATTGCTCAAGTCACATATCTGTTTAATCATATCACATATATTTCCTTCAATACAGTCCATAGAGCATACATATGAAACAATGTTTGTATACGAGTACTATTTTATGTGTTCTTTAAATCCATGTGTTCTTTAAATCTAGTCAATATAGATCTTTTTGTTTGCCCAATATACTTTTTTGATCACAATCATTACAACTTATTTCGTATGTTCCTGACTTTTCGTTATTGTCGATTTTGTCTTTGGGGTTACTCAAAAGCGTCTGTAGTTTATTTTTAGAATTACAAACCAAATACATAGATATTAATATTTTTAAAAATTCTATCTAGTCCGCGGGTGAATTTAGGTTCATATGGTAACCGTTACTCTTAGCTATATTCTTAATTAATTGTTTCTCATGTTCAAACCTCTCTTTTATTGAGGGGGGAATTTAACAAATGGTGAATTAGAAAATTAAAACTTGCCATTTTATGTCGAAAAGGGTGGTGTGAATCGTTGTGAATATATCTATCTAAGAGTCGTCGTTTCTTTCCTATATACATCAAACTCTAACTTATTTTCACTATTTCTAATAACTAATACATCTAAAAATGGTATCTGTTCATTGCGTTCCACTTCATATGTAAATTTTACGGTAGGGAAACGGTTATTTAATTTGGCAAACTTAATTGCTCAAGTCACATATCTGTTTAATCATATCACATATATTTCCTTCAATACAGTCCATAGAGCATACATATGAAACAATGTTTGTATACGTGTACTATTTTATATTTTGGCTTTCTGGCCCTGTGAAAAAAATCGTTATGCTATTAAAACCCGCCCGTGACCGTGCTAGTAAAATATACGCAACAGACCAAGTGATGTTACTTTCTGTGATTTCGGCACTTTACTTGTTTTATATTTGTTTTAAAGAAATTATAAGTAGAAATAAGAAATACAAAGCATATTACATTAACATATATTTGTTGAAAATGTAAATAAACAAAAATACTTTAAATTCCAATTAAGGTATAACTAAACACAAACTAATTAAATATGCAACTTTCCATGTCCAAGACTAAAATAGTGTTTTATTTATTTCCTATGAATGTTGTAAACTGTGTTTCTGCATGCTTGACTTGAAATTTTAGACTCGATCATGTTTTCTTGAGCATCTCATTCAAAATGAGCATCTTGAACTTCGAGAAACATTTACAGGATGTTCTTCAGATTGTTCCATAGTTTGGTCTAGAAACATGTCAGTGTCAGATCTTACTGATTTACGAAAATTGTTGCAGTTCAATTTTCTCTCCTGTATTTCCTCTCTCTCAATTTTTGTGACAATTTTTGAAGAAAACATCTTCGAGAGCTTCTGTCTGCACGTACTTGTGGATTTTTTTTGTGTGAAAATGGTGTATCCGTTTGTAGCATCTATTTCAATTATTTCCACGAAAAGTCATAGTGGCCACATTTTTGTCGCGCGAACACAAGAACAGTCTTGTGACATATGATCCCCGACATAAACAGTGCCTTTAGTATTATTATAATTATAATACATAATCATCTCTGGTTTATTTTTTATCACCAGGTGTCTCATCACCATGAAACCAAGCACCATGGTGCTTGGCTTCATGGTGCTGTTGAGAGGTTTCATGATTGATAATAAAAGAACTGTTTTTCGTTTTTCAAGAACATATGACACAAATGTTAGGTGATCTGAGGAACCAAAGAAACTATATTATATCTAGAATATTTTGGACGCAACATAGATTTTGCACAATATTTTGCACTAAACATCTTGTATTTGCAGGCTGTATAGATGTCCACTAAAACCCAGACTTTGATGTATAATAGTGAGTTTCTAATAAATCTGGCAGCTGTACATTTTCTCTCAATTCATATTCACTATCATTAGGAAATTTAATAATTAATAAAACATTAGAATTTTTTTTGAGGAAAAATCATTTGAACACGTTACTGGAGTGGGTACTGGAAACTTCGGCGTAGAAACAAAAAACTGGACGTTTTCCACGAAACACCGAACTACTACAATTTTCTCGACGCGCGTTTCGCCAACCAAGTTGGCATCTTTAAGAGAAGATTAACACTAAATTCTAGCCTACACACTTGCACTATTTATACCAGATTTGTTGCCACGGTCCACTGAACCGTAACTGTCTTTGTTTATCAGAGCAAACAGTGGACTGGTGGGTATCGGACAATTGTCCTTATTAATATTATTGTTACACTTAATGATTTCGAAACTTTCAAAAGCATCCAACTGTCTACTGTTTGTTACATTTCTAATTAATTTTAAATTATTTATGTCTATCCTATGGTTGTTGTCAAAAGCGTGTTGGGCAACACAAAGATTTTTTTGTTCTGCCATATTTCAAATGAGCCATGTGTTCTTTAAATCTAGTCAATATAGATCTTTTTGTTTGCCCAATATACTTTTGATCACAATCATTACAACTCATTTCGTATATTCCTGACTTTTCGTTATTGTCGATTTTGTCTTTGGGGTTACTCAAAAGCGTCTGTAGTTTATTTTTAGAATTATAAACCAAATTGATATTAATTTTTAAAAAATGTTATCTAGTCCGCGGATGAATTTAGGTTCATATGGTAACCGTTACTCTTAGCTATATTCTTAATTAATTGTTTCTCATGTTCAAACCTCTCTTTACTGGGGGGAAATTTAACAAACGGTGAATTAGAAAATTAAAACTTGCCATCTTATGTTGAAAAGGGTGGTGTGAATCGTTGTAAATATATCTAAGAGTCGCGGTTTTTTTCCTATATACATCAAACTCTAACTTATTTTCACTATTTCTAATAACAATAATAATACATCTAAAAATGGTAGCTGTTCATTGCGTTCCACTTCATATGTAAATTTTATGGTAGGGAAACGGTTATTTAATTTGGCAACAAAATTATCTAAACTAATCGCTTTTGTATCAAATACCTCGAAGATGTCATCCACATACCTGAACCAAACTCTAGGGAAATACTGGAATTTATCTTTTACTTCTGTCTCAAATTTACTCATAAAAAGATTTGCAATGAAAGGTGACAAGGAGTTACCCATTGCCGTTCCCTCATGTTGTAGAAAATATTCACCATTATACTGAAAACAATTTTGATTCATACAAATACTAGTAAGCCGAATGTATTCCTTAATATTTTTAGCGTCTAAACCATTTAATTCCAGTAATTCCCTGAGGTAGTCCAACGTTTGCGGGATTGGAACACTTGGAAACAATGAGCATACATCAAACGAAACCAAAATTTCACCTTCTTGCAATTGGATATTTTTGATATTGTCAATGAATTCACTAGAATTTTTAACTGAAAAACTTGTTTGTGCAATAGGCAACACCAACGTTTGTTAAACGCGCTTTTGACAACAACCATAGGATAGACATAAATAATTTAAAATTAATTAGAAATGTAACAAACCGTAGACGGTTGGATGCTTAGAAATCATTAAGTGTAACTAGTATGAATAAGGACAATGGTCCGATACCCATTAGTCCACTGTTTGCTCTGATAAACAAATACAGTTACGGTTCAGTGAACCGTGGCAACAAATTTGGTGTAACTAGTGCAAGTGTGTAGGCTAGGATTTAGTTTTAATCTTCTCCTGAAGATGCCAACTTGGTTGGCAAAACGCGCGTCGAGAAAAGTGTAGTAGTTCGGTGTTTCGTGGAAAACGTCCAGTTTTTTGAACACGTTAAATCATTCATATGAATTTTGATATGTTGTTTCCAAATTTTTTCCGGTATATTTCAAGAAACTGACATTTTTACAAATGGTAACCCATTTTTATTCTGTAATAAAAAAAGAACGGTAAGAGCAATTTGGAAAAATATTTTTTTTTGGTACCTATGATAAGGCAAATCTATGAAAACTACATAATCAAATTTCAGAAAACTCTGTAGATCAAACAATCACTAATTATATCCAAATCGTGCACCGACCTACATTATCAATAATCACTGGAATGATTGTGAAGTTTTCTGATGAACGATCCCCATAAAAATAGTCAAGATGTCAGATCTAATGTTAAGGATTTGGAAAAACCTCATCTAAATAATGTCGGACAGATGTGGAGCAATTGGAGTGCACTTCATTTTGTTGAATGAATTTGATATTCAGACAATAGGGTTCATCTATTGAAGAAATATTAATTTTTATACAAAATTGGCATAATTGTTGCATAGTTCTTGTTTGTAGTCTCAAAATTGAGTTCATCCATACTATAAGCTAGCATATTTTATAATTATGATACTTTGATCTTCAATATTTCATGAGTGGTAGGAGTTATTGCACTATCAACAAAGTACAAAGTATTCTCGTACTGATAGTCGACGATTCGTATTAAACACGAGACAAGATTTGCTCCTGCATGTCGGAGATGTACTAAATAAGAATCAGCCATTCACAATTCATTAGCAAGAACACAATAAGTAAAATAGAAATACTAGTAAGCGGATGAACAAATTAATTACCGAGATCGATATAAAGTCTAAGTTCAACTTTTTATCTGCTTACGTTTTTTGTATGCTGTACCAAAACAATGCTGTAACAAAACAAATATCACCACAATTGTAAGCTGTAGGAGGTGTAGAGAGGAGAAAGAAATCCATTTCCACGTACATATCTCCAGCTCTAGTAGCTACTATTCATTAACTCTTTAGGGCTCTAAAAAGAGAACTGAAGGAGGTAACTAAAGACTAGTGAACAGCATCTGGAGTTACAATAAGCATCGGCTTAAATATGATAGGGATTGTACCTACCATATAAGTAGGGGAAGGAGGCAAATATCGACCGTCGTCAAATACCGATCACTAAGCTGAAAACAAAACTACGAGTATAATATTTATCGAAATGCAGTAACACGCCTCATATAGCGTTCGAACAATTAATTTCGCCGGAAGTCTCAGGCAGCCATTTATTCAGCAGTTGTCCGAGGTACAGATGTCAGTTATATGATCTCAACACCAGCAAAAGAAAGCAAAGGAATAAAATAAGAAAATGAAGAACAAGTCCGTGAAGAAGCATTAAGCGGTGTCTCGGCCAAGAAGAAAAAGATGTGTGACGAAGATGTAACATGTCAAAGTTTTGTAAAACAATGAACTTTGGTGGAGGTGTCGCTCTTACAGGTGTCTGACTCATACTGACTGTACGGACATTGAAAAAGCTGATAATTATATTTGTAATAAATGCTTGCACAAGAATTACATATACATTTAGATAAGTAATAAGTATAGAGACATCCAAAAAAATGTCAAAATAAGAGATGGATATAGCGGTCATGTCTAAGCTTTTCAGTTATGTCAAACCTTTGACAAGTGTCACAATTTGTAAAATAAACTGTGGCTGTCATATGATGTGACAGTCTTGACAAGTAAATAAGGTTATACATTCGATGAAGAATAGAAATAAGTCTTTTTTTTCTCGGCCAACTTTGATGACGTTTTATTTTGGATGTCTATAATTCCATAATCCTGCAAAAAAGTCACTTCATAACTGTAAATGGAAAGTCACTGGAAATGGTTTTACTTAAGTGATCCATATTTGCCTCGTTTCCCTTAGTAATAATTAATAATGTGGTAATCAATCGCCCTGATATTTTGGCCATATACAGGCCAACCTCGCAAACGAGTAACAAAAAAAACGGGGTTATCGTTGCAATAAAATTCGTAGTTGTACTTTTGATGGCCGAAAAAAAATCATCACAAACTGACTGCTGCGTGATTTTTTTAAAATAATTTTGTAACGATAAAGGTTTGTCTATGTCACCTAACATGTACCCCCACTTGAAAACATAAAAATCCGACAGATTCATGACTGCAACAAATAGAACCTTAGCCTTTCACAAGCCATTTTTTCTTTCAATGTTCCGCGCAAAAACACCTCGGCTCTCACGTGCCGCCAGTGCCAGGTATGTGCAAAAAAGCCGATTTCTACTCGATTTTATGGTGTTCGACGTATGATTAAACACTCTTCCGCGCTATTATCTTATCGCCGGCCAGGTTAACTAGATAATTTACATATTCCAGTAGAAAGGTAGCCGCGGCGAGGAGTTTTTTGCTCGACTCCACGGCCGTAAATGCGAAGATCGTTCTGCGCCGCTGAACTAATACGCGTATCGCTCGGGAGCGCTTTTCTCGACAACTATAATATCAATTTCGCGTTTATTTTGAAATTCTCCAGGGTAGAGTTTACAAAGACATACAGTCTAACAAGCAAATATTGAAATGGGTCATGTCATCACAGATCATTAGGCCAGTCAATAGAGCTTTTTGACATGACACGATTGATACCTGAAATCCGACTACGGGATACTTTTAAATTCAGTCCTTAGATGAAAACGTATATGATTTGGACTAGAAAATAGTTGCACTTTTTTTTTATAACAAATTAAGTGAAAAAAATTGTGTTTTTTTCAGTTTTTTGCTTATAGAAGAAAAGCTATTGAAGCAATCACATCGCATCCAACAGGAAAGTTGTAGAGAATTCAAAATCCTTTAAAATGAAAAAAAAAAATCAAATCAATCGGTGCATTTTTCGTTGAGAAAAGTTGGAAAAACCGCGAAAAATGACCTTTTCTTAATAAATTCGTGATTCGAGTATTTTTGCATTAGAATAGTCCAATCTTGTGGGGAAAATGTGGGTAATATCACGAAGAATGAGTGCACAAAAACTGGATTATGTCGGATGAATAGTTTTTGCGCAATAGTCGAACAAAGTTTTTCACATCGTATTTTGAATATTCCATAACACGTCGAGCGATAGCTTAAATAACATTTTCTCGACGGATTCAGAAACTACAGAGTGGAAGCTACTATTCGTCCATTTATTTTGTTTCATTTAAATGCCATGAAATTGGTGTAAAACCGTTTTGCCCAATTTAGACCTGAACACCGCGCGAAATTTGCTGGCCACTGCCGCTGCTTCCCCTCTCTCCCCCGCCCCCCACTACCTCGCTCGGCTCTCAGCGCACCGCCAAACTCCTTGGCGACTAAGCCTAATCCTCCCGCCTAACAGACTTGGCAACTCTATTATGACATATGTGTTACTGTGTGAGTGTATCGGGGGTTAGGTGGAAGAGCGCCAGTGGCGAAACTAGCGCGCGGAAAATCCAAGGCACAAAAAAAATTACGCCACTGTTCATCACATTTTGACTAACAAATTGGGGAAGAGAAAAATCGGCGCAAAAATTGTTCCAAAAAACCTTTCGCAGGAAAAAAAGGACATCAGAAGAGAAAGGTGTCTTCATCATCTTCATCAGGTGACCTGGAAACTAAGCGCCAAAGCATGAAATGGCACACTTCAAGCTTGCCAAGGCCCAAAAAAGCAAGAATGAGAAAATCAAGGATCAAATGCATGATGAATTTGCGTTTTTGATAGCCAGGGAATTATCCACAAAGAGTTTGTGCCTTCAGGCCAAACAGTAAATCAACACTTTTATAGAGAGTTTCTTGAAAAACTTCGAAAAAGGGTCATGCGTGTGAGACCAAACATCAAGAACAACTGGATGTTGCATCACTACAATGCGCCTTGTCACTCAGCCATTTCAGTACACGAGTTTTTAGCCAGCAAAAACATTCCTGTGGCTCCTCAGCCTCGTTATTCGCCTGACTTGAGTGCTAGTGACTTTTTTCTCTTCCCAAGATTGAAAAATCACCTCAAGGCACGGCATTTTGAGACCATAGAAAACATTCAAATGGCTATAACCGACTACCTGAAGGCTATCCAGTATATGCGTTCCAACACTGCTATGAGGAATGGAAGAACAGTCTTTAGTGCTGTGTGGTTTCCCAATGGCTTCCCAAGTTATTTTGAAAGAGACAATACTGAATTGTAATTCTATTCGAATAGAAAAAAAATACAAAGAATCAGTCCCATGACTTAATTTACATACCTCGTATACCTATTACCTCACCTGATTTTTTACTTTGGGAGAACTTAATGGATATGGTTTATACAATACTACAAATAATAATGCGATATCCACTAAACAGCATTATGCAATTGCCTTGGGTTGGGACACACATTTTTTCCCTTTGCATCTCTCCAGTTCAATTTCAAGCATATTCAAATTTTAATATTCCCCCCTCTTCAAAAAAAAAACGAAATCAAAAAGAACGTATTAACTAGCCCACCATCATAGCAAAAAAAATAAAGTTAAACAAGCAGATAATTAATTCCGTTACATAGCCTAATAAAAAATATTAAAACTTACTTTGGTTAGATCAGTATCGTACTGGGTTAGCATTAGGTTTTAACCCTGGAGCTTTTTTTGTCATTAGAGGTTGGTATCTTTCACTTCGTCGTATGCCGTGCGACCGTGACAAAAAACAAAAAGTTAAATTCCTGTTTACCGTTTACCTTATTTATTGATAAACAGACATTGACTTGATTGACATTAGAGACAGGACATTAATGCAACCATTTTTGCGCTAATATGCATAGCGTACAGCGCTAAATTAAAGAAGCTGACGAAACTCAGTCTTTCAGTCAGCCAATTATTTTTTTCTGTATTGAAGTCTATACGGATTTAATTAAAATAAGTTTGTTGTAAGGCGAGTACTTTTTCTATAGATCTAATCTAAGACCCAGTAGGTAATATTCATTGACGACCTATATCGTTTATTTATATTTTTTTCTAGTGGATATAAATGTTAATTTTTCAATGACGTCATGGTGGAAGAACCCATTGAGGTCAGTTGTGCCTAATTTTATTTTAATAACTTATGTATAAATATTAAAATTCATTGAAAATTAATGATGAAGTATATAGCGTGTCCCAGGATAAATGGAAAAGAGGTGTGACTGCCAAATGAAATATAAGCTTTAGATTCCTAAATACATTTGGAAGGAAGAGAATGGGAACATTTTATATCGTTGAATTAATTATCGAAGAATATGTTTCAACATTTATCGTAATTGTAAATACTGTAATAGATTATGATTTATTGTTGATATTAAAGATTTAATTCACAAGATTTTGAAATATATTTGTTGTCGAAACCTGCAAATATACACTACATATAACTACTTAAAATTGAAAAGATATGTAATATTTAATAAAATATGTCAAATTAAGACCAGATAATTTTATTAATAATTTATTTCGGTTTCAATTAACTAAACTCAATAACTAAAATTATTCCAGTTCTTAAAAAAAGTTCGGTTTTTCAAGAACATTTTTCTAAGAAAACAAGAGATGAAAAAGTTTTAGAAGTTCTAAAGATGCAGTACTACTTTTTAGCGAGCTTATGACACATATTATTGCAAATTTTTTCGTCTCTCCTTAGACGATTGTAGTTTTCTTACAGTTGATTTAGTGCTACTTAATGAGTTTTACCCACAAAACATCTAAATAGAAGAAGAGCAATCTCCATAGGGAAACACGCATTGAGGCCGCGGAATGCATTGGTGGCCAAAGTTGTTCCTAATGCGCATGCGCGACGTTAAATCGAATTACGTACTCGTGCATTGGTATTGCCAACTTCATTTTACAATTCAATTTTTCATACAGCAAGTTTGTTGTTGCTGCATAAAAAAATTATTTGTAACCATACCCCACTTGGACTGATATAAATAGAAACTATTTGCTTGAAATTATTTATTTCTACAATTATAAACATTTAAAACAATACACTATTAAAAACATATTGATATAGTAAACAGAAATTATTTGAAAAAAAAGTCAAAGGAAATAAAAAAAATGGTCACCATAAGATTAGCTTGTATTTAACTTGGACATACCTGCTGGACATCGTGAACATACCTCCTGCCGATAAAGTAGAACGCTTGGTATATGACTTTACGACCACAATATAGCTACCATGAAACTATCAAAACATGAGCTACATAGTTTTGGCGTAAATGAATGTTTTTGCAATGATAAAGTTAACACTCACAAGGGGACATGGGACCCACACCATATTTTAGGGGGTAGTTACTAGACCTAAGTAGAAGGCTATAATGGCAAAAAATCTTCAGGGAAAACTTGCGAAATTTTTTTTCCAAAAAAATGGCTGCCTCCGGGCAGATCTTAGAAACGGTTTGCAAAATATTTGCGAAATGTTTTTTTTTTCATAATCACCGAGTAAATATAATTTTTTTTACTGGTGATTTTTGCAAAATTCTTATTTTGTATAAAGATATAACTGTATTTTTTTATTTCATCCCAACTATAAAATGTTGGGATGAAATAAAAATTCAAATTACCATAACTTTTATAGATCTCAAAATTTCAAGAAAATCACAACTATAAAAAAATTGTATTTACTCGGCGATTATGAAAAAAAAATATTTTGCAAATATTTTTCAAGTCGTTTCCAAGATCTGCCCGGAGGCAGCCATTTTTGTTAAAAAAATTTTTAGCAAGTTTTCCCTGAAAATTGTTTGCCATTATAGCCTTCTACTTAGGTCTAGTAACCATCCCCTAAAATTATGGTGTGGGTCCCATGCCTCCTTACAAAAATATGAGCATGTCATATTCCACAAACCGCCACTGTTAACACTGCAACTACCAGTCCCGATAATATGTCATTCACAGATTTTTTTCGTATCACATGCTTCATTAATGACATTTACTGATAGTGAATTATTAGTGCCACATGGAAAAGAAGTTTTTTATCACAAATTTTCGACCACATAACTGTCTATCCATACGGTTGTTTTCTGTATTCAAATGTCGGCTTTCTTCACTCTAAAAAACACACAATCTTTCAGTACATTACAATTTTAAAGTTTAAATGCTACGAAACTTCTATTTTTTAATATGGAGACATGATTAATAAATTATAAGACTAGTTCATATTATGAGTAAACTAGAAGGAACTTTGCTAAACCTAACAATTAATAAAATTACGTGTGTCTTTTAATTCTTTTCATGCACCTCTTATTATGTTCTTTTAATACTAAACATTTATAGGTTATATATAAGTAATTTAGTATAGTATTTACTTACCAATAAGTAGAACAATGTATATTATATCCCTAAAAGCTAATAAAAAAAAGAAGTAATAGTTTTATCATGAAATAATGCACAAAATAATCTGATGCGAAGCAAAATTTTCCCATTAGGTAGGCTTCGTAAAACTACAACAATCAAAGTTTAAATTAAAATGTCGCGTTTCTATTGGGTGTGAATCGCCTAGGCAAATAGACCTATGGGATTGCTGCCACCTAAGCGAGGGTGCCATTAGGTTATTTGTAAGTTTTACTCAGATTTGGGGAATTATAAAAAAAATTACAACTTCAAGTCAATTACTTAATTTCGGAAAATTATTACTAATGTTTTTATTATTATATTTTCTTTAATGCATTTAAGAGGTTATACTTAACGTAATTGAATGACACTTCAGTTTGTTTTTGTAATTATTATCAGATTAAAGTACACCTAGCAATGTCACAGCGGTCTCGTGTTGCCAGTTTCACCCCTGTGGTTTTACGTTTAAATCAACAATTTGTTTACCTGTTGCTAGGAAATGGTGAAAAATTAGTATATTTAAAATACAATAACATTTTTGTTATGGAATTATGCGACTTAAATTTTACATAGACCATATACGTACATCAAATTTTATAGATTTAACGCATTTAAATATAAAGAAAAAGAATGTTTGTCCAGCATTATGTTTAACCCTGTATAACCTGTTTGCTCAAAATAAAATTTTCAGAACTCATTGTTTTATTGAGGTTTTTTTTATTATCTACTTTTCATCAGTGGGAGCTGGTGATAAAGGGCACAGGGGGACGTACCCAGCCCAAATTTCAATTGACAATATTTCTTTTAGTTAGTATATTGGCATACGTTCAATTTACTATACATTATGTTACAATAATATCAATTAATTGTATACGACAAACTATTGATATTCTAATTATTATTCCTTTTATACCACAAATAATGATTTTTATCTCATATATATGACAGACTATCGATCGAACACCGAACCACCGTAGTCTGAAATCCTCGCATTTCGCGCGCGTGGGCGAGGTCACACAGTTTGCCAGCCCTCGTTTTTAATCTGGCTTTTTCGATAACGTAAAATTTGGAGACGATTGCAGCAGACAGACGTCGTTAAATCGTTCGAAAATCAGCTGAACGGGTCACACTTCTTGTTGAATGACCTTTTTTAGTGATTGTTTATTTTCTTCGCTGAGAAGTGTGTTTTTACTGTTTTTGATTGTGAAACGTTTCAAAATGAATTCGGTGGATTTTTTATTTATTGACTAATAAAGATATTATACACGAGATCCGAACGGAAATTAAACGGTTAGGAAGGCCGATACCCGATTTGATTATTTCCAAAACAAACGTAGGAAAATCGGGAAATTATTCACGAACTTTTGATAGTAGTGTCTACGATAGATTTAAGTGGTTATGTGGGTGTCCTAAAAGAAACAAACTGTTTTGTTTTATTTGTTTAGTGATGGATGGCAACCAAAGTGCATGGACTCAAGAAGGGGTGAGTGATTAAAATCATATAAAAGCCGAGCTAAGAAACATGCTAGCTACAATGAAAAACATTTACATAACATCTTAGATTTTAGTGTGTTGGGAAAGGTAGACATAAGGCAACAGCTTGATAGTGCTTATCGTGAAAATATAAGACGTCACAATGAAAATGTTGATGAAAACAGACATATGTATTTTAAACCAAATAATTAATTGTATTAAATTTTATGAAACAAATCCGGGACTTTAATGAAAAGGCGATTAACATTTTTGTGAACAATAAGGACAGGCGAGCTGATTTCCTCTACAAATAACGGTAAGATACCTATATCAATTTTTTCACATGTTGCCACCCATTATTTTAATATATTTAAGCCCTCAATATTCGTGACTAAATATTATTTCAAAAAGCTACCAAATCCCAAAAAATTATTCTTGTGAAAGTCTATATTTTTGTATAAAAAAGAATTTTTTCATTGAAGTTTTGAAATGTCAGTAAAACGCATGACCTTGAAAATTTTAAAAATTTTCGCCTGGGGCGGCATTGGTAGCTAATGAGTAATCCTACTGACACACCCTGTACCCACCCATGTAACACACCCACGAGCTGCCACTGCTTTTCATGCATTAACATTATGTTTAAAATTTTAATTTTAATTTTTGTTTAACATTACGAGTGTGTATTTCTAAATTAAATAATGTCATGCTGAAATATTATCAATTTTATAATTTTTGTTATAATACTGTTCGCCGATTTCTTCTTTGAATCTCATAATACATATGTAACTGATTACAGCTATTCGTCTTAGGAGCTGTCTGCTAAATGCTCTAACACTTGTCTGCACTTCCTTTTTTTTTCCTTTGAAAAACGTGCCGCAACATTTATCAATTATTGTAGGTAAAAGCTAGACATCTACAGTTACTATTGATTTAATTGATGGCCATTAATTACAATCTGTGCTTCCTATAACACCGTATTAAAATAGTTGACATAGTGAAGCAGTTTATTTATAGGCTCCTATTTAACCACGTGTTAACGATTAAATACGGATTTATCTCTAGCCGCTACCAATAATTAACACATTTCTCAAACTATACAGGGCGTCCCGAAATTATCCCGCAATATTTTAGTGACTAATACGGCGTTCAAAAATAACATACAACATCCTATAAACATGGATCCTGAAATTGTTTCTAAGTGAGTTACAGCTTTTTGAAAGTGGCATAAGAAAAGGGTATTTATCATATTATCATATGTTCCATGACAGCTCACTAGTTAAAAAATGTTATCGATTACAACACAAACTTTGATACAGTATAAAAACATTTCAGACTAATTTCCAGATAGAGCCAGTGGATTTTTTATTCTTAATTCAAAAAGAAAACAAGTGGTTGTAATCGATAACATTTTGAACCTCGTAATACTAAAACTCGAACTCTTAAGTCAATGCTAATTCAACCCTATTTACGTTAGCACGAAACGCCGGGATTAAACTGTGATTATATGGGAAACTGTGAATACAATATGAAAGGGGAATACATTAAATAAATGAAATACCCAATTTCTTCCAATCAAAACCCCAAAAACCGGACCAAAACAATAATAATAATATAAACTCAACACTAACAAACTCAACACACAGCTAAAAAAGAGATTCCCAGGAGAAATATGAGAAAAATATATCGACTCGTGAGCTCTCTCAGTACTAACATACCGCTTTGGTTTTAGTCTAATTTACCCTTTTAGTTAAATGGTCCATTACTGACCTTGAAGATTATACTAGCCTATTTACAAGGAGGCTTTTAAATATTTACATACAAACTCGTCAGTAATCAGACTCTGTTCACCTGACAGACTAGACTGGAGAGGTCCATCAAATACAAAAAACTTGGTTTTACACTCCGAGTATATCGACAAGGAGATTTCACTGAAATAAAAAGATTTATATCAAATATTAAATTTTTCATTCGTCACCGTAACTTTTTATATCATGCATTGCTCATACACACACATAACCGATCAACATATGTACATGTTTACACTATATACAAGTACATTTAAGGAAATTGATAATCTCGCTGATATCGCTACCCTCTAGGTCCCAACTCCTCTTTCTATCATAAACAGAAAGAGGAGTATTTATTGAAGAGGGTGTTATTTTTATAACACATGTTTAGATATCTACTAATAGTTTGTTTATACTTATTCATTATCTACAATATATTCATTGTTTGACCCTGACACGGTCTACATGATATATCATCTTCTCTATCGTTCTTCTCAGCAAAAGCAATATTATCTCTTATTTGGTCTCTGTTTCCAATTTTTTCTTTGGCAATCATCTCTTGCCGTCCCTTGAGTTTCAGTGTCTATAAAATATTTAAGAGAAAGTCCAAGATCATTAAAATGGTTGTAATTATTAGCATCGACCTAATATTCTGTATTATCTGTAATAATAGATGAAACAAGCTACTTATGTAAACATTATTCGAGGTATTAATATATTTAGAAAAAATAATGCCATAATAGGACACTTCTACATTTCTATAAGAACAAAAAAAAATGTAATATGTAACTAGTATTTTATTTAAATGTTATGCAAATATTTAAGAAGGCGTGGAGCAAAATTAATATTAATAAAAAAATGTTTCTAATGAGGAATGGTGTCAGACAAAACTTAACATCAATCAGTTTTGCTGATTATAATTATTGTAAGTATCGACTATCTCGAGAGATGGGAAAGAGAATTAATTAATACTTTAAGTAGAGTAAAATATATTTACTTTATAAGTTGGCATAGGTATTCTGTAAAGAGGATTATAGTATTTATGTGTAGTAGAGAAATTTCGGAATATATAATTGAAAAGGTTACTCTACGATTACAAGGAATGTTTATTTAGCCTGTGAAAATGTGGCTGGTTGTATCTAAGGACATTTGCAAAAAAAAATATTAAATTTAAAGTAACATAGGTAAAAACATGGCATTTAATTTTTTATATTTTAGTTGGTCATTTAAGTTATGTATAAAAATGCCCACTTGAGGGAGCAAGAGGTTAGAGAATAAGAGTACCAATTTTTCGAAAGCAAAGTCAGTACGATTTATATAACTTTTAAACTTGCTTAAGCATTCCTAGTAAAATGTAAAATGGTCTAAACTTTATATTTGTTAGATTTTCAAAATTTGTGATTATTGGACACACGAAACGCATTATTCATTTGCTCATATATATACATGTATCTTAACGAATCAAATAGAATGTTATAAATGGAAATAATTAATTAGGTAGTCAACACTAAACTAATTAGAAGATGGCGTTAGATTAATTACAGATATTATGGTCGTGTAAGATAACCAATTACGAAGATATCCCGACAACGCATCGATTAATCGCTTACAAAAATTTTAGTCACGCTAGATGTTACGTTTCGATAAAATTCCATTTTTCGGTTAATTGGCGATTAAAAAAATTGAAGAAATGAAAGAAAGTTGCTGGTGTGAATTTAACCCACTTTCTTGCAAATAACTAATAAGTGTAGGTAGGTGGCCAGTATTCAAATTGGCAAATTTTACGTATTAGCTGAAAAATGAAATTTCTCAGCATGTATATAAATTACTTCCGGATTTATGTACTGGAGGAGTAGATTGAAGTATTGGCAAAAAATAATGACATAATGGTATTGTCACAGCAGACACAAAGTATGTTGAATGAATGACGTTTGCAGGATATCTGGATATTTATATAACCATATCCATAATTATTACCAGTAATAAATAAGCAGTAATCTAAATAACCAGTAAGGAAAATGCATCTTTTCAAAAAAATTGATTTCCAAATATGTTTCACAAAATATTTTTTCTAATTTTGATAAAAGTATGTATGTAGGGATAAGTTTATAGCAGCGTAGATAATTCAATTAATTTAACAATACTTGATAATAATTTAGTAGGCAATTGATTTTTCTAGATTGTCAACAAGTTGTTACTTTGAATTTATCACGTACAGGGTTTTTCATTATATTTTGACTTGGGCATTATCCCTTCTACTATAGCAATTATGAAAAAATATTTGATATAAAAGAGGCAGGGAAGTGCCTGATTTTTTAAATGGTGTGTATACTACAACTCTGTGTACAGGGGTAATAAAATATATTACTTTTTTTAATGGAATACCCTGTATATTATTATATTTTCCCGTCTCAATAAATTGAGTTCCCATCGAAAAGCTGATTTACAAATAACAATAATAGTGAGGAACCCTATTTAGTAGTTTAGGAATTACGGACTACTAAAATTCATAATTTTTCAATGGTTTTGAGTTTGATTTGATTGATTTGGTGTCTTACAGTTTATATAGAGTATTATTTGTTTAATGATACACCTGGTGTACTGACTAACGACATATTTAGCTATAATAATCTGTAGTACGTATGGTATAATTTGGAATAACATTTCCTATCAGATTCTACTTCTTATTTACTCCTGAGATTTATTTGATATTTATACCTGTAGCTAAATATGTCCAAAATTATTCAAAATATATATTTGTATAACCACTAATATGGTTACTACTAAATATCATACTGTACTAGAAAATTAATAATCCCGAAGTGACCTAATAAACTATACAACGTGTTTTATACCTATATAAAATATACAACTCTTAGGGATCAAAACCTATGTCAAACTATGAAATTTGAAAGTCTGTAGTACCTAAACAACTCACTTGGGACCCTCACTATTATCGAATTTTGAAACCAGTTTTTCGAGGGGAACCCAAAAATGTACAGGGTGTTCCATTTAAAATATATATCATGGAATTTATTGATCGCACCATGTACAGTTATGGGTCAACATATGTCAAAAAATCAGGTGCAACCATGCATCTTTTATTTGAAACCTTATTTTCAAATTTGTCACATTAAAATACATAATGCCTCAATGTCATGTCAAAATATAATGAAAAACAAGAACTTGCATTGTATAAAAACGAGTTAATTAATTAAATAAAAAAAAACCGTTGTGGTTACAGTCAAAGGCTATTCTAACTAGGTTAGTGAACAAAGGAAAGTTTTTAAGACAAATAACAGAAATATTAAAAAAGTATTTTTAACTATATATCTGTCTTATTTGTATACTATAACTCCTAAGTTATTTAAGATACCAACTTCTGGTACACTCTGCAATATTCATTAGGAGTTTTAAATATTTTTACATTTAATACATTTAATACATATTTTTAGTTTATTGTTGGTCAGTAAATAACAATGACATTATCTTGTAAATTGACGGTAAATTATCATGTAGCAATAATAATAATAATTTCTGCAAGTGGCAAAGAGCGCGATGAATTTTCCACAGAAAATTGTACCGATGACATTTGAAAGTTGTAACTTTTGTATTTATTGTACCCAAAAATTAATACCTACGTCCAACATTTTTTTTACATGAACTATTGGAAAGTATATCATTTTGTAGTTGAAATTTAGAAAAAGGGAAACTTGGAAAATAGCTTTATAAAAACACCTTATTTGACCAATAATAAGACAATCGCTTATAACTTTTTTCAACAACAGTTTTTTTTTTGCATGAACTATTGGAAAGTATATCAGTTTTTGTAGTTGAAATTTAGAAAAAGGAAACAAACGGAAACTAGCTTTATAAAAACACCTTATTTGACCAGTAATAAGACAATCGCTTATAACATTTATTTCAAACAAAATTCATTTACCAATTACGATAAGTTACTGCTGCTTTGTAGACGTTCCCAGTTTTTGTCGTAAATTTTCAGGTAAGCTTTGATAGACTACAAACGCTACTGAATTTATTATTAGCACAGATCCGTAATGAGATGGGAAATCGATTTATGCAGATAGCTAGTCACACCGTATAATTACCTGCCCGTTTTCAATAAAGGCTAACAGTCTCAACAAACTCGAAAGGAATCTTTAAGTTACGTACATACGTAAAAATTAAAATACATTATCTATAATTTCTAGCTGTGATATACATAATTTGATAAGTATGTCCTTCATATTGCGTTTTAATTTGATTACTGATTGAAGAATAGTATATATAGAATATAGTACCAAACCAAACATTTTAGTTTTTTACTTCTAGTGGACAAAAAGATACTCTACCGTAAGTGACCCTAAATTGGGCTTCCTTGTTTAAAACTAAAATAAGCCAGTATGTGTCATTTACATAAGAAAGCTTTCACGTTTCCATCTTCTACAAATTAATATTAGTAAAAATGTAAAAAAATATTCTACATTTTTTCTACAATTATGAGTTTAGATATTTTTTACAATTATTGTATAGTGTATAAAACAGTTAACCCTTAAATGCCACCTCAAGTTAATTTCGGCTCCGAGACCTATTTCAATAGTAAAGTGTATTATATGATTGCTTGCTCAAAATCAACACTGGAAATGGAGGCATCTAGAAGAAAAAAAAAAACTACTTGAAGTGCATAACTTCAAAATTAGGAATCATTTTAGGATTAACTTGATAAGCAAAATTGAATTAGCACAAACTGTAAAAAAGCAGAAGCTAAATTAGACTTGTCGAAAAGTAAAAAAGAACTAAGTAGAGTAAAAAGAAATACTTATATCACGTGAACGTAATTGAAAGATGTCCTATATTGCGTTTTAGTTTGATTACTGATTGAAGTTAGCATTCTAGAATATAGTACGAACCCAACATTTCATTTTTCATAATAGTTGTCATGAATCATGGTTTTGTATTAAAAAAATATTTACTTTTTTGTACAATTAGATTTAGATATTTTTAAATTATTGTACTTGTATAAAACAGTTAACCCTTAAATACCACCAAAGAAATGATGAAATTGATACAATTAAAAGTTGTAGCAAAGTACTTGAACTGCAGGAGAACTTTTAATGTTAATAAAAATATTTTCGTTTTTTTGAAATTAAATTGACTATTCCAATCGGTAAGTTGAAAATCAGAACAAAATATATCAATTTTTTAGTTTAATATTTATTTAAATTAAATTTATATAAAAATTTTAAAAAATTAAAAAAAAAAAGAAAGAATTTGTTTCAAGGAAATGTTATTTAATCTATGGCTTGTTATGGATATCAAAATACGATGTAAAAACTTTATTCATATTGTGCAACTATTTATCGGACATAGTTTTTGCAGCTCATTCTTCGGGACCTCAATATTGACTCTTCAATGCAAAAGTGTCGATTACATTGAGTATTTTATTTTAAAAAATTACCGACTGACTATTATATTTCACTTTAAAGGTATAATGAATTCTCTAAAACTACTATTGATGAGGTATTTCTTCAATACTTTTTTTCTTAAAAAAATTACTGAAAAAACTATTTTTTTAAATTGTTATTAAAAAAAAGTGCAACTATTTGGCCAATACACTTTCATCAAGGATGGACTTAAAGTATCCGTACTTTATTGCACGTGTCTGTCAAAAAATTACTTGGTAATTTTTAAAGTGTATATGCAATGGCTGTAATACTTCAGTTTGACTATAATACATTATGGAATATATTTTAGAGACTAACTTGAAGCAAATTGAATTACTGTAAAGAACTACTATACTGTCGAAAATATATCGAAAACATTGACTTGAGCCTATAAAGATGAAGGAGAAATAAAGACTTGTCTGAATCATTAGCAATTAACTCTGTGCAGATAGTAGTTATTACTACCTGTAAATCCAGATGAAATTGCAAATTAAAGTGAAAAAAAATACTAACTAGGAGAAGAAATGTTAATAAAAATATTCGCTTGAATTGACCATTTTCTGAGTCGCTGAATAATATATGATGAACATGAACCGTCTTACAGACATTATTATTAGTGTGTTCGAGGTGTTTATGTTGTCAGCGTCAGTAATACCTTAATAATAAAATATCACACGTGCAAACATCTAAAAAACACCATTTTTTGCGAATGTGAATAAATTCGTCGGTAAATTCCTCGAAGACACATTTTATGATGGCGCGACCGTAATGTATAGAGTATGTAAGGAAACCGCTGTATAGAAACAAACGCGATTGTAGCAGTCACAAAAATAGTGTGTAACATAAAGATAAAAAAGATGGTATGTCCTTGAGAATTCAGTTCATGTCCGATACCTTTAATGCTTAGTGACTGTGATGTACCCCTGGAAAAAATACTTTCCAGAGATGCCGATTAGGTTGCACAGCGTTACATAAATATCTATGAATTGTACGCAGTGACTTAGTGAATGTACATATGTATTGACGAGACAACTATACAAACAAGACTCTCGGAGACAACTATAGAAACTTGCTTGCTACAAAGTCTTTACGAATCTTCTCCAGTTCGTGATAGTACTGTTAATCAAACTACGTCATCAAGCTAATTAAGAGGGTAGTTACCATACAGAGGGTTATAAAGTGCGATTTTATCTTTTGTTACTATATTAACATTAGTTACTTTCTTGTATTACATGTATTATACAGTGCGCGCCTAAAGTATGGAAGAAATTCAATAAATGTGAAACAAAAAATTTTTGGAAAAAAATCCTCGAATAGGTTGATTTTGTTTAATAAAAACACACATTTTTGAGGGAACAGCTATTTTCAGATGGCATTTGTTTTTGAGTAATGACGTCATCAACTTGTTTTTCAAATGACAACCCCACATTTTTTTAACTTAATTTGAGAGACCCTTTCATTGTCGATTTAACGGTATAAAAAATGTTGCGACCTTACATAACAACATTTTTGAGTAAATGACAACTGAATGTTACAAAATGAAATATTTATTTTTCACAATAAATAAACGAAAAGTTCTGAAAAAACTGAACACAAAAAAAAACATAGTAAAAAAAGTACGTTGCTAAGCAAAAAAAATATCAGATTCAGTTTTTAGACGTATCCAAGGTTTTAACTGTCAGTTAATCAGAAGATTTGTCATTAAATTGTGCGAAAAGTTAATGCTACGTCTTAGTATCTATAAAAAATCAAATTGTTTAATATGGCACATTTAACTGTGACACAAAGAATTGACATTTTGATTTTCATCGGATATGGAAATAAGACCAGCAAGAGGTATGCTCAAAACTCAGAAGGAGGTATGCAATTCACCCAATCCACAGTTAGTAAGATTGAGTCCAAATTTAGAGAAACTGGTGGTGTTAAAGATCTACCAAAAATCAGGACGTCCAAATATTACCCAGGATAAAAAAGATTGACATTGTGTTAAGTATGGAAGAGAACCCTCAGAGTACCTCTACACTAGTTGCCTCAGAAAATGAAGTTAATCAGTTGACAGTTCTACGTTTGCTGAGGAAAGAGAACTATCATCCCTCCAAATTTCAGCTTGTGCAAGAACTCAACGAAGACGACCTCGACCGGCGACTGCAATTCTGTGAAACTATGATGAATCTTTGTCAAACAAATCCAAATTTACACCAGCAAATACTTTTTTTCGATGAAGCCACGTTTTGTCTAAACGGCACAGTGAATCGTCAAAATTGCAGGTATTGGAGTCGGACAAATCTTCATTGGATCATCGAAGCACATACTCAACATCCGCAGAAATTAAAAGTGTGGGCCGCAAGAGTCGCCAACATAATAATAGGGCCTTTCTTCTTTGAAGAAACTCTCACAGGAGACAGATATCTGGAGTTCTTGCAAAATGATCTAGTTCCAGCGCTTGCAGTAATTTTCCCAAACGAGAATGATCCTGACATTCCAGATAACACACTCTGGTTTCAGTAAGACGGAGCACCCCCGCATTATGCGCGCTCAGTTCGTGAATATTTAGACGTCATCTTTCCTCAGAGGTGGATTGTCAGACGAGGACTGATAGAATGACCCGCGAGATCCCCAGATCTTACACCGCTTGATTATTTTTATTGGTTATTTAAAATCAAAAGTTTACTGCAAGAAAAATTTGTACACAGTCTTACATATTGCCAAGAAATTGATGAGAGGCATTTGAAACAATTAATTTAAAATTGTATTTGCTTATTAAAGAAATTTTCGTTTATTTATTGTGAAAAAATATATTTCTCATTTTGTAAAATTCAATGTATTGTCGTTTACTCAAAAATTTTGTTATGTAAGGTGGCAACATTTTTAAACCGTTAAATCGACAATGAAAGGGTCTCTCAAATTAAATTAAAAAAATGGGGGTTGCCATTTGAAAACTAAGTTGATGACGTCATTACTCAAAAACAAATGACATCTGAAAATAGACGTTCCCTCAAAAATGTGGTATTTTATTAATCAAAATCGACCTGTTCGAGGATTTTTTCCAAAAATTTTTTGTTTCACATTTATTGAAATTATTCCATACTTTAGGCGCGCACTATATTATGATGCTTATGTATATATAGTGTATATGTCCCACGGCATATTTCAGTCAACCCTAATGATAAGTAGTTGAAATCAGATGATTTGAAAGAAATCCAAATAAATTTAATTATTTTGATGCCTTCGTACTCAGAACAACTTTAAAATTTAAATTATACAAAAATATATAGGGTATATGGAGAAACGCGAAATATGCCAAAATGCTCTAAATTTCAAACTATCTGCAACAGCAAACACCCGAAACTCATGTCACTTAGCGTTCAAAAGTTATTTAGCGTACATTCTCTTCGTAAACACCCGGTATGTAGTAAATTAATTTAGGTCCCCTTTAGTGAAATTATATTTTTTTCTTTATTTTTAACTTTAAAAATCGCCAAATAGTTTTTCTTTTTTGTTTTTAGATTTACCGATTCACTTCTAAGGTGAACTATTGCAAATGAGATGTTTCTGTTTCTTTTATTATTCAATATTAAATAAAGACAAACTATATACGTCTCCTATGATTGATTTCAGCTGTCAGCAGATTAAATGAACAGGGAAATATTGCTGCCACGAGGCGACATAAAAAAAAACTACACCGCTGTAACTAATAACGCAGTTAAAAATATGGAATTGTCACTTCGCGTCTTTTTTTATTTTTTGCCATTGATTAGGTGTGTCTCATTTCTGGTATTGCTTCTATATTTAACAGTTATTTCGCAATCAACTTTACACCATCCTTTAACCTTTTTTAAATTTCGATTTTAAAGGTTGATTCAGGTCGAAGAAAAAATGTCATTGCGGAAGCTTTACCGCAAATTATTATATTACTATTTTGAATTATCGACAAAAAAGTTGTATCAACGGAATAATTTGCCTGGGGATTATGAAAACAAAAGTGACCGATACAAAGGAATTACCACATGACCAGCGTTCCATTACCGACTGGACCTTTTATTCTTTTTTGTCTCGTACGCACAAAAGAGACACAAACAAATGCATGAGATCTAAAGACACCAACATAACATTTATTCGAGCCTAGAAAACTAGGCGTGTTGAAAGTGTAATCTGTATATCGCTATCGATCAAATTTTGCAATGAAATCGCTGTTAACAAACACGAGGAATATTTATATCTATATGTACCAGAACTGGAGCGACCGCAGTTGTTGCGTTTAATTGGCACAGGGCCGTAATAGAAGAATGATTACGAGATCATTTTCTTAACAAAAAAAACTGGACTACGCGGGCTTATTGATGTGTCACGAATATACTTCATTTTACGACATAAAACATCATTTTTATGTTATTTTTAATATAGAGTGGGCTACTGAAACCAGTCCAATGAAATAAAAACACTCGGACATGTCGATTTTAATATTGAGAGGCGGTGCCTAAATTAGTTATTTTCAGTCGCTCGCCTTCAACTACTAAGCGGAGTTGAAATGTAACTTATTGGTTGGTAAATAAGGCTGATAAGCTAAATATACAGTAAACGCTGAAAATATGTGTGAACTCTCTTCAATGGTTCACCCTGTATAAATGTTTTTTTAACTCATTGAATATGTTTGTGTTGTATAAAATAACGAAAAGATAGATAAATTATGTGATGTTATAACATAAAAACGAATTGTTACGAATTTGTTGCTATTGGGTACCTAAACTCGGGAGAAATGACGATCCATGTTTTGAAAAAACGAATACTCCTGTTTAGAAACTTTATTTGATGTTATTACAAACACATTTAGATAAATTTGTATCAGAAAAGTATAAAACAATAATTATATTATACGAGGTGTGTTAATTTTAAGTAATGAGATTGGCAATGTAGCGCTCGATTTAGCAACACTGTGGAGACGGGACTTAATATGTAAGGTTAATATGTAATGCACCTTCAATACAAGTTTGAATTTGTTTGTTCTTTATGATTGCTTTCGTAAACCGTTTTTTTTCTAGTGCGTTTTAAAAATGAGTGACATTAATTGTGAGCAGCGGTGTGCTATTAGGTTTTGCTTCAGACTTGGACATATCGCAACGGATACTTTTGCAGCACTTCAACACGCCTACGGAGACAGTGTTTTTTCAAGAGCACAGATTTTTCGGTGGTTTAAGACATTCTAAGAAGGAAGAGAGTCGATTGAATACGAACCACACAGCGGAAGGTCTTGAAAATGTCGAATCTTGTGCGTTCAGATCGCCTATGCGCCAGATTTTGACTAACGAATTGTAGATGAGAAAAATCTGCGCAAAAATGGTTTCAAACAACTTTTCACAGGAACAAAAGGACATCAGGAGAGAAAGGTGTCTTGACTTTTTGGATTTGATTGAAAATGATCCCATTTTATGGAACATGTCATTACTGGTGATGAGATTTTTGTGTTTAAATACGACCCGGAAACCAAGCGCCAAAGCATGGAATGGCACACTTCCAGCTCTCCAAGTACCAGAAAAGCAAGAATGAGCAAGTCGAAGATCAAATGCATGCTAATTCGATTTTTTCATAGCCAGATAATTGTCCACAAAGAGGAATGGAAGAACCGTCTCCAGCGCTGTATGGTTTCCCAAGGAAGTTATTTTGAAGGAGACAATACTGAATTGTAATTCTATTCAAATAAAGAAAATTAAAAAAACTAGTATCATTACTTAATTTGCACATCTCGTATGTAAAGAAATCTGGGTGCCAACGTTACGGTTAAAAGGAGAATGGACAAAATTCGAGATGGATTACCGGTGATGAAGCTGCCAACGGTGGAACGGCCCTTTATTATTTTTGAAAATTATCATGTCAATCGCGACACTCTGGTTATTTTGTATATGTTTAATTGAATACTTACACTAAAATTCATCTCCAATAAACAAAAATATAAAGAAAAATTCGGATAAGTTTTAAGTTTAGCTACCTATATATAAAAAAGTGAATGGCATTCTATGTGTTTATAAATTTTAAATCGGATTAAACAAAATTTTACACATATTATAGATATTAAATCTGTAACACTGGCCGTATCTCCTAACCATACCTGGGAAATGACTAAGAGTTTGTATAAAATAACAAAGAATTACTTTTGAGTTTGTTATTTTATTAGGTAGGTAAATCACAAGGCATCACGTCCCAAATAAGGTAAGGTTTTTAGAAAAGTTTCTGATGCTAATGTAGTATGTAATGTTTTTTGTGTTATTATTCTCTAAAATTAATGGGGCTTACTGTAGTGTGTGCAACTGGAAACCAGAAGACATTACGGTGTTTGATGGAGTCACCAGCATGGTTAGACTAACTAGAACACATCTAGTTTCATTAAAACACACTAGAGGGCGATCCTAACGCATCAGTGTTAAGTAGAGCCCGTCGCAATGGTCGGCAACGAGTCACGCTTCTAGAGCACAGAGATTTAGAACAGACTAGAGGGAATGCGCATATTTCTGAGTTGGCATGCCTAATGTCAATCGGCCATATTGGCGGGACCGTAAGCAAGGCAAAGTGTTGCGAAGTGATTTTTGATTGTATTTCGTTTTGTGTAGTAAAATTTGCGTTATATTTTAATAGTTATCTGTCTTTTTAAAAACCAAACATTATGAGAAAGTGTATAGTGCAGGACTGCGGCAAGAGCCAGACAAATGAGGAAAATATGCCGGGAGTGACATTTCACAGGTCCGTATTTGACAATAAGTATTGTATTGACCTCTTTACAAATAATTTTATTCTTATACAAGTATCAAAAGTTGGCACAATTTTTGTCTGGTATTTACTTTAAAATTGCTTATTATTACAGTGATTAAAGACATACTTTTTTACTAGGACCAATATAATGTACTGTTTCAGAAAATAAGTTTTTTTTCCATTTTATTAGAGTATGTATTTGATGATGACACTATGCTGTCCTATGTATATAATTAATTCATTTTTTGATGATGTTAGTACATTTTCTATAATATTCTATTTCTGTTTGTAGATTGCTGAAAAATGAAACGAGACGGTCAACTTGATTGTTAACGATGGGGCGCTAGCAATGACTTTCACATTCTAAACAAGCAGTTGTTTGCTTGGATCATTTCGCCGAAGAGTGCTTTGACAGAACTGCGTGTGGCATTGTACGTTTAAGATAAAATTCTATTCCAACGCTTTTATTAGTACCAGTAAATTATGACGAGCCAATGGAATGTAGTTCATCGCCATCTTCAATAAGTGAGGCAAAACAAATAAGTAGTGAAATCACAGAAGTGGTGAATGTTATGGAGGAATCATCATTTCAAGAGGTATCTGTACCATCAACTTCAAGAAGTCTCGTGTTTTATTATACATGTTTTATATAAATGTTTCAACTACATTGTAAATAAAAATTTAACGGATACTAAATTGTTTTTGGTTTTATTACTATATCTATATATTATTACTCTTCATAAGATTAATTTTAGACATCTCGTTAGTTCAAAATTTGAATTATTCGTTATAATATGAAGTGTGATTTTTCAAATCTTGATTTTTAAATGATGGATACAAATACTCTTATATCCATTTGTGTATTTAATCTAGGTCTCCAAGAATTTCTTTACAGAAAACTAGACAAGCTTGCTCCTATCTGGTTTTGAATGCATGCCTTTTTTTTAACTTACAGTTTGATAGTATATAAGGTGCCTTATATTTTATATTTATTTGTAATGCTATTCAAATTTGATGGCAACAAATACTTGCTGTCAATGCTAAAACAATTCATCTGTAAATCTTTTACTCTTAAAATTGATGATATATAATTTTTTGTAAATCGTAGCCCCTAAAAATTTTAAGTACACATCTGGCAAGCCCGCCATATTGGTAGGACTATGTTTATACCAATTTTTACATATGGGGCAAATGTAATGCATTCCCTCTAGTCTGTTCTAAATCTCGGTGTTCTAGAGTTATTTTTAAAATATCTTCATCTTTGATTATTTCTATTGAAAAATAATGTCCTTCCTGCTGATTGGATTAATTTTTGTGATTAGTTTTTCAAATATTTATGAAACTTGACCAATATAAAATATTTAGTTTGTCTTAACTTATGTGAAAAAGCGTAGTATTTCAATATTCCCAAGACACACTCTTTCGCTTTACCATCATTCTGTTTTTTTTATGTCAGTCAGAAATAAATAGATATGATGAAATAGGCTAAAAATGCTTCAGAATGTAATTAGGATAGTAACTGAGTAATGCAGGTCAAATGGCTGCCTCAGAATTATAAGGTTCTATGTTCCAATTTTATCGGTTTCGGACTTATACATATCACAAGCTCCTATGTACAACTTTTGACAACATCGCTATTCAGTCTAACGTCGGCTTCAGAGGACAAGGCTTCTAAGAAGCATACGAATGTTCTTCTTATACCGTGTTTTTCTGCCACCAAAAACTTTAAATGCGTTTATGTCAAAACTGTTTCTATGTAACATAGAACCTTGTAATTCTGAGGCAGCGAAATGTTGATTTTCAATTCTTCATGATTTAATAGGTAAGGGTTATTATGATTGTATTGTATGTAGTACTGGTCAATTTTTTTGTTTTGATACAGTCTTATTTTGGAGAGAAGATAAAGCTTATGAAGAGATAAAGCAAAAAAAAAAAAGAAATTTCATACGTAGAATTTTTTTAATTAGGATAATTAATGTGGATTTGTTTCTACGTCGAGGGTTCCAATTCTTCTTCACAATTATAATTAAAGGTACATTAACATGTGACGACTAGCAATTCATATAAAAATCTGGTGGGCACCCTAACAGAAGGTTAACCCTATCTACGTTCGATCCGATAAGAAAATCATAACACAGCCATAAATAGGAATACATAAGAATAGAATCGAAAGTGACTAGAGCACAAGAACGGCTGGTAGGTATATCCGCAATGTTGTACTAAATCTAGTTCTGTGACAAAAATAATAGAAGTTGTAGGTCGGTAGCCGGGCGTGGTCATGTTCCATCTCTGCGTGTGGAAACGGTGCGATGAAGTCATTGGCGTAGCTTATGGGGAACAGTATCTGCCAACGGGTGATATGATGATAATGTTTGATAATTAGGCAAATATAGATGAAACAACATATAGTGGCAAGTTCAATGACTTTGCATTCAGAATATAAACAATATAGCGATATTATTTTTTAATAGGAATTTGATTACTGCACTTGCACTTGGAAGTAGGTATGACTACCTTGATATCAATATCATTGTTTCAGAGATTAATTCCAAAATAATCTCAATAATAAATGTCGTTTTATCAGCATTTTCAAGCAACAGGAGTCTGTTAGGGCAATGGATGTACACCACGAGAGGGTAGTCTCATGTTTGAAAATGTTATCATTAAAATTAATGAATTTGAGAAAAAGAATAAATTAACCAGTCAGAACATCGAATCTAGTGCTTTTAAGCCGTCTAACATAACAAAATAAATGCACTGAACTGAAGCGCTGAAGTTTTGGAGACTTCTATAACCTACATAGGCGGCCGTGACAGTTTCCTCCAGTCAATATTTAACATTGGAGATAGTCATTTCCTTAGTACCGCTGTAAATGTGCAAGAAATGGAGTATGTAAGTTAACTAATTACTAATATAAACAACCAGGAGGGTCAATGACTGATCTTACTCATTTGAGGTTTGTGAGAATGTTTTCTATATTTTACGATTGTGGAAATATACTTTCTTCATATTTATTAAGTTTTATTCTCACTCATTTCCAAACAACCTGGTTAAAGCTCGTTAATAGAGATCAAATACTTGTGAGACGAAAATAACGTTTTTAGGATCCAACATGAAGAAAAGCTATCGGTTCAAACGTACGTGAAAATATTCTGAGGCCAGTTGCTAAACTCCCTGTTTAATATTCTTCTGATACACAGTTAGTGTCTCGATGCGACTATTAATCAAGCAGTTGCGTGGCGATAAGCATAGTCACCTAGGGTAGTGGAATAATCAGAAACACTATTGTATAATACTGTTAAATATGAAAATATCACTTGTATTAAACATGCATGTTAGGTACACGTATATATAATAAATCTACTACTGTTCCAGACAGTATAATCGATAATCGCAGAGAGTTAAAATTGATATGGATCATAATATTTGGATGAAAATATGAAGAAAAATTGTTAAATGTATTAATTCAAGACCAATTTTAGCAGTAATCTTTGATTATTTGTTTAAGTGTGTTTTCTCGTTTCTGTTTTCGGTCATAGCTTCCCTCATTCGAATATACGAGAAAGCTTACAAATGCTTTCTAAGAAATAGTAGTTGTATGACTTAACTAACAGAGCTACTTCTTATTAGATATTACGAGTAGATAGGTTTAATAAAGTATATTAGAAATATAAGAGCAATGTCAAAATGTATATGTTATACTTTTGTTAATACCGTTAGAAAAATCTTACGCTATTATTCCTGTTATACGATGTGTGGCTATTAAATAACCGAAATGCTGTCATACCACTCTTTATTCGTTACAAATTACAGTAGTAACTTTTCGTCTTCAATGTACCACCCTTAGTGATCTCTACACCGCTCCATACGACTTTTCCATTGTTGAAAGCAGTGCTGGAAGTCCGCTTCTGTTAGCGGGTGCAAAACCTACGTCGCTTTTGCTTTAACCGCTTCCACATTTTCGAATCTTATCCCCATCAGTGTCACCGTGTCGTTATAATTGTAAAGCCTGGATCAGTGTGAATGTTGTTTAGAATGTCAACGCAAATATTCATTCATGGAGTTTTGGCACCATTTTTGCTCAAACTTTGCGCATGTTGAACGATTCATGCAAAATCTGGCTAACACATTCTTTGTCGGTTCCTGTTATTTCAGCACGCCCTCAGATTCTTAAACGACGATATTCGCGGATTGGTTTATCAATTTGTTGAATGATTTCATTCATTTTTGACGTTGAGGGCCTTCCGGGGCCTTTAAACCATTTAAACTATTCAGTAACTTATCTGCGAGATAAACATTTATTCCTGTACACTTCTTTTAACATTGCATCATTTTCTGTAAAAGTTTTACCCAGTTTAACAAGAAATTGAACATGTTTTCGACGCGTCACTGGTGCGTAGACTAATTCAAACGACTGCTACAGTCACACTGAGCGGCTCACTGGCTTGTCCAGCGAGCTCAGGATGGGGAAAGTATCGTCAGTTACAGTTCTGTTCAAACTTGTCGCGACACGCTCGCAGCGCGCTGTTAGCAGCATCAATTCGGTTATTTAATAGCCACACCTCATATACAAATACATCGGCACATATGTACATATAATGATATCACTAGATGCAACTCTGGATCATCAGCTAATTTTTCTTCATCAAACATTGCAAATTTCTTTTCAAAAGGGGTTTTGAGTGATAATCCTACCAAATGGGTATTTTTTGTAAACAACCCGATTTTTCCTTGAATGGTCTTGCATATAACACATTAATACTAGCCGAACCTACTTACACCTAATGACAACTTGCAATTAACATCTATTTACATGTTAACTCTAACATAACACGTATTTCCTCATGTCACTCATTAAAACCGACTCTACTGAAATGATTTTAGGTTTAGCATAACAAACGAACGGTAAAAAGAACCCGCACACAATTAAGCCTCTAATCATAGCTCTCGTACGACAAGCTTAACCACGCGATATCATTATTTACAGCTCATGCAAATGTAAATTGGCATATCGGTAAGCAATGAGAGAGAAAAATGTTGCATTAAAATTAAATTATCTTAATTATAACATGTTCGTTGGCATTCCCGTATCCACGATTGTTCTAAACGCCACTGGTGGAGAACGTGGTCGATGAGGGCCCAAGGCGCGCCTACCCGCCTGCCATCAACTGGGGCACATTCGTCCTACGCTCTAACAGCATCAACGCCGGTCCGCGCGGCATTAGCGGCGACCTGGGGGGTAACATTCTATTAATTATTAATTATTATAATTAGCGAGTAACCACGCAACGTTTACGAGCTATTTTTAAAGTGTAAGTGATTTATTGTACAGTGCGGTCGTATATCAGGCGGATAGCCAGTTTGTAATTGCAAATAAGACCTCGCCACAGAGCCTGGCTGGTGGGAGAGGACGATAGTATTGAGAATCCGTTAATTAAAAAGCTTGAGAAATATTATTGTTCTCTGCACATGAGCTAATACCTCCTTTATATTTCCATTTTGAATTCACATATATGCCCGTTATATCAAATTTTGAAACTTAAAAGTTATGTCTGTTAAAAAAAGTCTGTACGTTACCTAACGTGGTTATAACATCATTAAAAACGCCTTAAAAATAGGTCTTTTAGCCTAGCAATAAAAGACCTATTTCCATTCTTAATCTTACGTTTATAACCTTACTGACAGGGCTGTCACATTATGTGATGGGTACATTTACCGGGTATATAATGAACAGAAATAGAAAAACTTTATTAAGTTGCGTCTACACTTGCGCTCTGCTCCTGCTCCGCTCTGTTCGCGCTCTTCATTTTTGCAGGTGTGGACGGTGTTTGAGAGGAGAGCGCGCTCCAGTCGCGCTCCGAGCGGAGCAATCCATCTCCTGTCGGTCTTTTCGACGAACCCTTTGAGTGTTCGCAGTTCTGTTTGGACGGGCACGTTGAGAGTTCCTTTGCATTTCAGCGCACACGCTCCGCTCCTCTACTAGCGCCTTTATTTTCTTTGTTCAACTGTGTGTTGTGTCGTGTTTTGGTTATTGTTTATTGTAACTAGTTTATTGTTAAATTAGTAATGGAGTGGTCCGAAGACAAAGCTTTGCAGCTAATTATTGCCTATAGACAGCAAAATTTGCTGTGGGATCCTCGTCACAAGAACCACTTCGAAAAAATATGAAGGCAGATGCTTGGCGAGAGATCTCAGCGGAAATTGGTATGTCTGCTGAGCACTGTAGAAAGAAGATGTTGTCATTGCTGTCGGGCTACCAGAGAGAGAAGGTCAAGGAGAAATCCAGCAAAGGAACTGCCGGACTGCAAAATGACTACTGAATGTTCGTAGGTTTTCCTTGGAGCGCGGGATGTTCGTTGAAATCATCAAACCGCCGACGATCGGAGCGCGTGAGGAGCTGGAGCGGAGCAAGTTCGTGGAGCGCAAGTGTGGACATACCTTTAGAAAGAAACTAAAGGTGTACAGGGTGTCCCAAAGTTGATGTCTTGGGACTGTATCTAGAGAATGAAAAAATTATCACAAAACCGTTTACGTGGTTTGATTTGGGGTGCAGTAAGGTGCATTTGACGCTAGAATATTGTTTTTTTTCTAAATCTCGAAAATGGCGAAACTGACTTCATCAGAATTTTGTTCCCAGGAACATACACTTTTTTGTGCTATCTGGAAAGTGCTATTTTTTTCTGAACATTTTTTATTAAAAATTAAATTAAATTAAAACATTTTTTCGTATCTTTTATATTTAAAAATATACAGGGTAAATATTTTGAAAATACCCTTAATTGCATACGAGTTAGCCATGATGTTTAGTGAATGTATTGTTTGTGTCAAATAGTTTACGGGTGTGAATTAATTTAAATGGCGCCGAAATGTTTACAAATAATGAAAAAGTAGACATGATTTTAATCTATGGTGAATCTCAAAAAAATCCGAGAAGAGCCATCGACATCTATCGAGAGAGATATCCCTAACGTCGTGCTCCAAATGCAAAGATTTTTGATAGGTTAGAAAGAATTTTGCGAGGTAATGAAAATGCATTTTCATCGCGAAAAGGAAAACAGATAGCAAAATCAGTGTGCAATGATACAAATGTAGCTAGGGTTTTAGAGTATTTTGAAAATAATCCTAGAAATTCAAGACGACAGGCAGTAGTTGAACTTGATATAAAGCGAAGTTCTATTCAAAGAATTTTAAAGTCCAATCAATATCATGATTTTAAATTACATAATCTAGAATATTTATCAAAAAAACATATTGAAAGAAGACCTAATTACATAACTGAAATGATGGTGAATTTAGACATAGATAACAGATTGTTTCAACATATTCTTTGGAGCAACGAAAGTCATTTTATAGTAATGGCAAACCAAATCGCAGAAACGAACATTATTGGGCTACTGAAAATCCATACTATGTTAATCCTATACAAAATCAGGGATATTACGGAATAAATGTGTGGCATAACTGGACATTTAATTGACCCCTACTTTTATGATACTAATAGTTATTTACGGTTTCACGTGATGAGCTGTCCCAACTTCTTGAAAATGTGCCGTTACAATTAAGATTAAATATGCGGTTTCAGCACGATGGTGCTCCACCGCATAGAGCTCGACGTGTGCAACAATATTTAAATGATGTATCCGGATAAATGGATTGGAATAAATGAGCCTATAGAATGGCCTTCCAAATCACCAGACCTAACACCGCTTGATTTTTTTCTCTGGGGAACCTTAAAAAATTAAGTGTATAAAACACCCACTAGAAGTTTAGAACATTTAAAAGATAAAATTCGTAGTGCTTATATATATAATATATCAAGAGATATGCTGATAAAGGCGTCAATGAGGGAAGTTAGAAAAAGGCTAGAAAAATGCTTAGAAATATGAGGAATGCATATTGAGAACTTTTTTTAATCTACTAAGCATTTAGTTGTGTTCAACAGTATTTGTGTTTTTAAAATTAGTTACCTAGTAGGATAATTATTCTCGTTTCACTTTGTAAAAAAATGAAATCAAAACCGATTTAGATTTTTGTTACTGTTGTAAAATATTTTTTTTTATTAAGATATAATGTTACAAATCTTTGATAAAACGTATATATAAATAGCTTTTGTTCATCGTTTTCCGTAGGACACTCGATTACATCATGGCTAACTCGTATGCAATTGAGGGTATTTTCAAACCACTCTACCCTGTATATTTTTAAATATAAAAGATACAAAAAAAACTTTTTTATTAAAAAATGATCAGAAAAAATAGCACTTTCCAGATAGCACAAAAAAAAGTTAATGTACCTGGGAAAAAAAATTCTGATGAAGTCAGTTTCGCCTTTTTTCTAGATATAGAAAAAAAACAATTTTCTTGCGTAAAGTGCACCTTACTGCACCACAAATCAAACCATGTAAACGGTTTTGTGATAACTTTTTTTCATTCTCTAGATATAGTCCCTCACTTCCTACTGCGTTTGTGCATTGATATCACCATGTCGCTAGACTAAGACTCCTCCCATATTATATTTACTCATGCTCGAATCGATGTCGAAAGCGCGGGGTGCCAAAAACTGCACACACATATTGCAACGAGATATTGAAGTTGTAAGTGTAATAAATAATTTACCAATAATATTGAGTCTATTACAAGGACTTACGCAGAGTGGTTCAAAACATTTTTTCAGATTTTTCTGTTGCCAGACAATAAAACGAGTTATTCTCTAAGGAAAAGAAATAAGTGCGAACTTTCATCACCAATATAATATAACTAATTATGTATTAGTTAAGGTACAAAGAGCTTAACTGACACTGAAAAGAGAACATAACAAAGGAGTTAGCTGATATATCCGCCATGGCAAATAATAATAATAGCCACTCCTTCCCGCACAGGTCCCTGAGAGGACCTAAGGGGTTACTCTTCGGAGTAATTATAGGGTGAGTATTATTATTATTATTATATGTATGTATGTATGTAGAGCAAATAAGATATGGAGAGAAAAATAATTTTCAGTCTTTTCATTTAACGGAATCCCAACACGACTGTACTCTCTTACCAAGAAGGCGTCTATAGGATAAGGTTTTATTTGCAATTATTACTAACTGGTTAAAAAACTATAAAGGTACAATCAAATGATTAATAATGATTATTTGGGTACATTATATTTATTATCATTGCTAAATAATATTTTGTTGAGGTAATGAATGTTTTCTCTGCATCTAAAATAACCCCACAGGAATAGGCGCAGATTTATTGATAAAATATGAGAAGTAAATTGCTATCGATGTTTTAATTTAGTAGCGATCACTCCTACTTCATAAAATGAAAACTAATGTAGGTAGACTTGTAAAGCGTAAATACATTAAAGGAAATGGGTGGCTTTACCATCAACATTGTGAGACTGCCAACCTTTTATAATTCATATTACGATATAATCTAATGCATCTCTTCCTGTTCCCACAAAACAGTGCCGAGCATTACACAGCTGAGTGAAACCAAGCTTTTTCAATTAAATCCTTCAAATCCTTTTTGTTCAGCACCGCCTCTTTCTTTGGCATGCAGGATATTACTGTGACAATTTCCTTGTATCATTTTGCGGCAATTTTACTTACATGCTAAATTATTTTTTTTTGCAATCTAGATACACATTTTTTTCTCCACGCTTTGTCAAGCAGACCGTAAAATTAAGATAACACCTATTTTTATTATGAAGGGTTTTAGACGACAAAGAAAGAAATTGAACTTTTTCCACCGATATTCGACCTGTTACAACTGTAATTATTTTTCAACTCATTCAAACAAATCTAAAACCGCATACCCACACAACAAGATTGACCGATCCACAATTTTATACAATCTACTGCCAACATCTTCACACTTCTCAATACACCTTAACGAAGAAGATATACGAGGTGTGTAAATTAAGTAATGAGCCTGATTTTTTAATTTTTTTTAGTCAAATAGAATAACAAATCAGTATTGTCTTCTTGAAAATAGCTTCCTTGGGAAGCCACGAATAGCCTTCAGCTGGTCGGTTACAGTCGTTTGAATGTTTTTTATGGTCCCCAAATGACGGCAATTGAGGTGATTTTTCAATCTCGGTCACAAGGACTCAAGTTAGGCGAATAAGGAGGCTGAGAAGCCACAGGAATGTTTTTACTGGCCAAAAACTCGTTTACTGAAATGGCTTTGTGACAAGACGCTTATCGTGATGCAACATCGAGTTGTTCTTGATGCTTGGTCTCACACGTCCTTTTTCTAAGTTTTTCAAGAACCTCTAGAAAATTTGTACTGTTTGGCCTGAAGGCACAAACTCTTTGTGGACAATTCCCTGCCTATCAAAAAAGCAAAAGCAAATCAGCATGCACTTGATCTTCGACTTACTCGTTCTTGTTTTTTTTGGGTCTTGGAGAGTTTGAAGTGTGCCATTCCATGCTTCGTTTCCGGATCTGATTCAAACACCCAAGTCTCATCACCAGTAATGACATGTTCCATAAAATCATTTTCAATCGATTATAAAAAGTCAAGACACTCTCCTGATGTTCTTTTGTTTCTGCGAAAGGTTTTTTGGAACCAAATTTGCGCAAGTTTTTCTCATCCCCAATTCGTCAGTCAAAATCTGATGAACAGTGGTGTGATTCAAATCTAACTCTTCCCCGATTATTCTTGTCGTCAACCGACGATCTGAACGCACAAGATCCCTTATTCTATTGACATTTTCATCGGTTTTTGAAGATGAAGGCCTTCCGCTGCGTGGTTCATCTTTAATCGACTCTATACCTTCTGAGAATGCCTTATACCACCGAAAAACCTGGGCTCTTAAAAAACACTGTCTCCGTAGGCGTGTTGAAGTTTTGCCAAAGTATCCGTTGCGCTGTGTCCAAGTCTGAAGCAAAACGTGATAGTACACCGTTGCTCGAAATTAATTCATTCATTTTTAAAACGCACTATAAAAAATCGGTTTACAGAAACGGTCACAAAGAACAAACAAATGACTCTAACAAGTTCAAACTTGTACTGAAGGTGCGTTATATGTTAACCTACCGCCCTTGCAAGTCCCGTCTCAGCTGGATTGGACGCTACGTTGCCAGTCCCATTACTTAATTTACAAACTTCGTTCTTATTTCTGATGCATTTATGATGATTAGAGTAAAGAATTTTGATTCACTTCCATAGACGTTGCCTGTATTGAAGTAAAATAAAATTATGTTTGCAGAATATTGATATTACGAGATTGTACTTAGCAACACTTATGTTTATCATGTATCAATCTTTCTTTAAATTCGATTAACGGATCTTCATATCCAAAACATTAAAAATATGTTTTAATATAATTAGATAACTATTAAATAATAACACATATTTGCAATAATATGAAATAAAATTGTTTGTTATTAATTATACATAATATACATTTTTTAGATCTATTAGCTTATGTATAACAACTCGGGGTTTGGATATTTAGTATCCAGTTTTTTATTTATATTTTTTTATATCGTTTAAATTAATTTATTTTTTCTTAGCTCCAAAGACATACAATTGTATGCGTTTGGATCTAGAAATGAAGCCGACCTTTGTACAATGGTTTTATTGACAAAAGGTTTTCACTTTGATGTTTCATGTTTTTGTCTAGTGGAGTAAGAATGCATAACGTAATCATTCTTAACTGTTTCAATATCAGAGTAATACAATAAAGTTGCCTAATATCGAGAACGTTAACAAATTTATACAGTTCATCGCTTACCCTAGCGATGAACTGTTTAATAATGTAGATGTATAATTTGTAAAGTAATTTGTTTTTGTATATAATTTTAATGACCCATTTTTATATAATTTCTAGTTTTTTATTACATTGTTGTAATGCCCTCCCCAAGCAATAATATCATAACCTTAATTGAGGTTCTACAAGGGCATGATAATGAATTAGCAGATGTTGTGTGTCTATAATTTTTTTCAGGTATTTGAATTTTGGCAGTAGAGTTCTTATTTTTACAGTTAATTTACTTATATGCACATTCCATTTCAATGTGCTGTCTATATGTAAGCCTAGATATGTTATGTCATTCACTTGTGGAATTTCAATTGGCGAATTACCTATCTTTATTAATTTTTAATTTAACTGAGACATGCATCTTGATTCTAGTTGTTGCAAAGGGAAGAAATTTTGTTTTATTAAAATTAATAGACAGGAGTCGTGAATCGAAAAAAGCTTTGACAACCTCAAAATCATTTTCAGCAATTCTTATTAATTGTTCCCATGTGTCCGCTGTATAAAATATTGCTGTATCATCAGCGAATCCTATGATGGAGCCACAGGCACTTACAGTGAACAAATTGTTGACGTATAAATTAAACAATATAGGTCCTAGCACTGTTCCTTGTGGGACGCCGAACTCAACAATTTTAAAGTCACATTTGGTATTTCCAATATTAACACACTGCCTTCTATCTGTTAAATAGCTAGTTACAAAAATTAGTGCATTAACCATTACGCCAATTTTCTATAGAGTACGTATTAATTTTGGATGACTAACCGTATCGAAATCCTTAGCTAGATCTACAAAAATGCAGAGAGCTGGTTTGTCATTAAATGCTTTACAAGTTTTAGATATTAAAAAATCTCTTGCATCTTTTGTAGATCTAGCTTCCCTGAAGCCATATTGAGAATCTGATAATATTTTATATTTTTCCGAATAATCTGTTATCCTTTTTTTATAACAGATTCAAGAATTTTTGACAAATTACTAATTAAAGAAATAGGCCTGCAGTTTGTAATACAATCAAGTTTATCTCCACATTTATATGTTGGTTTGATTATTGCTTCGTTTAGTTTTAACGGCCAATATCCTTAGTTTATAACACTATTCTATCCTATTCTATCCTATCTATATAAGATAAGAGATGTGTGGAGAAATTTCATCAGCAATAGCTTTTAAAGTTTCTGTGTGTATGCCATCTAACCCCCCTGCTTTCTTATTTTTCATACTTAGAATTATGTCTTTAATTTCATCAATATTTGTTTTAGGTAAAAACATCGTGTTAACAATTTCATAATCGGGTTCTTGAAAATTTACAGGAGTTCTAATTTTACTAGCCAACTGTTTGTCCATTCATGTGTAATGATCGACACATTTGTTCGCAACCGTCACAGGGTCTGCCAGTATTTCATTGTTTTTGTTTTTTTTATTTCGTTAATTTCTTTAATCTCAATGTTTGATTTTTTGCTTACAGATTTCATTTACTGTTTTAAATATATTTCTAGAATCTAATTTGTTCTGATTTATTTTACTCCTTAGATATTCCATTTTTTGTTTTTCTTTTTTAAATTGTTTAATTTATTCCTGTAGAAATTAAACTGGTTATGTAATTCAATGTTCTTATTTTTTCTCCCAGAGCTTATATAAAGTATCCCTTTGTTTCATGGAATTTAATACTCTATTTGTTATCCATTCGCACCTTTTTTCATGTCGCGGTAACTAAACTTCTTTTGAGTATATTTTAATTTTGGTTGTTATTTTATTTAATAAAATATTAGTTCAAACAGGGCAACAACAATTCCAGAATCGTTTTGGAGACTTCGTAAACAGAGCTTTAGTTTCTTCTATTAACTGATCTACTTATGGGTAACCCATTTTTACGATTTCTGCTAGAATAAGCTGTGTATGAATTATGCAAGTAACGCGAATTAAATGTGAATGCACATTTATTTATAAACGACCGGCACGAATCATAATAGCAGGTTCGTTCCAACATAAAATACACAGGAATATTTCATTATGGTACTATTAATAATTTGATGGAACATATTTCTTTCTAAAATTTGAGGGTCTTTAATTTCCTTCTCATTTATTTTTAAGATATCGAATATGCCCTAATTTACTATTTAAGGCAATAAAGTTGTATACTATTATCTTTTGGTTTAATAAAAAAAATAAGTAAATTAAGTAAATACTGTGTCTATGGAGAATTATGTGCAGTTATAATCTTTTTAATATTTCATTAACCTGTATGATGGTATGGCAAATTTATCTTTTTTTTCCAACTATAGTTGGTTTGGAAACTTTTTTAAAATGTTCTGGAAAATTATCTTATATCTTAAAGTTACATCTTGTTCTACATGAACAACTCTCAATTTTTTATGTCTCCTGCACTAATATTCTCCATTTGGACGATATGTATTTTCTCCTTCCTATTCCTTTTTTCATTTATTATTTTCTATTAATCCAATTGACCGGTCGCAAGCAACTGTGCCCCGGTTCTGGACATAAGTGTCATATTTAAATTATATTTTAATTCCTGATTACCAGTGTATACAAAGATTACCTTCTGTACCCCATTCCCAGACAACTTCCACCACATGCTACTTATAGTTTGGTGCTGAAATCGGGTAAGTCCAGGAGTTATCTGATTCTTACACCAAAACCTTTTATTTGACAAGTCTTTTGATGCGATAACTCTATATTGAGGCCATGGAATTACCTTATTCTTGCACCAAAAAAATGCGCAATTGTAAATTGAATTGTGTATGATAACTAAATGTTGGACAAAATTGGACCTAACCGATTTTTGAGCAAGGTCTTCAATTCAGCTTAGGTTTTCACTTCGTACCTTTTGTTTGTGGTTTGTCCTACGTATTCAAATGCATGTCACATATGTATGTGTGAAGAAACAAAAAAAGATATAGTTCAAGTGGAAGGGATTTTGGATGGCGACAATGTAAAAAAAAATAACCAAAAAAAAAAATAAAGCGTTTTCTAGATTTTCCCTTATTTATTACAATTGAGGTAGCAGTTAACATTCACGTATTTTTATGTAACAACTGACGATCAGGATCGATGGTTGATATTAGCTTTTGGCAACGTTGTTCCAATAATAGACGTCCATTTAAAAATACTTCTAACAAATTATTTTTTTATGAACATAATTTTGTTCATAAACGTGTATTTAACGTGTATTTGCTCGTTGCAAATACACGTTAAGAGAAAGTACAAAAAAATAAATCTCATTAAACAATAATAATCAATAATGGAAATACGCCACAGAGCTTTGTACTTTCGTATGTTAAAATGCTCGAATAGGGGGTCTCATTAAATAACATTAGTAGCAGTATTGTGAGGTAATTATTATAAATTGGATAGAAGCCTTTATTGATTTCCAAACAAACGTTTAGTGATTTATTGCTCAATACATTAGTCAAATAACGTTAGTATCAGCTGGTAATAACAATGCTTGTTTATCAATTAATTAACAAGTTGTATCGTAAATCATGTGAGGCTAATCAAAGTAGGTTGGTGGTCCAATTAAAAAGTCATTTTTCAAATTTACATTGTTACGTGATGGTGGTTTAAGTGGAAGAACAGGTACACCGAATTTCGCTAACAATGGAATGATTTATATATGTGGTTGTAACGATATAAACTGCAAGGGCTTCATTGCTTCATTTTTCGTTTGTGACAGAATAATGTTGTGTAGGTTTTTGTATTTTCATTTTTTGATTATATTATCATAAAGACCTAAGTTTATATCTACTTTTCGATTTGTCGAGGAAAGTCCGTTGTTATAGAAGTTTAGTATATGGGGCACTTCACGCCAACTAAGTGAGGTCAAAAAAATTCTGTTTGAAACATATCACAATCGATAGTACTTGCTAAAAAACTAACTTCCTAAAAATTTTAGATTTTTTGAGCCATAAGGGAGAGGGATGGTGAGGGTGAGAAAATACAAATTTTCGTTTCGGCTCTAAAATTTCAATCTTTCGCGGTAAGAAAATGAAAATAATTAAAAAAGAAGGTTGCCATGGTTTTCGATGGGTTTTTTTGCGTAGAATACGATAAAAATATTTTCAAAATTATTGGGGGTAGTTTTCACCCTTATTTTGAAGATTGAAAGTTTAAAATCGAAATTTCGAAAAGTATGACACGATTTTTTTTCATTTTTTTTTTTTTTTCTTTCTTTTTTTTTTTTTGTACTTTCGATACAATTCATAATGGGCGACGACCAGGAACTTGCCCAAAAAACGGCCCAAATGTGAAAAAACGTGGTTTTAGCGTATTTTCTCATTCTGTGAGATAGTAAATGGCAAGTGAATAATATATTCCAAGGTTTTTGGGGTCGCTGATTACGAATCTAACATCAGATTTTCAAAAAACAAAATGGCGGATCCAGTATGGTAGCCAACTTTTTAAAAAATGGCTAAATTTTGAAATTTAAAAAAATTTCATCGTATTCTACGGGAAATTTTCTACGTTAGATTCATAATCAGCGACCCCAAAAACCTTGGAATATATTATTCGCTTGCCATTTACTATCACACAGGATGAGAAAATACGCTAAAACCACGTTTTTTCACCTTTTGGGCCGTTTTTTTTTGGGCAAGTTCCTGGTCGATGCCCATTATGAATTAAACATTAATCGAAAGTACAAAAAAAAAGAAAGAAATTAAAAAAAATTGAAAAAAAAAAACCGTGTCATACTTTTCGAAATTTCGATTTTAAACTTTCAATCCTCAAAATAAGGGTGAAAACTACCCCCAATAATTTTTAAAATATTATTATCGTGTTCTACGCAAAAAAAACCCGTCGAAAACTATTGCAACCTTCTTTTAATTTTTTTCATTTTTTTATTGAGAAAGATTGAAATTTTAGGGTCGAAACGAAAATTTGTATTTTCTCACCCTCACCATCCCTCTCGTTGTGGCTCAAAAAAATCTAAAATTTTAGGGAAGTTAGTTTTTTAGTAAGTACTATCGATTGTGATATGTTTCAAACAGAAATTTTCTTTGACCTCAATTAGTTGGCGTGAAATGCCCGATATACAGACCGTGGGACATTTCATGTCAAACGGATCACGTACACTCCCAAAATTTGTGCCGATGGATTTCGATGTTTGAGGTCTCAAAATGTTCTTTATGTTATGTACTTTCAAAAAATTGGTGGCCTTTAAAAAAAATTCAGTATGGCGGATCCAATATGGCGCCTACAATGTAGGTTCTCGAGATAAAATTAATTAAAAAGTGTAATAAAATGTTGATAATCTTTTAAAAATACCATTTAAATACATACTACATAGTTTTTAGGATCGTTAAAATACGAAATTTAAAATGGCGGATCCAACATGGCGGATCTAACTCAAAAAACAATTTTATCGCACAAAATGATTTCGAATCAGTTTTTGATATTGGTATGGGGTTTTTGGGGTCTCTGAGTCTTATTATATCATCGAAATTTCAAAATTCAAAATGGCGGATCCAATATGGCAGAGAAAAAACCCTTCTAACCCATTCTTTGGCTGCAGTGTGAACCCAGTTTATTCGAAACTACTGGTATGGAGGTTTTTTCGTGTCGCTGATTTCAGATTGCAAAATATAAATTGCAAAATCTAAAATGGCGGACATGGTAGGCGCCATATTGGATCCGATATATTGATTTTTTTTAAAGGCCACCAGTTTTTTGAAAGCACATAACTTAACGAACATTTTGAGACCTCAAACATCAAAATCCATCGGCACAAATTTTCGGAGTGCACGTGATCCGTTGACATGAAACGTCCCAGGTGTATTTTAACAAGTTTATATGTATTAATCTAACGTATATGTTCTTTACTTCTACCCGTCTTATCGGTTTAACATTTTGCACACTTACCAATCTTCGATGAAAATGCATTATTTTAAAGGACAAATAGTAGGAGTATGATTTTATTTGTCAAAAAAAGATTCGTCAATGTATTACATTTCTTCTTTATAAAGCATTCTTGGAAGGTATCACTTAACGGCCCGGATAGTTGAGCGGAACGCCTGCCTCACGATCCGAAAGTCCCGGGCTCAACCCTGCATTTTTTTTAAACATATGTACTTATACAGCGGCGTAGATGTGTAAGAAAAATCAAAAACATCATTTATAATTAAAGCGAGGCTCTGAAGCGGGATTATTTCCGATCAGTATCGCCGTGCTGAAGGAGGGGTTGGATACCGTCGCACAGTGGGGCAAAATGCTAATCTAGGAGTGCAAAAGTCGAAAAACGGAATATAGATAAATATTTGCTACTATTTTTAATGTCAATATAAATGTCCAAAGGAACTGAAACCTACGTTTTTACTTTTGAAATTGATTATTTTAAAGCAAGGCAAGCGATGGAAAATGTTAGATTGAGCATAACTTCAAAATATGGCATGACTTTTTCTCTTCTTATCTAACGTTTAAAAGGCTTGTCACGGGACTCATAACCGGGCACTGTCACCTTAGGAAACATCTACACAGAATGGGCATATATTTAGATGAACCTATTTGTAGACTGTGTAATGAGGAGGATGAAACATCCCGACACATTATACTAGAGTGCCCAGCACTAACACACTGCAGATACGGTCTTCTGGGAATAGAAAACCCCCAGGAGGCCTTTCCAAAGAAAAAATCTTGTGAAAAGGCTACTAAACCTCATAAAGGTAACAAACCTATTCACATGAAATAACGATGTAAACGGGAAATACAATAAGCCTGAAGGCTGCAGTGTTGGAGGCAAAACAAACCCCAAACCAGACACATCGGAGGAAAAAAAAACGTTTAAAAGCGTAATATGAGATTCCATTTGTGATAACTGTATCCACATAACATATAAAAATATAATATTCAAAAAATATATTTTTCTGAAATTTTAAAATATTTATTTCATGAGGGTTTGTGTAAATAGATTTTCTGTTTTTTTTTTTTTTAATGAAATACGAAATTCGCAAGTATTCGCGTTAATTTTTACACAAACATCAAGAATGAGGTGTATAGTTTTTGTTTTAACCAAATATGAGTGCAGCCAAATGCAGCTGAAAAAGTCCTTTATTTTTTCTGGAACAGTTCGCTGCAGAGAATAATTGCGATAAACTAAGATTAGCGGCGAAAATTGGATTTCACAATTTACTATTCACATTGGATACATTAAGTTCCACAATCATGCGTACTAAAAAAGTTTCGGAAACAGAAGAATATCGATTTTCGAAGATGATGACGTTGAAGAAGAAATGAAAACATTCATTTCAGAACAGAGTCTACGTAAGATTCAGAAAATTAAAGTTAAATATAAAGCAAATCGCGTTTTTTCATACATTTGCTTATATATCTTTAATTCGTAATTTAATTCCGTTTCTTTTTAACAGAATTAAATATAAAAATAATGTAAATAAATGTAGATATAAAAAAATCTAAAGGAGATGCAAATGTTGTCTAAATTATATTAACTCCCCTTTTACTGAATCTATCTGAGTAATTTTAAACAACTTTTAATACCCTTCTTTATACTTATTTAAATACATACACAACTCATGTAATACAAAATTATCTATCATTATGAACGTATATAATTTTACACTCCTAAATAGCCAGTTTGCCTCACTGTGCGTCGGTAACAGGCAAGAGGAGACTCTGTCGCTAGTTTGGTTTCGTTGTCCAACATGTGTGTGTATTTTGTTTTTCAATAACTATTTAAAAATTATAAGAGGTTATCTAGGTATTTTATTTTTATTTATTTTCTGTTATTGTACTTTCTAAGGGTTGCGCACGCCTATGTCGCTCGGACTCAACGCCTCGGTCTAATTATAAAAGCTGAATGTATAAAGATTCTATAAAAAAGTACATATACTAATAAGGACAAAATAAGTGAATGTTTTAAATATTTGTGTAGTGAACGCATAAGTTCTTGGTTTTATCTAGGGATTGCAATCCGGCACCAATTTCAATCCGGTCGGATTTCTATCGATCCGGCCCGGATCCGGCCGGATCTTCGGAGGTATTGGTTCCATCAAAACCATTTTGCTTTTTTTTTTCAAAATCAACTGTATAAAAGATGATCAAGTGAATGTATTACAAAGTATATATAACAAAAAAACGTTTATTTCTTATGGCAGCAGGTTTATTTACACTGTTATAATTAATTAATATTTACGTATGAATCGGCAATACAAATTTAGTAGATATAGGTAGTGTAACTAGTTATTTTGTAATTGTTATATCAGTTTAGTTAATTAGATAATGACGGGCGGTGAAGTTCAGTTTCACTTACTAGATTTCATAAATAACATCAATGATATCCTGTAATGTAACTTACATTACATTATAAATCCATAAAAAAAATGTCGTCAAATCTGGCTATGAACTAGAGAGATGGAAATAGTGGTTATGTTGAAGCTCAAAATGAAACTTTGTTATCAAACTTATCGTCGGGGCGCAGTGCGGGGAAAAGGCAAGAGGTACCCGGCTATGGGTTTCCGCGCCGACGCTTAGTTGTTGATGATGTAGTTGGTGACGGATTGATGTGCGTCCCTTGGCACGTGGGGACGCACGAGGGGACGCTACACGCTATGGAAATAGTTGTGCAGCGTCGTTGTGTCTCCCTGAATGGCCAATTTGGGAAGTTCTTCCACGTCGATGGCTCCGGTGGGGAAGGAGGGCTCCCACGACGTGGGAAAGAAATTAAACCACTTTCAAACGTAGGCTTTCAAACGTACCACAGCAGTGTTAGGCAGGTTCCACTAGTAACACCAGCGGAGACGATTTGACTCGGAGCGGCCACGAAGTAAAAGAGAGAGGATAAAGAGAGCGAATAGAGCGACGCGCGGAGCTTTTGTTCCCTAAGCTCCGCCCATTTGTCGTTTTTCGACGAGAGCTTACGAGTCAAGTCGTGCTCGCGTGAGAAGCGCCCTCCGGTGACAAACTTTTGACAAGTAGCTGTCAGAATTGTAAAATAAATAATGACTGTCACATAATGCAACAGCCTTGACAATTCAATAAGGTTATAAGATTAAAAATAGAAATTGGTCTTTTTTGCTCTTCCAACTTTGATGACTTTTTTTAGATGGCTCGTTATAAGTAACTTATATTAAATCTAACTAAGATCAAGCTTATCAACTGAGATCACAATAATTAGGTAATTTAGGCACGCCAGGCGTTTCATTCTTCAAATTCATGTTTCATGAAAATTCATGTTTCATTGAAACAAATTCATGTTTCATGTATTTTTTTAATTTACCGGATCCGATAGATGTCTTATGATGCCGAATCCGCCGGATTACCGGATCCGGTTTTCCCGGATTGCAATCCCTAGTTTTATCTGACTCTAGATAGAAGAAGCGTGGGGAGCTTTGCACTGTATTACCTTATGATCATGATATACTTGACCGCCTCACACATTAATCTTTAAAAAGTAAAAGATATTAAAACTCATTTTTACAAAAAAAAAAAAAAAAATCGAGGCGTAAAATAATTTTAATAGGGTAAACCAGTCCACAATATTTATAATACTATACAAAAAACTATAAACAAAGATAACCAAGTATACAATATCATATATCTACAGATTCAGGAAGACGAAAGGAATAAAAAAATAAAAAACATGTAACGTCACTCAAAAAATCTGATGAAATAGTCACTTCTGGCAAAACCGGAAGTCGGATGTGACTACAGACACTTTTATAATACATCTTTCATACACTTTAATAATACTTTGAGATTCCTTGGAAAATTATGCTCAAATATTTTCTTTCTAGCTCAAAAATAACCAAAAATATCGGTATGATGAGACGTTAAATTGAGAAACGGCGGAAGATCTTTCAGGAGCTGAATAGAAAAATTTCTGTGTAGAGATGTACAATTCATTTTCTAAATCCGGGCTTGGATGACTGGTGTACTAGGCCAATATTTTTACTGGTCCGGCATATACTTGCCGTAAGGTGTGAGTGGTTTACTTGTACAATTATATGTACAAGTAAATTTATCACTGGTGCGTACTGGTCAGTTTTCCAACGTCTGTCTGTAAAAATGATATATGTAAGTCAAAGGATTCACAATTATTGGTATATCTGACCATACAACTATTTAAGACAAGTCTATGCTTGTCCAGGGAATTGTCCACAAAGAGCTTGTGCCAGTAAATCCACACTTTACAGAGAGGTTCTTGAAAAACTTCTAAATAGGGTCATGTGTGTGAAACGTCAAGAACATCTGTTGCATCATGACAATGCGCCTTGTCACATAGCCATTTCAGTAAATGAGTTTTTAGCCAGTAACTTGTTGTGACTTTTTTTCTCTTCCCGTGCTTGAAAAATTACCTCAAGGGACATCATTTTTTGGAAAATACAAAATATTCAAAAGGCTTTAACCGACTGAAGACTGAAGGCTATTCCAGTATATGAGTTCCAGCAATGCTGTGAGGAATAGAAGAACCGTCTCCAGCGCTGTGTGGCTTCCCAAGAAAGTTATTTTGAAGGAGACAACACTGAATTGGAATTCTATTCAAATAAAAAAATAAAAAATCTCATAATAAGTCTCATTGCTTAATTTACACACCTCGTATTAAATATAAAACTAATATTAGAATAATATATACTAAAGTGTTAATGATTCAGTTTTACTTCTCTACTATTCATTCTGTGTCAATAAATGGGTGGAAGAGATTGAATGCTTCGGATAGAGGCTTCTATAATTATTATTATTTCATGGATTAAAAAACACAATGGAGGAATCGAATGACGCAGTGTCAAGAATTTTTCGATTTGTATGAACACGAACCAGTCCACAATATTTGGACCATAAAAACCGCAATGCAATTAACGATGCTTGGAATGAACTGTAAGAAACACATGTTATCAAGATAATAAATCTTTTCTTTATTGGCTTTTAAAAACCACCCACTAGAGAAAAATACTGTGGAGCCGCCATTTTGTTTTATATAGCTCTGAAAAAATTCACAAATACACTTCAGTGCATGTATAACAAAGACCGTTTTACCGAATTTCGATATGTTGTTTAATTTCTTTGAAAAAATTCCCAAAGTTTGCTCTATTTTTCGGCCTTACACCCACACACAATGGGACACCACATAATGGTGTCCACATCCACATATAATGGGCCCGGGGACACCACAGAAAAGATATGTGAATTCAATCACAGTTTATTAATGACACGAAAACCCTCACTGTTAAAATATACATTTAATCTATGACATGAGGAAATATAAATCTATGTACATAATGATTTGATCATATATGCATAACTGAATGGCATGTTTACAAATATGTGATTAGTTGCGGTTAATTTTCCGTGAAGAAATTATTAAAATAAATTATTCAGTAGCAAAAAAGAATATCATTGCTAGTCCTCCTTACTTATAACTTAATACCGTGTTGTTGACAAACATGATATTAATTTTTTTAGAGATGAAGAGACGGCTGCAGAGCTGAAGTTTCACTAGAAGAATGTCCAGTCAAAACACACAAAAATCGCCAATTAAACCAATTAAAACGTTATTCTGACTTCGCGATACTCACTTATTACTTTAGTAATTAGGTAGCTCGGAAAAACGGCGTCAAACGATTTCACTGTTAAATCATAAATATTACAGGTAATTCTAGTCCTATACGGCATAGTTTACATAACACTCGTTTACATAAATTTTATATCTGTTGGTGAACATGCATTCCACACATAATTATTGCTTTGATAGAACTTAGAATCTGAACACTATATGTGTATAATTTCTTTTATTAGGAATCTATGACATAAACGTTATGATTGAAGGACGGATTAACCGATTATAATGAGTTATGCTACGATTAAAAATACTTAGAAAAGCCTTATGTTTAGCGATGGGCTGTTTTATGTAAATGAAGTTTTTGGGAATCGAAAAACCATTTTACATAATCATAATTTACCCCAATTTCTACATAAATTTCTGAATGTAATAATTAATTTTAATAACCCTTAATAATAATGATTAATTTGGAATTCATTTGCAATATTACGTATAGTCATATAAAATTCGAGAGACGAAAAAAAAAACTAGAAAAGAATGTACAAAAAGTACAAATAAAAACATTAATACTTATTAAAACTTAAAATTACTACAAAAAAGAACGATAAGATTGCGTCTACTACACACATTTCGCATTGTAACGTTTTATTCACTAGGGGTTCGTAAGGTGTGAAAAATTCAAACTCGCACTTTCAACTAACACTATTTATTTAAAGTAAATACACTATATTACTAACACTAATGTGCTTCTGCACAATTTATATTCGACTATTTTACGAAGATCGCGACGCACTATTTTCAACGTAAGACTAACTCATCCCTCGTCGATATGCCTCTCTATATACCTGGTTGGCATATTCCAGCATCCCTCTCGAAAGCAGTCGAAGCTTTCGGAAGGTTCCGGAGGCTTACGCAACGCGGTGATTTACCCCTTGTTTTGCTGCATGGTGATTTCGCCACATTACCATATGTTCAAAATTTAAGGGAGAGTGGGGGAATGGTGAGCGGCGGGTAATCATACGCAGCAAAATATTTTCGAATTCCGCTCCCGATGCAAAGACCTTAACTAGTGCTACACTCTGCCATTCGTCTAAGCAACGTCTGACGCTACCGCTTGTACAGGCAGTTTATACGTGATAGACGTGAGAGTCGTATGTCTATTTTTTTACTAAATTTTGTTAATTTACGGCTGCAGAAAATAAGGCGGTAAGTACACGATTTTTATGGGATCACTTTGTGCGAGTTATATTCTTAAAGCTTAGTATTTTAGTTAGCGTTCTGAGAGAATTGTATCAAAATTAAAAATATTTATTTTATATGACGAAAAATTTTAATAAACACTACATAGGGATAATTGTGCGCACAAGTGCGCAAGATTCGCACACGCACAATTAAATATGAAATACGTTATATTTTTTTTAATAGGCTACAGACCAAGAAACTACAGTAGTAATACAGGGATACTGTCATATTCGGCTGAAAACCTACAAAATGCGATACGTGCAATTAAAAATGATGGCTACATCAGTAAAAGAAAGGCTAGAAAAAGCACAAGAAAGAGAACGAATAAAGGAAGAATGCATAAAGAAAAAAGAAACAAAAAAAAAGAGAAGGCTCTTGAGAAAGGAACTGTTCGTAGATGCTTTCATGAGCTATCGCCAGACAGAAAAAACTTAAAGGCAAACAAAAAATGAAGAAGAAACCAGAATCTGAGTCATCTGATTCATCGTAAGAAGAGTTATCTTATATCTGCGACGAAGGCGAGTTGGACGATGTTGATTGAAGTTTCATATCACCTCTTTTGCATGCACGTTCCAAACCAAACGAGATTCGCTGTATATATGCAGAACTTGGTAAAGACAGACAATTATGGTACAGATGTGTTCTTTGTTCATCGTGGAACCATGCACTATGTATAGGCGTAGACACCTCAAACACCCCAAACAAATGTGATTTTTGTTGTAAATAAAATAAATTAGAAATCAATAACTAGTAAATGTTTTATTATTTTTACATCTAGTTTTAATGAGCATAATTCCCCATCCCATGAGCATCATTACCCGCCGGGATGGGAAATCGTGCGCAAGTGCACTTCTGTAGTTTTTACAACTCTGTTTTGAATTTTTCCAAATGCCATTCGATATGTTGAAAGTATAACAAATAGTGCTTGTTATAAAGTTTCTAAAAAGATTTTAGCTGTTATAGTTTCACCACAAATCCAACTCTTGCTTAAGTACGCACCTTTCCCCCACCCTCCCTTACCTATATTAATATGTATCTCTTCTAAATAATATTTCGGGTGTTTCTTAATAAGTATTCAATATTTTTGGGGTGTTTTTTTAAGTACTCGTAATTTTAATATTGAAAATTCTTATACGTTTGTAGTAAAAAACATTTCGTTTCTAAGATACAGTATGATAAGATTATTTCTAGTATTTTTTCCGTAATATGGGCATTTTTTAAAACTGATTTTTTTTAAGTTTTGTGCCTGTACTACACTTTAAGATACTTAGAAGTAACTGTCAACATTAAGAAATTTTAATTGTATACAAAGTGTTGTCTTTTCAGGGGTCATAGTCTCTTTGACCCAACCGATTTTTTTACAACAGTACTGACTTCTTTTTTGCTTTAGGATTTTGCTCATTCTTGCTCTTTTATGTTTTGGAGGGCTTGAAGGTGCCATCCATGCTTGACGCTTGGTTTCCGGGCGTACTCAAACACCCAACTCTCATCATCAATAATGACACGTTCCATAAAATTGGAATCTTTTTCAATCGGTTCCAAACAGTCAAGACACCTTTCTTTCCGGACGTCCTTTTTTCCTGCGAAAGGTTTTTTTAGAACCTTGTTTGCGCAGATTTTTCTGATTCCTAATTCATTAGTCAATATCTGATGAAGAGTGATTTTTGTCGACTGACGATCTGAACGCACAAGATCCCATATTCTATCGACATTTTCATCGGTTCTTGAAGATTAAGACCTTTCGCTACGTGGCTCATCTGGGCTCTTGAAAAAACACTGTCTCCGTATTCGTGTTGAAGTTTTGCAAAAGTATCCGTTGCGCTGTGTCCAAGTCTGAAGTAAAACCTGCTCAATAGCACACCGTTGCTCAAAATTAATGTCACTCATTTTTAAAACGTCCTAACCTACCGCCCTTCCAAGTCCCATCTCCGCAATGTTGCTAGATATGGCGCTACGTTGCCAGTCTCATTCATTAAATTACATACCTCGTATAATCAGATGTCCTGTTATAAGTAAAAAAATTTAAAAACACCAATACTGCGGAAAAAATACGAAAAAAATACGATATTTAACATCCTGTATCTTCGAATTTTTTCCGTATATCTATAAGAACTTTCTCTATTAAAATCACTTGAAAAATCACGCTGTGAAATATTAGACATCTATTAAGAACCACTTTGTATTTTTAATATAGTGCTGTTTTAATTCAGTGGATCGCAAGTCAGCAAATAAGCTGAGACTCTTCATTTTTGTTCGTCGTCAGGTATCTCACTGAGACTAACAAGGATAAAATCCGGTTCTGCGATTTCTGATGACGTATAACAGTGAACGGTAATTATTCTCAATGTGTAAGTAAGTTATCTATATGGTGTAACGAAGTATATTGCACTATGTAACGTAATAACAAGCGTTAAATTATCAGATACCTATCTTTTTGTTACTTACATGATACGAGTATTGTTGCGTTATATTTTCGGTATCGCCCTCTAGAACGTTTTAAAGGGGCTGATATACTTTGGAGGTCCGACAAGTTTAGCAACTACCAAATATCCTTCCCAAGCACTCACTAAAACCGTTAAGCTCATATGATGCTTATTTCCTTACACAAAAATGTGATTAGGAATATGTAGATGTGAAAATAAATAAGTTTTTAAACGTCATTTAAACCATGTGAGGCTGTTTTTCGATAAACGATATCCTGTAAAAAGTAAAATTAAAGGTGGTTCTGTTTCAAAAAAAGCCCAGCCTTTGAGTAAAGTTACATCCAGCCAAAATGACGATTTTTGGAAAGGTTAAAAGAACAGAGTGGTTTGAATACATTTTAAAAATGAAAAGTAATAATGTAATTTTTTGCCATTAATGATCTGAATATTTTTTATACTTTTTCAAATCATGTTTTCCCACTCACACTGTAAATCAGTGAAGGAGAAAGTACCCTACTTGAGTGTATATTTTTTAATACAAACATAATTCGAGATCGTGTATATTCATATTACTGGCAACAATCACATGTAATGCGATACTAAAAATCGTATGCACAAGAAATCATCTCTACTTGATGCCTGTAAATTAATATCGTAATCTAACTTGAAATCTAACACCAGCGAGTAATTTACAAGGATATATCGGGACTCTACTAACGCATACAGGAAAACTGAAAAGGTTATACATTACGAAGTGAAAATAATACTGCTGATGACATTTAGCAGATTCAGGCATTAAAAAAATATATACTTACCATGATCGTTTCTAATACTGCTATAGTGCGAAAGTATCTCGTATCTCCATAAATGGTACTTCTTCTAGGAAGGCAAAATTAAATATTATTGCGCTTGCCGTAATTTGCATTTCCAGCAAATTGGAGGGTAATCTTGATAATCGGTATACGCGGTGTATCATTTTATCACGTTCAATTGAAGTATGTCCGGTTCAAAAATGCCGTGCCAAATTTTCTATTTTATAAATATTCGGATACAAACATTATACATATGTACAATCAATTATATCCCATAAAGATGCTGAGTGCAAAGCATGTCTTGTATATGTATAAAACAGTACCTACCATAGATGGCTAGAGAACCATATCACATATCTCATTTCGGTACAAATAAATTAAATGCCGTCGACACTTCGTTATACAGGGTTTGTCGGGAAAGTAATGTCAGTGAATTTTTTTCCCGAGACTGTACGCGCCAGCCCGCGCTTTACGTGCTGGGATTGTGGTGGGAGGATCTGGCAACAATATCCAACAAGCGTCAGTTGGCTACCGATCGTTGTAACGGTCGCATCGCTCGTTCTTTGAGATTCGTTACAGTGACCTGGTGCAAGAAAAAATGCAACGTTCGCTTGAGCAACGGATGGCGATTAAGTTTTGTGTGAAACTGGAGAAGAGTGCTGCGGAAACCATTCCAATGTTGAAGAAGGCTTTCGGCGTCGATTGTCTTTCGGACAGGCAAAATTTCCGGTGGCACAAGGCCTTCGCTGAAGGTCGGGAAGATGTCAACGACGAGAATCGCGCTGGACGGCCATCAACCTCCAGTTCCGACGACAATGTGAAACGTGCGCATGACTTGTTGAACACTGACCGTCGTCTAAGTGTCCGTTTAATTTCCGAAACATTAGACATTACGAAAATCATTGTTCACGAAATTGTGTCGGAGTCTTTAAGACTGAGGAAGGTGTGCGCGAAGCTCATGCCAAAAGTGCTAACGGACGATCAAAAAGCGAGGCGCGTCGAAACCTGCCAAGAACTTTTGGACACCTGCGAAGACAACCCCGCTTTCCTTGATGACGTCATTACCGGGGACGAAAGTTGGGTCTTTGAATACGATCCGGAGACGAAGAGGCAAAGTGTGGAATGGCACACGTCGAACTCCCCTCGCCCCAAGAAGGCCAGGATGTCCAGGTCAAAGATCAAGACAATGCTGATGGTCTTTTTGATTGCCGGGGATTAGTCCATCATGAGATCGTCCCGCAGGGGACAACCGTAACCGGAAAGTTTTACGTCGAGGTGCTGAAGCGGCTGAAACGCAGGGTGAATCGCGTCCACCCAGACATCTCAAAATCCTGGAAGCTTCACCACGACAATGCGCCTTCGCACACCTGCTTCCTCGTGGCCGATTACCTCTTCAAGGCAGGCATCACCGTTGTTCCCCAGCCTCCCTACAGCCCCGATGTGGCCCTTCCAGACTTTTTCTGTTTCCATGCCTCAAAACCCCAATGAAAGGACATCATTTTGGGTCGGTGAAAAACATTCAGAAGGCTTGCACCGACGCTTTAAAGGCGATTCCGGAAAACGACTACTGTGCGGCTTTTGATGCGTGGAAGACCCGCTGCGACGTCCAATTTTACATTCGTCAATCTCGACTACAACTCCTTCGCCTTCAATTTGATCTTCCTCGACGAAGCTATTGTCCAAGGCAATCATATAGGTTTCCCTGCAAAAAAAGAAGCGGTCGGCTATCGTTTCCGAAGACACTTTCTTTTCGCCGAAACTGCACTCGCGCATAGTTTGCTTAAAATCAAAATTGCAGGCGAAGCAATAAGTTAGGAGGATAACAGTTTTCGCCGAGATATTAGAGTTTTCGAACCAAGTCTCCTGTGCAACTGTTACGTTGTGGCAGTAGTTATTGGCCTTCTGACAAATAAATCGTCCTATTGTGAGCGCTGAGTCTTGGCGGCTCATGAATTCCGTTGAAATTATTTATATTGTGACATTTGTTAAGTGTCATTAGTGACAGCTGACAGTTATTAAGTTTTATAGTTTACATACTTAGTCTAATTAGTTTATACACTAAATGTGTTGTTGGATGAATATTTAATATTAGATGTCAAATGAATTTTCTAGAACATATATAAAAACTATAAATGGTGGTGTTGTTGCTAGAATAGAGTTAGTTGTGATTCGAATGTTACACAGTTTAGGTCGACGAGTTGTAGTTTATTAATAAAAGTGTTTTGAATTGAAGAAGCGAATTATTTAAAGAGAAATACGTAATATTTTAGGGATAGCGGTGGGATATCGAAGAATTTGGAGAGGAAAAATTGTTTATGGTGAATACGAGGTCAACAAAATACGACGAGGAAACGACAACGATGGATGTGAGTGAGATATTAAAATTTTTGCAACAAGGAGAAGAAAAGCGACAGCAAGAGGATGAATAGTGGACTTCCGTGTACGACTTACATATCTCCAAATCGCTTGAAACTTGGGCTCAACTTCGGTGTAGAAAGATGGATAAATTTAGGGGTCGTATATATTTTTCGATAGAGGAAGGTCGATAGAGGTTGGTTTATTTTGCGGCGCCACAGAAATCGTAATCGTGCACATTTCAAACTTACTTATGGGTACTTCGAGACACTTACGGACACTTTCGGGCACTTGCGGGTATTTTCATAGCGCTGATTCGTACTCAGCACACCGAAAAACCCCCATATACCAAGTTCAAACGATTTGGAGAAAAGTCGTAAACGGAAGTATATCCCTACATTTAATACATTATACCTGTCCAGATGACCTATTAAAGAGTTAGAAGTAAGTAGTCATATTTTTTCAAAAATTAGAATTATTATAAGTATTATATTTTGAAAATATCCTGTAAAAATTTCAAGTTAGTCTAAATAAGAGTTTTCAAGATATCCTAAAATAAGCGTAGGACCCTTTTACCACTGCTTTTTATATATTATATACATATTACATACTGAATAAAAAATTGAAAATGATTGAAAACTGACATTTTAGAAGCTTCCATATTCAGACCTAGAAATAGACTCTATAAAATTAATTTAATAGAGTGTATTTATAGAGGTACCTATATTAATTAAGCGTGAAATTTTGAATTTGTTTTTCTCAAAGCTACATTTTCAAAGTCAGTGACCACTATATTTTATAAACTGCTAAATGGATGGAAAAGAAATTTATACAACATATTCTATTCCTAAAAAAATAGTGTTTAATCGAAGTTTTTTTTAACAATAATTTTTTATATTAAACTAAATTTAGATAAACCGGTAAGAAGTACAGTACAACCAGAATATTTTTGTCAGAGAATTGCTCACAACGTAGGTAGTACAACATACACCAATATAGACCATACTCCAAAAATATAAGAAATACCCAGAACCAAATGACAGAACATAATGACAAATTGTACTTCTCTAAGCGTTCACTCCTGAAAAAAACAAAATAAATGTGCTCAATTTCAGGTTCTGTCTACTGAGGCCAAGGTCAAAGTTACTGTTATTGCACTCTGATGATGGTCACCACAGAACATGATTTGTAAAAGAACGTTCAACAATCCAGCAGATAATTTGGTTCACTACTCTTACTACCTACCCATAATCTCTCTTGGAACTTTGGTTACTCAAATATTTATGTCTACTGTCAGAGCTAATCAGATTCTATTTTTTTCACACATTCAAGGGTGTTTCATTTAATTTGGTTGAATGATTTAGCTTCTCCAATATAATTATTTAAATAATCGTCTTAAAATATTTTAGAATCTAGGAAGCTGCATTTTTCCTTATTATATACATTGGCTATTACTTGCACTGAGAAGACCTCTAAATACTAATCCTAATAAACATTACCGTAAGGGTCTCTAAGATTGTTTTTGAATGGTTCATTCTATGAGGATAAAAGTTGTTTTACGGGGAGTTGTTTTAGTGAAACTGGAAAGCACTGCTCTTTTTTGAGTTCATTTTATCTTCTGTATCTAATTTCACTGCCTTGATTTTACACGGATTTACGCAGTTCCAGTGTTTTTGCACTCATTTCCAGATGGTTTAGAACAGACGTCGGCACGGTAAGACTCACTACATGGCACTTCACTTTTATTTCATCTATATGACAAAGACAGAGTAGCATGAATTGTATACACTAATAGTGTTGTCATCCATAAAAAATATATCTGCTCCTAGCAGCATGTAGAGGATATGAGAAGAGGGGTTAGTACTTCATATGCTTAGTGAGCTACTCTTGGCGAGTCCTGGTTTAGAATATAAATAAATACCTAGTTTGTTTTTTGCTGATTCAGAAAGAAGATTTGGATATTCTACTTGATTGATTTGACAGTAAATATATTCTTCAGTCCATAAGAGATTCATATGTAATCAATAATGTAATAAACATCTGATAATTTATCATTAGTAACCCTCGTGCTGCTGTTCATGTTATTCAATCATATCGTTATGTAACAATAGCATTTAGCCTTTTTTGGTGGATGTTTAAGAACTTGTTTTACAAAAAGTTTTTTCAATTCATCGGAATGTTAAAGGCGTAGATACATCTGAAACGGAACTGCATAGCTTGCATCAATACCTATCACCTAAAATTGCATGTCTCCAGAAGAGTTTTTTATCATTGAGGGGAACGGAGAACAATTTTCCTCGGTATATTATACAGACAAGAATAAGAAACCTTGGGAGTTTTCGGTTAGCTATTATTAATAGTACCTTTTATCATTTGTAATTAGTATTTTGAAAATAATTTACTGATCTTATCAGCAAATAAATAAACGGAATTCTAACTCTGCGTCATTATAAATAGACACGTAAAATCTCTTCCTGTTCAATGCCAGAAGAAATGGCGTAGTCATAAACAAAATTACTACGCATACATTAAATCAAATGTCGCCGGTAACAACTGAATAGATTAAATGGTGCATATTTCATTCTTCGCAGCCACATAAAAAAGATTTAGGTGTAGATCGAATCAATTGTGACAGTATAATTTATTGATTCGTGAACTTTAAAGCGTATTGCCTAACACCATCTCCGTATGGAGAGAAGAAAATATATTAATTTGAAGCCGTCAATAAGATTGTAGGTAAGGTTTCTCGGAACTTAGTGGATACAAAAAGGTATTCGTTCCTACGCTTGTAACGCTTTTTTGTCATCCACATTACTTTGCTTTGATATAATTAAATGATGACCAGGGGATGAAAGCAATTTGCGGTCCAAACTTGATATTTTATACCACACATGAACGAAACGAGGAAGATACTAACCACGCAGGTAATATCAGTTGGCTAATTTTTCCTATGTAAATTGATTTATAATGTTTTTCAACAAGTATACTCGTACAATTTGTTGATCTGCAATCGTGTACCTTGTTTAATTTAACGTTTTCTAAAGTATTCTTTGATATGTTTGAATGAATGTCACTGTCATTAAATTACATTAAAAAATACTGTTTGCTGACCAGAGTATATGTTATTATAAACCTGTATTATTTTTTAATAGGGACCATCTGTTTTGCTAACGGGTTTGAACTGATCTCTAAATAATTGATTACAGATAAATCAAAATGTTTCTGAATTAAATCTATCTGGTTGATTAATTAGTATGGAGTCATTCCCTCGCAGTGTTTAGAGTTTTTTAGACTAATCTGGAGAGTGGTGGGGTACAGGTTACTTAAACGTTGCATTTATGTGCGTTAATATTATTAAATCTCAGAGCGGAAGTGGAAAAAATTAGATTCGATATTTTTACATGAATTTCGTTTACGCCATAATACAACCAAAGTACACCGACATCTAGTGGCCGCGTATGGCGATAACGCCACTAAGTTAACAACATGCAAAAGATGGTTCGCGCGCCTCCGATTTGGCGACTGCAGCATCGACGATAAACTACGATCTGATAGGCCACCTCAACTGGATATCGAGCGCTTGCATACGATTGTCGAAGCAAACCCATACGAAACCACGCGACAGATGGCACGAAAGCTCAGCTGTAGCCAGACCACGGTAGTACATGGGTTCGAAATGCTAGGCAAAGTCCAAAACCTGGGCAAGTGAATCCCACGTTTATTAATCGACGCCGATCGCCAGCATCGGCATAACATTTGCACACAACTTCTTCCCCGCAGTCGTCATTTTGACTGGTTGAACAATCGTGTTACCGGGGATGAAAAGTAAGTGCTTTATGTAAATCACAGATGTAATCGCCAGTGGGTAGACACAGACATTCCAGCACAATCGGTAATTAAACCTGACGTCTACCCAAAAAAGGCGGTGTTGTCAATTTCGGTGGGGGCGTTCGCGGCATGTATCACACGGAACTCTTGAATATGGATGTCAGCTCGATCTTCTGCTGCCGCGGCTGGACAAAGTTATACTACTGCACGATAATGCGCGTCCCCATGTAGCAAAACAGACACGTCTTGGACTCTTGCAGTTAGGTTTTGTCCCATAAATTCTACCCCATTCACCGTATTCACCACACATTTCCCCCACTGACTGTAATTTGTTCTGTGCCCTCAGCAAACATTTAATAAACGAAAATCATTTGACGATCGTCATCATCCACAAATAGTCATACACAACTTTTTCGCTTCACAACCACGTGAGTTCTGGGAACGTGGTATCCCCAGTCTGGCAGCTCGTTGGCGACAAGTTATAGAGTCGGATAGCGTTTACATTCTAAATTAAGGGCGGGGTAACGTTAATTCGGCAAAAAAGGCACATTTTTGGGAATTTTTTTTTGACGACACAGTTGAAAGCCATTTATTAAAACCAATGGCACATTAAAGTATAACATTCGAAGACTATCGTGTAAAATTTTCATGAAAAAATATTAAAAAATACGGCAATGGCAGCAATTATTCGGAAGCGTCTCGGAAAAAAGTACAATTGCGGTGTTCCTCATAACTCGGTGCTGGATCATCTGAAGTCAAAAAATCAAAGTTCTTTCGTTAGATAATCGCTTTCCCCAGGTAACGCTGCGAGGGTTTTTCTAAATTTCTATTTTTCACTTTTTGAGAACACTTTGAAGTGAAAAACGCGATTTTTGCGAAAAAATGGCGAATTTGTAACTGTAAAATAAAAAAAACAAATTTGAAAAAAACCTCCAGCGGTACCTCGTAAATTATGTGCAGAAATAGTGATCAAAATTTCAAAAGGATCGGTGCAGTAGTTTTGAAGTTATTAGGAACACCAACTTTGAAAACGTGAGTTGTGGGAAAATCGGAGCGCGCGTGTACGTCTGCTCGATAGAATGTTTACTGCTACACTAAATTATATACTCTACACTTACTAAATATACAGTACACATATAAGCACGTTTGTACTTGTGTTGAAATTTCTATAAAGAAAGGTGGGGGGTAAGGTTAGGGATTATATAGAGAACGAAGCAGTTGCCAGGTACCAATAGCGCGCTCGGGTGCTGAGTCATGTATGATGCGCGGTTGCTTAAACCGCTATATCTTCGTTACTTTTGCTCCGATTCATCTCAAATTTTCACACAATATTCTTGAAAGGTTCTCCATTCAGAAAATACAATAAATTGCAAAAAGTTACCCCGCCCTTAAATTCCCCCTATTTATAAACTAAATAATCATATTTAAATGTATCAGCAAGGCACAATACTTTTGAATCAACCGGATAGTTAATTTTATTTAGACATAACATTTTTTTCATTGCTTCGAATACGATTTTCTCTACGACAGTACTAAAGTAACATTGATAAAACATTTAATTGGTTTCTTTAGGTTATGGGCACTTAGATATTCAATATAGACCCACCATGGTAGGCTACTCGGTATATATGACCGTTTTGCCCAGATCGGTGAAACAGCTAGATCGGTCACTGGCTGTATCAAACGTTTGACCTGATGCGCGATCCGCGTTCTTCTTTTTTGAGACATAAATCCCTGACAGAATTAGCATACATGCCGAGAGAGTAAAATGCATTGGCGTCCATACTCTAGTAGTAAATATCGTAGGCAGGAACAAGATAGGATATAAAGTACGTAGGCTGGCAAGTCTGCAATATAAACGTCTCATAAGTTGCAATTATCCTCGCTTTATATACGTCCTCCCATTGTGCACTGTCGCCAACCTTGCTAGTTCTATAACTGATATCCCCTGGGTGAATTTTTTTTTTCGCGCGGGAATGTGAGTTATTGGACACCGCATTTATTAGCTTTTTTAAAGGCGTCCCGACGGCATTAGACCTTCTGAACGTTTTGAACGTTTACGTGATTATACTTACTTTATTCACGATTATTTACGCACAAACGTTACAATTCCGAGAATTCGCGGCTTGTGTTTAAAGGTTGTTATTCTTCGTAAGTACATACACACACAAAGCACTAGCCCTGAAGGCGGGGCCAACGAGCTCATAGTATTTTCTATCTTTAAGGAAATCCCATCTTTAAACCGAAATCACGAAAATAGGGCAGTGGATATTCTCACAGAGGTAAAATACACGTATACACATCAAAAGAAAAAGTGTTTGTCCTTTTCTTTGAATTGTGTATTTCTTTCTATGAAGACAGCAGCAATAAATAAAACAGGTATCTATTGTTATCATTATATAATTTCAAATTTTCGTGTTCACCAAACTTCCACTTTTCTCCATCGTTTTGCATGCAAGTACCATCTATCAGACGTGGCAACGTGATAAGTGATAGTTTTGATACTTGATAATTGATACAGCGTATAATTCAGTTCAAAATGTTGGATGAACAGGGATATAATTTACACTATATGTAGTTTAATATGAGCATGTAGTTTAAATAGCGCATTGTCTAAATACAATGAGATGTGGAAAAAGCTGTGCAAAGATATTCTGAAGTTTGTTGCCGACTTTCTTAATAAGTTTCTTTCTGATGTATGTGGTCGAATATACTGCTTGATATACATATGTCCAATTGGTGCCTGCTTAATGCAGGCACTTTTATTTGCCTTTGTATTTTCTATTGATGATAATAAATTTACGAGTAATTTCAGACCTTTGTTCTCAGTATGGAATATTGTCAGGTTTTTAAGAACTGGAAAGTTGTGATTTGAATGTAAACAATCATTGGAAGGAAAATCTATAGAACATTATATGGACTATTTTTAAATACAGATTTGCTGGAAGCAAAAATAGATATGTATATAGTTTGTAACTTATAGAAAGAACGTATGGAAAAACAGCTGGATATTATTAAAATTATGTCTTATTGAAATAAATTAGAACATCACTTAAAATACGGCAATTATAAACCATATTTCATTAAATTTATCCCATATCAACAAGCTCTTACTACTTCTTTCCAGAACAGTTTTTACATTGTAACTGGTGAATTGTATTTTTAGACTTTTCATAAAAATGGTAGCTAAATATTTCACAGCAAAGATTCAGAAATTCAAAAATAGTAAAAAAACATCTCAATTATTGCTTGAACCTTCAAAATTAACATCTTAACACGAGTACAAACCATTTGTTTTTTCTAAACCGACAGGAAACGACATTTTCCGGTGATTCAAAACATTATAGTTATTTGGGGCAGTATTAAATTTTAAATAACAAATTGGAGGGGTTACCAATTTGACAGAACCAATGCATTTTATTTTAATGCAGCGATTTCATGGCCAGCAGTTTTGCACCTTCACTGAATCTGAGCGAATTCGAATTCAGCGACGCCGAAAACACAGATATGATGGTGTGGTCTAGCGAACGGAAACGTTTTTTCCCATATTATGTCTGTTTTTGTGTTTTCTATTGGAACTGAACATCGCAAGCAGAGAGCTCAAAGGGATTTTATATGTATAAAATTAGCTACTGTGATCATAGTATAAGCTATTTGCGATGTACTCATCGATTGCACCTCGTGCAACGAAACAAACAATGAATGGAAACTGGAGTGGGTACTGGAACCTTCGGCGTAGAAACAAAAAAACTGGACGTTTTCCACGAAACACCGAACTACTATACTTTTCTCGTCGCGCGTTTCGCCAACTAAGTTGGCATCTTCAGGTGAAGATTAAAACTGAGAACATTACAATAGTTTTAATCTTCTCCTGAAGATGCCAACTTAGTTGGCGAAACGCGCGTCGAGAAAAGTATAGTAGTTCGGTGTTTCGTGGAAAACGTCCAATTTTTTCTTAATGAATGGAAAGTACATATTAGAGCGAACATACATATCAAACTTGATTGAATAATTTCAACGGGGATGTTTTGAAGTGAGCCATTTCGGCCTATCCTACGTCACACAGATGTGCCCGAACAGCCGCCGAATTTGAGATCTTATCCGATATTTCGACGACATTGTGACGCAACGAATCCGGTGCCCGGCAAATATGTAACCTTTTACTACTCGAACCGTGTATTTTTATCTGATACACACGAGCCGTTCCGTTGCATATTTCCCGTGCCGTTCAATGATAGTCGTCCGCGGCGGCGTCGACCGGCAGGAGGAGAAGGGGAGGGGAGCTCCGTAGTAGCTCACTGCGGGGGCCGTAGCCGCGGGCCTAGGCGGGGCCCCTTCGGAGATGATGCCCTTCCTTTCACCGCGTTACACAACAATCGAGATTGTGTGTATGTCTTGTGGCCCGTTCGACTGTTGCTGCAAGGTTTCTTCGGACTGGTCGCCTAGTCCGGTACGCTTAGCGCAAAAATGGGGCTTTTAAACATGTATGTATGATATGTTAGTAAAGGAAGGTGGTCTGGAATTTGAAGCTAATGAAATGTGACTTAAACATTCACAGCACGGATGCCACATTGCGCACATTGTGCATCCTGGGTAGCCTCGTAGCTTGAGGTATATGCCCGAGCTATGACTCTAACAATTCAATTCTTTTGGAAAATATGGTGGTGTCACCAAAGGGAAGCTTCATCACTATGGCCACGGAGGACCAGCGTTCTCTTAATATGAATTCTCTCAAAGTAAATAATCACAAAGTAAAAGCTCAACTATCTCCTCTTTTTGTTCATCATACCCCCTATAAAAGGGGGGGGTCTCATATTGTATAAGTGCTTTCACTGTTGACAGTGTTCTGTCAGGTTACCTGTTATAATGCCTACATTTTTCCTTGTCATAGTTAAATATGTATTTGTGACGTCCTCAGTGGGGTATTCCTATCAAACTTGTGATATCCTAGCAACTGACAGTCATTTTGTATCATTCAGTTTGATCATTTTTGTATCATTACTGTGAACGGCAGAGCACTATTATTGGGACCTGGTCTAAGATGCATACTTAGACATGCCTCCCTTTCAGCCTATTTATCGTTCGTTCACTGACTGAAGGATTTCCAGTGTTAGTATAGGTTGCACAGGATCTGTCAAAGAGAAAACAAGGGAAGGTGATGTCTGCACATATTCTACGCTAACGTCCATACCAATCGATTTGAAATCAGCCATTGTTGTCAGAGCTATCTCACCCATAAACACAAGATCTGCCTCCGCTGGTCATACAGATATCCAGTGGCGGCAGACATAGCATCAAAGGGTACAATTACAATTACGTATGGGGCAGGTACGAGCCCTGTGCATTTAAGCCGAGCTTATTGTGCCCCCACAGGCTAGTCATTCCATTAGTCCTGTTTCCTTAAGAAATTTAAGGACAGTTTCTAGTGGAGCGTCTGGTTTTTTTTTTGGTTCTATTGTTGTAGCCCCAAAGTTCGAATGCCTAACAGCTGCCAGTGTTGGGCATTCGCATAATATGTGGAAGGATAAAAGCATCAAAGGGTAGACTAAAAGTAATTATTATTAAGTAATTATTATCCTTCTCTTTTCAAAAAAGCATAAAAAGCAGACGAAATGAGCCGGATTGGAAAAAGAGCCAGATTGGAATAGATAATAGATACCTCCCATGTCCTAAAGTACCATAACACTGTCATGGCGTGGCCATAGTAGCTTAGTATGACATAGTATCTAGATCTCGATTACAATATAAACGAAATACTTTATACATTTTGAGTAGAGTGATCGTATTCCCATGAAAATGAGCATGTTTTCAAGTGTGAGCAATTCATGTGTCGTAAGTGAAAAAATATGTTTAAAAGTATACTTGGAATTCTTATATCTATTCGTACATGTGCGTCGTATTACGAAGTAGCCTGCTTTATCTAGTATTTTCCTAAAATATGAATTTTAAATCTTGAAGTGATTACTGGCGAAAATCTGTAAGATCAGTTTTTTTAATGTAAAAGTTAAAGGGCAATGCAGCATATCTTGATAACTAGAAAAAACAACAAACGGCTTTTTGATGAGGACTTGACAAGCACTGCTAACTATATATTAATCCTATTGAAATGAATTCCATAATTGTCAAAAATGATCCAGCTCCTTTATTGTTTTGGTCTACGCTACATTCATCTACATTTGTCCTAGAAATGTGGATAACAGTAAGTTTTCAAATTAAGTTTCAGACAATATCACTATCCAAGCTCTGGTGACACTAAATATATTGAACCATTTCTTTTGGAACTTGGTACCTAGGGTTCTATTTTCTTGGTCCGAGATTCATTTTGATCTACAAAATTCAAGTTCCAATATTAACTAATTTAATAATTACCATGTAAACTGATAGTTAGGGAGTACTTTTTTGAAAGAACTAAAGAAGAAATGGCAAGAATTGTGAGTGAATCCAAATTTCCTTTTCCCATATAGCTTCTTAGGTAGGTATGCAAACGTAAAAAGGTGAGAACTCAAATAAATACTTTTTCATATGAAATGACTAATTTGCATCTGACTTGGATTATTTAGTCCAATAAAAATTTTAATTTATTAAAAATAATAATAATCCAATACAAGACGCGTATGTCTCTAAAATAGAGTTAGAAACTTTTGTCTTTTATACCTATAATAAAAGACAATGTATATCTACCTAGATATACATATTATGTATATTATGTATATATATGTATAAAATATAACGTTGAAAATTGTATCCAATAATAACATTTTTTTAAATAAAGAAATAATATTATATTAATTAGTATTTTATTAATGTATTCACACTTTTTCCTTATTCCATATGAGTTCTTTCTACGTCGCATTTCTACTTGATATACTACATTTATGAAGCTGTATCAAAATCGTTATCTTGTTTTGAGTTACAAGAACACCAATTTTAATTTCAATTTCTGTCCACTTTTTACCCAGAAGTACCGCGCTAATAGGCTACGCTCGCCAGAGCGTGTTCTGGATCTAGATGTGGTGATAATTTTTTTGCGTGAACTTTAAATTTTTTGACTCTAGTGGGATGACAAGCAAAAAATAATGGAGCACTTATTTCTCTTTAGTCCTTAGTGGCAATACCAAGGGAGGGTCTAATACGTTTTTTATCTAGCTGAAGGTCAACCTCTTATTATCTAAATTTTTTGCCATCCCTTCTTCTAAATAAGTCTTGTCTGACGTTAATCGCGACACTGTATCAAAATGGCTACTACTTTGTGCTAAAATTAGACGGCAGGTTTTTTTCTCATGTCCATTACAAGAGAACTAGAAAGAGAACCGCTATATTTAGGTCTAAAAAAGTATTTACGGAAGTAGGAGACAATGTTGTCTCTGTAGGACAGTATGTTCTTTAAGATATCAAATACATTGTGAATTATTTATTAAATAACTGTTTCGATTGTATAAATGAAGCTTAATTCACATTTAATTCCTACATATGTGTATTGAAAACACACAGAGAGAGAGAGCATCACATATAAGTCAAAAATAAACTGCCTCATAAATATACCGTGTTATTTATTGCAGAGATAATCGCTATGAATATTTCACAATTATATTTTCAAACCAATCGGATGATTTTACTTTTAGCAGTTACAATAGAAATGAAAAAAAAAATCCGGGAATGTTTGTCCATGCTGGGTACCCTAGGCGAAATTATACTGGAATTTTTTCCGTCAAATGTTGACGCGACATTAAACTGACGTTTGACTAGTAATAAAATCACAGTTAAAACACGCAACAAACGTCACATATTACAAAACTTATGGTTTTCTATAATAAAAACAACAATATGCCAATAATTGTTAAATATATTTAGATGTGATTTTTTTTTACAAATCTCCCACATGCTTCAACCGATAGTGTAAAACCGTTTATTTTAGAGATAGATAGTGGTTATCAAAGTAACATTCAATTAATGAGTAGAAACCATATATGGCATAGAAAATATAGCATACCATTTAAAATAACGAAGTTAGTATTCACTTTCGGTATATCCGGAAGTTCCAAAAAGTCGCCATTGTTTTAAATGTGTACAGCATCTATAAAAACCGTATACAATTTTTTTAGCCCCCTATTGTTCTCCCAAAACGTTTGATGGGCCACTCATTGTGAAGCACCCTGTATAGTAATGATGATAAAGGGATTCAACATTTATTTTCTAAAATCGTGTCTCCCAAAACCGTAAAATACACCTTTCATATCCAGACTAGATACTGGAACCAATTAAATTAGTAATTATAACACACCACAAATTGACTGTCCGCAAAAATAAAGATCATATCAGTACGATTATTTAAAGTTGTTAGGGCCTAGAGCTAGTCATAACTTTCTTAATGGGATAATAAAATTATAGTATTTATTATATCTAAAATTTGATCAAACCCAATTTAGATAACTAACTCGCATATTAGTAGGCATGAAAGTCTAAAAATACAAGTGATAAGTAGGTATCCTACATTTGGACACATTTTATCATCTGCCGCCGTTATTGTTAAATATTTTTAAGTTTTGTTTATTGTTATATTTCTCTACATTTGTAACTGCATGATTTGTAAATACGTAACTTAAGTATGGACCTCATATAGAACCGAGAGTTGATTCCTATTATTAGAGTTTCTATCTTTACATTCTTACTTAACGGTAAAAAAAACTTAAACTAATCACACCAGGAGGATCCTTATCAAGAGAGGAGTCAGACAAGGTGACATTATCTCGCCAAAACTGTTCACCCTTGCACCTAACCTGGGAGAGAAAGGGCGTCAATATCCATGGAAAGTTCCTGAATCACCTACGCTTCGCTGACGACATCATGAGAGACTCATCCTGAGAGAGCTGAAGGAAGCTTCGGAATTCGTGGTCCTGAGGATGAACCTCCAAAAGACCAAGATTATGAGTCGAGATAACATCTAGATCACACTCGACAACCACACACTTGAAGCTGTTGAAGAGTACATGTACCTCGGCCACAATATCAAGATTAACAAGGAAAATCAGACTGCAGAAATCACCAGGCGAGTTGGCCTGACGTGGGCGGCTTTTGCAAAACTCAGTTAGATCCTCAAAACACTGGATATACCCATCAACCTGAAGCGGAAAGTATTCGATGCCTGCATCTTACTTGTTAAGACCTACAGCTTCGAGACTATAACCCTAACACAGAATAGGGCGAACCAACTCAGGGTATGTCAACGACCAATCAAACGTGCGATGCTGGGGATCAACTTGAGAAACCGAGTCAGAAATGAGACCATCAGAGAGAGAACAAGAGTCGTTGATGTCAGAGCGTATCGCTGCCAATAAATGGCGTTAGGCAGGGCACGTCGCCAGGGATAACATCAAGTGGACGAAGACTGTAATGCAGTGGCGGCCCAGAGAAACTAAGCGGAGTGTCGAGCGCCCCCAAACAAGATGGAGGGATGATATCCCAAGGAGAGCCGGTAAGAATTGGATTTTGAGTGCTCAGGATAGACAGCGGTGGAAAAACATGGAAGAGGCCTATATCCAGGAGTGGATGAGAACAGACTAAATAAGAAAAATAATACCACTACACAAAAAAATAAGTGTAATTTATAAGTGTATTTAGATTATACCACCGAACATAGATGTTTCTTAGATCGTTATATCCGAATCCGAAGTCGGTTTTAAACCATCACGTCATAGTTTGTTCGTAACTTCAAAAAATGGTATAAAATCGTCTATTTTACAATTTATAAGGTATGAATCGCGAATCATAGCACAGAATAAAAGAGAGAAATTGCTTCTTTTTTGGTCATAAAACACATCATTTAAGGGTCAACACAATCCAACAACCTTATAACCCCATATCATTGTAGGAACGTGTAAAGTAAAAAGCACATATCTTTTTGGTTCATGAACAGAATGTCTGGAACTCAACGACCCCATAGCTCTCAGAGTAAGAATCCTCAGATTCAATAACCCCATAACCCCATACCCTCGATTAACTCAATTCATAGAGGTAGGTGGTTATAGACCGATTCAACGGAATTTGGTTTTTTGTCTGTGGTGATCTATTCCGCGTATTTTCATTTCCCCTTTATTGCATTTCGATGAGATAATCCGTCGATACGGAGATACGTCGTTTCTAGATCTATGCAAAATAATTTTACTAAAAGTATATCCCAAATATTTCCAGGAAAAAGTCCAAATAAGTTAAAACAATGACTCTTAAAACAGTAGGTAAGTACACATAATGATATAGAAAAAATTACCGTTCTTAACAAATAATATTTCCTTATTATTTAGCATTCTCTCAATATACTCGTATTCTTACAAAATCATGCGATTCTAACTTCAGCATAAAAATTATCTCATCTAAATATTCAATAAACTGCGAATGCCTTTCATTTCTAACTCGATTCGTATGGTTTTTCCCAAAAAACTCTTAACTTTCACAGGATATTCAAAATTATATTTAGCGTAAAATAATAAAAAATAATCAACAATAAACGTAAATCGTATTGGAATCATAATTCCTTTCTTCATTCGCTGCGCAAGACAATATTAATAATCGATAAAGAGAAATTTCCATAAAATATTAATAATTTTTATGAATTACTGTATAATAATAGAAATATTAGAATTGGAAACACTTTTTCTTTTAGTTTTTAACACGCCTAAGCATCTAAAGTAAAACACGGATACGTTTTACTTGTTTTACTGTTCTACAATTTCGTCAAACCGCACCAAACGATATGCTTCATTTGGTTGATAAAAAGCTGACAATAACCAGTCTCACGTATTCCTAGTAGCACTCTAATAGGTACCTTACAGTATTTTGTTTTGCACCTGCGGAGTCTGTATCAAGTATATTAGTGCTGTCGTTGTCAAAAAATATGCTAATCATGCAATGAGAAAGTTTATGTAAATTTGTACCACTGTACCGTGAACTTTACAAAAAATGAAAAAGGCTTGCCCATAAATATGCAACTTTTAAAAGCATAAGTAGGCGAAAATAGACCACATGGTACCACTTTTTAAATTATGCTTCAGAATAATTAGATGAGTTATCCAAAACGTCTAAATTTTTTTTTTATATACAATAGGTGGCTATTAAAATTGCAACACCCACCATAAATATTCGGAGGGTCCGTATTCGAAGACGTCAAGGGAAACGCAAAAATCATCAGTGCATATCGCGCGACATACGTCCCGAACACAAGGGATTATGGTATGGGAGCCATGGTTTATACAACAGGTTACGTCTATTCGGATTCAAAGTAACTTAAACAGCCAGAGGTGTATCTATGAAGTGCTACGACCAGTGGCAGTACCTTATCTGCAGGGCCACGTAGTATGTGCCATATCTCCACGCGATAACGCGATACTGCCAGACCACATGCTGCAGTAAACGAGACTTTTTTCTCAGAGCTTCTGAATGAGGATACAGTTAAACGACTTCCTTGGAATTCGCATTGTCCAAGTATGTGATGTAATAGAAAAAATAGAAAATGTATGTGATGATGATAGAAAAAGACTCCAAACATATGCTGGACCAGCAAATGGAACCGAGGAATTATGGACGAGGGTACAAGCTACATGGAAAGCTATACTTCAAGAGCCCAATCGAACGCTGTTTGATTCACTACCAAGCCGTCTAGAAGCTGCTATAAGAGTAGGTGAGGGACACGTATCCCTTTAAGTATTATTAGTACAATTTATCAGATAAGCTTGTAACAATAGTAATCCGTTGTTTTATTAATATAATACATTATTTATACGCAGTTTGAGTTATTTTACTCCTTCAAGGTGTTGCATTTTCAATGGCCACCAGTATGAGAGACAAAACTAAAAACAACGTCGTTTTTAAAAGTGCTTGCAAATGGTACAAGTTTGGCAAGGGTTTTCCTAAATTGGGTCGGTTTTAAGATTTTGGTGATAGAAATGGTTGGACTTTTGTGATAAAATGCACTTTTATTTCATTTTTGCAACTTTATTTTACATATGACTTATTTTTTATCTACGCTTCCATATACATACATATGTATATGTTAATTTGAATTGGTAAAAATCGTTTGGTTGGCTACAAGTCAGTGACGGCTGATGGAATTTGCAATTCCATCATGGAAGCATGGAACCTTCACCAGATTTTAAGAAATTATTATTAGACCCAAATGGATGACTAGAACAGACTAAAAAGATTTTTTTGATATTTTTTAAAATATCAAAAATATTTTCAAAAATCTGGTGAACCCCCAAAAATCTTGGAAATGAGCTACAAGATATTCGTGAAATATTTTTTTTTTAAATCGTTAAATAAATACAGTATCTCTTGTGCCTTATTCGAAATTTAGAGATGTTAAAGTTTGGAAATTTGAATTTTTATTTCATACCATTATTTCGTTTCTGAGATTTTATTAACTGTAACTTAATAAATTGCATAATTAACATTTTGCACTATAATAAAATAATAAAAACTTTTTACATTCACATGGTAATTATGAACAAAAAAACGTTTTTTTTAGCAGTTTTTTATTATTATAGCGAAGGCGAGAATAACAAAGGCTCCGCTTGTGTCTAGTAATTTACCCTCTCATACTTCCTCACGCAAATACAATAACCACAAATTCCACCAGCCGCCACTGCTTCAATTATATGAAAAAATATACAATCCTTACTTTAGTTATTATAAATAATCAAATAAGTTTAAAGTCTATTGGTTATTTATTTTTGTTAAATGCAACTATTCTATTATTATGCAGGAAAGCATTACATTTATTTAAAGCGAAATAAATATAGTTGATGAATACATCAACTATACTTACATCAAAGTAATACTTTGACTATAATAAGTATGCATTCATACTTCCACGCGAAAATGTAGTTGGGTGGATACCGCTTCATTAAGAAATTAATATAATAGCACTAATTTATTTGCAAAGATAGATAGCAGAATAGTTTTGTAATATTTGTCAATATCCACGTCAACAGCTTTGTAAAATACAAATGTAGTTATAATGAGAGTGCAGAAACGAAGATAATTATGCTAAGTAAAGTTAATATCATGTTGCGAAGGCGCAGTGTTATTACTGAGACAATAATTTAATCATAATAGCAGTTGTGGAGGTAGTCGTAATGTCAACTATATTAATTAATCTATTTTACGTTACACGGTTCACAAGATTCCGGCCAGACCAATAGTTAAAATGGCATCCGAATCCACATATCACGTGACACTAGTTTAATAATAGTAAATGTACTCGAACACGCAAAGTTGCGCTAATTGTCTCTGCGACCTCTTAGAGGACTGTTGTAGCACTTGTAGCACTTTTTTTGATGTAGAGGACATTATCTAGCTTTTGGTAAGTTTTATAAAACTAGACGGCCTCAATATTTCTTGTGTATAGTTATTAGCCTTTAGCTTTTCCTTTTTGAGAACTTGAAATCAGTCTTGCTAGGCTTTCACACTGAGGTAGCGCATGAACTGTGGCTTCCTCTTCCTCCAGGCAAAATTTACATGCTGCTTCTTTTGCCACATCAGTTAGACTCATTTTGTGTATGTTTAATCGGTGTGCCCTGTTAGTAAGCTTACTATTATTCTTACAAATCTTCTATTTTGACTCATTACGACTTCCGCAAATTTGGGCGTTCGTTATTTTATGAATTCTTTCGCCAATCTTTATCCCCGAGAGTTTCTCCACGAAAAGGTTCTTGTCCTATTATGGCATTCGAAGCGCATTCTTTGTCTTTTTATCTGTTTTTATTACCCTTATGTCCTGGTACCCAAACCAATGTCATTGTTGTTTTGAAAAAAAAAAAAAACTAGTTCGGTGTTTCGTGGAAAACGTCCAGTTTTTTGTTTCTACGCCGAAGGTTCCAGTACCCACTCCAGGATTGTTGTTTTGGCTTAACAACGACCTTCACTCTAGCAGCATTAATAGTCTTACAAAATATCTGCGATATTGTGACGTGTGCTTCTGAAAACTATGTTTTTAATGTGCAAATAAATAAAATAGTCCATAATTGTATAATCGTATGTCACATAATAATCGTATGTCAAAAATTCTTTCAAATAAGTAATTGTTTGATCAACAGTGCGTGTTGTGGCATTACCTGGCTTAAAACAGCCTTCCTTAACTTCATCGTCATGTAACTTAAAAATAAGGGAATTGTTTGACGAACAGTGTGCTTGTAGCTTTTATATGGTTGAAAATATCCTTTCGTAAGTTGATTGTTATATAAGTCATCGACAAAAGGCTGTACAAATCATTACGTTATCTTTCAGCAGTTAAGGTTTTGTTAAAAAATATTGCTCCGATGATTCGTCACCTCGAAACCGCTAGCCCAAAATCAATTTTGTTTTGTGGATGTTAAGGAGTTTCCACAAATTCATGGGGATATTCTGCGGATTGTGTCGCTATTTTTTGTGTATTTTTAATATCCTCAAAGATGCCACCACACCTCGAGAATTTCATCATTGTCCAAGTTTTCCAAAAAGCACCGGCATTACGACGTTTTTCTTCCAAAATCTAAGGGCCTAAATTCCTAGACTGCTTATTATCTGAATTTTATCTGAATGTAACTGAAAATCTTTTTTCCCTTGTGTGGCATGTTCTTACTTATAACTGAACTTCATGTATACTGTGACGTTACTTTCATGGTATCGCTATCAGTCGGCAACTGTCAAACATTTTCCTCAAACCACTCTGGCAGAAAAACAGTTAAGTTCCGATGAAGCGAGAAGGGTTCCTCGTTCTTTCTTACTCGCGTGTGAAAAGTCACAGATCACATATTTGACGTCATGTAACGAATAATGAATGTGTCGGTTATATCCTGACCAGGAAAGCGTGGCGTTACATTCGTGGCATCATCCTCTAGCGCATATTAATGGAACCAGATATATTTCAGAGGTCCGATAAGTCAGTAACTGCCAAATGTCCTTCCAAAACACTCTAACGGTAAAACAGTTGAGCTCCGATGAAGTGAGAAAGGTTCCTCTTTCTTTGTTACTCCCATGTCAAAGGTCGCAGACCCAAATTCGTCAGTGTGAGATATTTAACGCCGAGTAACGAAGAACCAGCGTGTTATACTGTGGCGTTATATTCACAGTATCGCCCTCTAGTGCATTTTAATGAGACCAGACATATTTCGGAGGTCCGACAGTCTTATATCTCCACACCGCCCCATACTAATTTCATGATAATGTATATGGAGATAATTACTCGGAGGGCTGCTTTCTCTCTACATGAATAATATCTAATAAACGTATCCTTCCTTTATCATTCATTCCTAAATTAATAAGAAAAATACACGGTGCTATTTGAAGCAACAAAATGTAATAGACCGTTTAATTTTTTTGTTTTTTTTGCTAATGTCTTTGCTTCTAGAGCTCGTAGGCAATTTTTACAGCCACCAACTTTTTCGTCATCAAATTTCCTACAAGATAGGCTATTTTGCAAATCGATTTTTTATTGTTTATTATAAACAAATTGCCAAAAATCGCAAAAAAAATTTTTAGATCGAAAATCTTTAGAGTAACGTAAAACAAAATCTGCTCAATGAATTTTGATGTTACATTGAGAATTTTTAGCTCTCAACTAACTTAGCAAAAAACGCTTTGCGGATTTACAAAATATTGCTTAGTTTTTTGTAAATTAATTTTTTTAAAGTGAAACTTTGAGGTCTTATTGCAAAAGTACGCCATAATATATCGTAATTTGGCCTTGGTGAACACATTCCAATTAGCATAATGTATAATTTAATAAAAAAAAAATCAATTTTTAAAATTAAAATTTTTAACATTTTGTCAAGAAAAAAACAATTTTGCAATTTAAACAATTGCAAATATCTCGACCATTCTTTAATATCTTTTATTCAAACCAGTGGCATTTTAATCGTCGTAAAAAAACACACACCAAAAAAAGGTTACTCTATCTTTCTCGGAAGCCAAAATAGCATGTTTTGACGTTTTTTGGAATTACAGCCAAATTTCAAAATATTTCAACTTGAAAAAATTGCCATATGTTCTTTAAGTATTATGTTATTCAGTGGCCAAAACGTTTTTGAGATATCTTGTATAGTTTAAAAAAAAACACACACGAAACTGACATTTTCCAAGTTAATGCTGATTTTTCGCTCTCATCTCCTGTCCCACCACTGGTCACTCGACGGCAAGAGCAGCTGTATGGGTTACAACGCAACGTATAGGCGCAAAACCAGCGCTAGCTTGGAAAATGGCTTTCTTCTTTTTCTTGAATTTTTTTTTGCAAAACTATACAAGATAGGTATCTCAAAAAACGTTTTTGGTCACTGTATGTATAACATAATACTTAAAGAACATATGGTAATTTTTTTCAAGTTGAAATATTTTGAAATTTGGCTGTAATTTCAAAAAACGTCAAAACATGCTATCTTGGCTTCCGAGAAAGATAGAGTAACCTTTTTTTGTGTGTGTTTTTCACGACGATTGAAATTCCACTGGTTTGAAAAAAATATATTAAAAAATGGTCGAGATATTTGCAACTGTTTAAATTGCAAAAGTTTTTTTTTGACAAAACGTGAAAAATAATTTTTTTTTTTTGTATTAAATTATACATTATGCTAATTGCAATGTGTTCACCGAGGCCAAATTACGATATATTATGGCGTGCTTTTGCAATAAGACCTCAAAGTTTCAGTTTAAAAAATTAATTTACAAAAAAACTAAGCAATATTTTGCAAATCCGCAAGGCGTTTTTTTGTTAAGTTAGTTGAGAGCTATAAATTCTCAATGTAACATCAAAATTCATTGAGGAGATTTTATTTTACTCTAAGATTTTCGATCTAAATTTTTTTTTTGCAAAAATTGATTTTTGGCAATTTGTTTATAATAAACAATAAAAAATCGATTTGTAAAATTGCCTATCTTGTAGGAAATTTGATGACGAAAAAGTTGGTGGCCGTAAAAGTTGCCTACGAGCTCTAGAAGCAAGATATAAGCAAAAAAACAAAAAAAAATGCTATTTTTTACAAATTGTTAAATAAACAAATGTTCCCGACTTTTAATCGCATCAAAACTATTTTTTCCGTATTCCTGGGGAAATTCTGCATACTAATCAGTTATTTTTTTTCTACCAGAAAACATACAGTTGAAATATTCTTCGGGACATGGACTAAAAGCATAAATAGCATTCGACATGCAAAGCGAACCTATGCCAACGTGAAGAATGCCGACCATAAAAGGCACGAGTTTATTTGGGCTTCCGCTTACATCTCATTGAGCCGTGTCGAGACGTAAGCGACTGGAACTCGACATGATGCAGATCGGGCGGCGACCATGGCGCGGGTAATATGCACTCGGTCACATTTAGCTCACCAGCTGTGATAAGGACAACTAAAAGTTACTCTGAATTAAGAAGCACCATCTCTTTTTTAGTTTATTCTATTGAAATAAAAAATAAATAAACAGATATTCAAAAAATTGTCGTCTTCATTTGTCGTCTAATGGCAAATATGTAGTATCATTAGACGAAACTCCCATTTCCAGATAATTCCAGTAAAATTTCTAGATGAGTATAGGAACAGTTCCGATGATACAAGGGGTGAAAGTAATGAGATTATGCATTCACAATTATTCTCGAAGTTGAAGTACTTCACTAATATGAAGTAGATTCCACAATTGTGTTAACAAATGTTATGTATCTGGATGTCGAAAACCATCGTATTTTTCACAAGTCTAGTCGGAATCCTGTTTTACAGTTTTTTCTCACTCCAGATTATAATATTTTTAATGGATTTTTCGTTTATTCTGATGATACGAGGGGGTACCCAAAAATAACCGGAATAGTTTTTTTAAAAGCTATATATTTTCAATTTATTTGCAAAACAACCTTATCTTCTTCAAAATACTCTCCATGACAACTGATACATTTGTCCCACCGATGATTCCAATGTTCGAAACATTTTTTGTAGTCATCTTTAGAAATGGCTGACAGCTCCTCCCTGTTTTTTTCTCTTGATCTCTTCAATGTTGTCAAATCGGTGTCATTTCATGCCCCTTGTCATGCGTGGAAATAAGAAAAAGTCGCACGGAGCCAGGTCAGGCGAGTAAGGTACGTGGGGCAGCGGAACCATGCCATTTTTTTGTCAAAAACTGGCGAACAGAGTTGAACAGAACACTGTGTGTGCTGGTACATTGTCGTGGTGGAAGAACCAGTCTCCTGCCTGCCACAAATTGGGTCTTTTTTGACGAAAACTGTTGTGCAATCTTCTTAAAACTTCCAAATAAAAGGTTTGATTGACGGTCTGACCTGGGGGAACCAACTCTGAATGAACTACGCCCTTGGCATCAAAAAAGCAAATCAGCATTGTTTTGATGTTTGATTTGACTTGACGACATTTTTTGGACGGGGCGACAATTGCCTTTTCTATTGGCTTGACTGTTGCTTTGTTTCTAGGTCGTAACCATAGCACCATGACTCATCACCAGTAATGATATTTGACAGAAAATCTGGATCAGTTTCAAGCTGTTGTTTCAAAGCATGACATGTTTCAACTCGACATTCTTTTTAATTGTCAGTCAGAGCCCGAGGAACAAACTTGGCAGCAACCCTTTTCATTCCCAAATGTTCGGTTAAAATTCGCTGAACCGAGCTCCAAGATAACCCACTAATCTCTGAAAGTTGATTAGTTGTCTGTCGACGGTCTGTGAGCATAATCTCTCGAATTTTTTCAACATTTTTGTCGTTTCGGGCAGTTGATGGACGTCCAGAACGAGGTTTGTCTTCAATCGACATGTCGCCATTTTTAAACCGAGCAAACCACTCGTACACTTGAGTTTTTCCCATAGCGTCATCTTGGTTGGCTGTTTTCAATATTAAAACAGTTTCAGCAGCATTTTTGCCGAGTAGAAAACAAAATTTCACAGCTGCACGTTGTTCACTTAAACTTGCCATCGTAGAAAACGGAACAGCGCTAACAAAAACAACCACTGCAGATGAACAGAACAAGCCAGGTCGACAACACAGGCGGCACTGAACTGGCAATGAGTTGCGCTATACACGCCTAGCGACAGAAATGCGTACTACACAAGCTCCGCCCACGGCAATGCTGTTCCGGTTATATTTGTACCCCCTCGTACTTGTTTCTTTGTTCTTCTATTTCTTATTTGGTGATTACTGCAGTGAATTTCGTGAATTTCGAAATTTTGTTACATACTATTTCCTACAGTGTATTATATCGTCAGGTTATTCACCAAACAACCCTGCATAATAAGACCTAATAGGAACTACATTCATAAAGCACCACCCCAATCTCTAAGAGGCGTTTGGTCTCACATTCAAAAAGTACCCAAATCTTTGTGAGGCGGTCTCGAATGTCACTATAACATCATCTACATTTCTAGAAAAAGTTTCATAGTAGATGAAAATTAATCTCCTATTCATATCTGACATGACAAAACCTTAAAAAGCGATATATTTTACTTCGTTATATGTATGTTTGTATACTTGGTATGGATACCAAAAAGGCTTCGCAGAATTTTATGGTAATTCAAGATCCAAAAAATAGGCTTCAAATAAAAAGTCTTTTGGAAAAATATTTAGCAGATTTGATAAGTTTATGAATTAAGTATTTTCTGTAGTTCCTACTGAACGCATCTACTACCTATTTAAGTACGAAGATATTTCAAGGAATGTGGTACTTTGAATAAAAAACAAGTATCTTACAAAATATGTACTGTTCTAAGAAAATCTAACTGGACCAAAACTTAAGAGATAAAATTACGGCAACTAAAAAACAAAACAAAATGATCGCAAAAAGTTGCATCGGCCGGGAATCGAACCCGGGCCGCCCGCGTGGCAGGCGAGCATTCTACCACTGAACCACCGATGCTTATAGTATCACAAAATAATAACTTTCACTTACTGTAAAACACATGTTAAACATATATGGAATGTTTTGCATTTACTCAACCAAGCTGTTCCATCATTTGGCAACTTGGGAAACTCGCGCTCCGGTTTACCCGGAAGTCGACTCAACTTTCGTATTGTTAACTAGAAGCGTGTATTTTTTAGCTTATCTTATTCGCCTTAAAATTGTCCTTTAAATCATTATCACGTGGTGGTATTTGTTGCTTTACTGACAGTTAAAATACATTTTACTAAAAAAAAGCCTAAGCGCCCATGACACAATGTCCAAAATCTTTTGCAGCATAGTGGACCGTCTAATAGAAAAACAATTACTAAAGTATCATGAACATCATAAATTATTAAACCCAGTTCATTCCTGCTACTCATAGATATTTTTTTTTTATTTTTAAGACAAAATATGCTAAAAAATATATGCAGTTCTATTTAAGATAAGAACGTTGGGTTGACTTCCGGTTAAACCGGAGGTTGTAACTAATAGGTATCTATTAGGTTAAAAAAAACCTTGTCAATAGGTACCTACATAACCTATAAATTTCAAAATTGTATATTGGTAAATAAAGAAGTTAGAGGCTGTTACACGTCCTCTGTGTCACCTAGTATAGTTGAAATAACTGAAATTTAGAGAGAACAGTACCTATACATATAACAACATTGGACTATTTGAGACATTTCCGTCACTTCCGGTTTCACTGAAAGTGCCTCCAACTTTGGAATTTTGAATGGAATACTCTGTATATTCTTAACAGTTTTAGTTTAGGCGACAATTCTACGTATGATAGTATCGAAATTTTAAATAATAAAAAAATTGTCACCTTGAATGACTTAAGGTGCCTCTAGAGTGGATTGAATATACATTGATACAATATAAGAGAACAATCAACATAATTTTTTATCGGTTACTTAACGTTATACACCTGATTGCCGAAACTGTTAATTTATGCATGTGTTTAGGAACAATTTTTCATATGGAAACAGTATTGAGTATAAGGCAACGTCTTTTAATAACGATCTAAATAGTAGGTATGTGAGGTAAAAAGAAAAGAACATGTATCAGATGACATACTCTGTTCATTCTCAATTAGTAGGTATATCTTCTGTTGAGAAAATTAGAAAGTATAGCATTAAGCGCAGAATTTCGATTTTTTACAGATTATAATGAAAATGTTAATTGTTTTCGGTAAAAACTATGCAACAAGTGATTACCACAAATGGTAACTGTACATTATCTACGTTAATAGTTAATCTTTAGTAGCGTTAAATGCTGATTAGAAGAACATAAAGGACTATTTTAATTATGTAATCTACGAAAGAAAAGAATTTTCGATACATATTTTTTTATATTCGGTTACGCGTAACTGGTAAATGAATTTTAGTTACGTAAGTGTACGATTCTTTTTTTTCTGCTTTAACGTATGTGTTGGTATGTGTGGATTTCTTTTTGCCTTAAGGTGTGAGCAACTTTTTGTTCTTTCGTAACGCTACAGCGTGTTAATATTTGATGGTTTACAATCTCGTATCTCAGTTATGACAAGTCCGACTTTTTTTTTTAAATTACCCGTCTACCATTTCTTCAAATTCAGTGGCGTTTTGTAAAATCATATATACATCAATCAGTTATTACTACTGCATTACTCTGTACAGCACCGTTTTAACGTATAATTTACATATTAAAAAACAAAAAAAAGTATTTGTTGCCGTCTCCTGACAAACTCTTGAAAAAGTCAGACCCTAAAATAGAGTATTTGTCTCTATCAAATGTTTCAACTTCAATGTGTTCACTTGTGCTCACTACATGGTCTGTAAAATACCGCATTTTTGTCTAAAATATTTGTCTGCGTATTTTTATTTTTATTTGTTTGCGTCTATATTCCGTAACGACTGTGTTTTATGAATATATTAGTCTGTATTTTTTCGAATACCGAGTAATGTTCAATATAACATTCAATATTATTTTAAACAATAATCACTAAGGTCCGGGAAAGTATGCTGTCACTATACAACTCTATGATAATTAAATTATAAACCGTATTTTTAAGCGCATATTTCTTGCCCCTGTATGCCCAGGCCACTGTCCGTGCGTAGAATGTTATCCCGAACGAAGTGTTCGTGGGAACCCGCAACTTTGTAATACGCTCTCTCCGTAAGATGGCGAGTTACTCCGATAACGACCTGCCGGCGGGGTAAACGGGTCGACCGCCGCATTGAAAACATTTTTTTGTCGCGAGTGACTAACTCGTTCGTGTATTACCTAATTTTGTGTGAATTTCATTGATAATGGCCCAGTCGTTACCATTTGTGAGTAGACTTAAAAAAGATGATTGAAAATTACAAGGATTTTACAATAGACGGATCACATATTTTATGTATTCCTTGCAATCGTCGATATATATTTCGTGATCGCCAAGAGCATAAAATAGATTTAGATTAGAATATCCATCAAAGGTATATGTTATACCTGGTACGCTTAGAAAAAAATTCATCTGACTTCTAGAGTGTTATTCGGTCATTCCATATAATTTTTTTCTAACATGTAGTGTATAAGTTATATAGACTCAATCTGTAAACTATAAAACTCAACAACTGTCAGCTGTCACCAATGACAGTTCACAAATGTCACTAAATTTACAGAAGTCGTATCAACGTGTCATGGTAAATATCAAAGAAGACCTATGTAATAAATTTCTGTGGCTGACAGTGGACAAAACAACAGATTTTGCGGTACTAAGGTTGTTAATGACCCCGATATTAATAGCTAATAAATGGGTTTTGCAGACAGCGGCTAGAAGTATAGAAATAGTAGTAACACGTGTTGTGCTCTGTAGATGTAAAAAATAATAATGTACTGATGTAAGTGACAACCAAAACCTGTTAGTAGTATAAACAACTGTGCGAAATTCCTGAAAATAATGTGCGTGTAGTCGTCCTCTGTCCATGTGAACTATTTTCAATTTGTATCTTTAACTTCAGTAGATGTGAAACGATCTCCCTCTATAATCATATATACAGGCCAAATCGCTCACGTTTAACGAGAATAAATACAGAGAGACAACTGGTTGTGGCAACGTATGTTCAAGCAATGAGGACAGTTGGTGTTTCCGAATGACATAAGCAATATGTATGTACATACATACATACATTATTAACACATTTTACTCCCGTCTTTTTGATCTCTCATATGCATGCTATAGTATTCCGTCAATAACATGACGGATTACGAGTCCGGCCCTGCGTTACAACATACGCTCGGAACCCTAATAATCACAATAATCACAAGTACACACTGATTCTTAAAACGAACTACAACTAAATAAGTTCATAGTCAGTTTGTAAAATATTCCTTTCATTTTATATATCTACATATACAACTAGATTATAAACCACCTCAATTTTGAGTCTTGTTTTCAAAACCACAAAAAAAAAGTTACCAGCCTAACCCTTAAAATGTATGTGTGATCTGCAAAATAGTTGCCTCTCAGTTGATGGTTGATCTGTTAAGTATGTAATTTTAAATGGGACTGTAATAATAATGAATCTAATTATTAAGCTCACATTTCACAGTTGATTATTTAAATATATCAAAAATATTTTGCCTTGAGACTACGTTACTTTTGACTTTTGATTAGTGGTAGGCATATTACTGTACTATATTATATTATTAGTACATAATTATTTGCTGTTTCTATCACTCGAAAACTACTGTTGACACTTCCAATTAACTAGCACTAACATGTACTTTTATATGTACTGCAAAGCGCATTGTAATTGTCATGTAATTATCACATAATAGCTGCAGGTGTGTTGCAACGACCGAAAATGAACGTTGTCAATAATAACTAAGTTTTCTCTCGTGCTGGTATCTAATCCTACAAGACTTCATTGTATAAAATCTATATTAACTTGAAGGCATTACACGCATACAACAACATTTCGTAATAAAAGTCCCGCAAAACCAGGTGTGCTAAACTCAATGTGCTATTGTCAACATACGTTACAAATCACCTGTAATGCTTGAACATGTTCGATGAAGCAAAAATTGTGACCTCGAATTATTTAATGTATATCTTTTTTTAATTAATATATCTTGTATATACAATTATTTGAAAAAACTAAATGGAAAACAATGCCAACATTTCCTGGATACACAAATTTATTAATTGTACACTAATACCAAGTCTAGCATTGGTCTCGTAATACCATCACGAAAATTGCATACGCCCCTTCATTTTCCTGATATTCCATATTTGCTTTCGTTAAAAAAAAATAAATACTTGGCAATGAGTAATATTTTTCCAATTCGAAATGATACTCAAATCTGAATTGCATCTTGAAGGTTCTTTTCATGTTCGTTCTGTGAGTACCTCAGATTTTTAACATATTGTTTGGAGCAACATTCGGAAGATACGAGTATTCACTGTCTTATATCACCATCGAAATTTACTGTCTCATGTTCAAAATACGAATATTTACATTGATAGACGTTCATTCTTAGTATGTCATCTACAACTGCGGAACATCAACGGGTTTTAGAGAAAAAGTTGTAATTACTTTTTATATACTAGAAAGTTCGTTTCTATGTCTGATTAGCGCAACTTGCGTTATGGATAATATTTTGAATTTAGTCGGCGCAGCAGCAGGCAACTGATTTACATATTATTTTAACAGCGTAATATACTTTTACACATTTGTTAATTTTTTTATCGCTGAATGGTTCCTTTATTTCTACTTATACTACTATTATACTACTATTGTAATAAGTGATTTCTGAATTTCAATACAAAATTTTATTTTTCACAAACATTATTTGAATTGATATCTTATTGCATTATTATTACAAGTACCAACCTTGAAGCCAAAAACAGTATCAGTGCGTTCAGAAACTGATCACTTTCCATTTTTTCATCGTCTACTAATATGTTTAGTTTCATCCATAACGCAAGTTGAACTAAAAACACATAAGTAGAAATGGAATTGGACAATTTAAAAAAAAATATTTGATCTGCTAATGGCAATTTGACCATGTAAAAATTATCACCTTGTGTATTAGTTTAGTGATTTTTTTACCAAATGGCATGTCTAAAATTTACCAAAACTGTCACGGACTCATAATTAAAAAATACTCTTTTCAGGTGAACTTTGGAATTCTGTAACACAAAAACTAGAATATTTTGACTTTTTATTTCGTTTATTATATTTATGTGTCATCCTTAAATATGTCGATGTAATTTGCGTGCACCTTGTATATGTGCATATATTATACACTGTTCATTCATATTGAAAGTCAATATTATAAATAATTTAAAAATTAAGAAGCAAGTGACTAATAGTCCTGGATGTTAATAATATATTCGAGGTCCGGTCTTAACGCGACTGGAATACTGTTACATGTGCCGCATTAATAAAGTACGTCGTCAACTCCAGTATACATAGTACAATCAAATTATATTAATTTAAATAAATTCAATTAAATAATGCCATTATATTCCGGATACAACCCGTCTGTCGTGTTGTGTGCCCTACTCGTACCAAGTTACGGAACGCAAATCTAATTGACACCTCTTGATATTATTAGTTAAACTGCGCTGGTCGATGCATCATTCGTCTACACGAAACATGGAATAAGTTATAACTTTTAGACGATTATATATAGCACCACTGTGTGAGGACATAAAAAATATCGCCTCGGAATTGCACGATAAACCTATATGGCTTAGTATTTACGAAACGACGGATGTTAAAGGACAATATAGATAAGGTAGTGGTTGGGTACGTTACGTAGCGTTGCTATAGTGGTATCCTGGAGCCGCCCTTGGTAAAGTGCGCTTATATTATTAACATCCGGGCAGCAGTGATTAATTACGATTAGAAAGAGTAGAAAAGTTACTGATAAATTGGGATTAATGGTAAATTTAAGTACAGCAGATTTAGCTTGAAAGGCAATGTGATGTACTATTATACTTCAAACGAATGCTGAATTCAAGAACTACAGTCTCAGGGTGATTTCTACCTACCTCAGAGGAAACAATAGTCAAACATCAGATCATTTAATTACGTCCTTGTGGGAAATTTACTAATTAGTACTGGTCATAAGAGAGCTTAATTGATTTAGCCTGGTTTCCATAATTACAGCTATATAAGTTTATGATTTAATTTATTTAATTTAAATTAAAACAAAATCATTCTTTCACAATATTATCGTTATGTCTTGGTGATTGCACATTAACTACATTATACTTTCCAAACACCTTCCTGAATACGTTAACAATAAGAATATTAACGCATATTGAAATTACAATTAGCATAATGAAATTAACTTTACAGTTAATAACAAATCGGTAAAATTTAACACCTGGGTATTTTTTTATATTAATTCCTTGAACGTTTTCGAAAATATAATTTCTTATATGAAAAATAATAATAATAATAATAATAATAAAAGACTATATGGTTCAATACTACTGAATTATGGATGAATATAAAATAAGTAAGTACCTGCCAATTAAGTATGAAAACATTTAACTAAGTTAGTATTAACTTCTTCAGACTTAACTTAACTTCTAGCAAGTATTTCTGACTAAAAGTAATATAGGACTTTTTTTCTGACGAGAATTTGCATGCTAGAGAGTATGCTAGTGGTCCGATAGACTCAAATTGACACATTTATTCTAGGTATATTTCGAAAATTGAACTCTTAAGAGACTGAATGTTATGCATAGAAGGACGTATGTACACCAAGAACAATTTGTTAAAATCTTCCAAAAGGTCCATATATGGATATAAAATGACATTTGTGAATTTACAATTAATAGAAACTTAAGATTCAAACCAAATTACATCCACATCCACATAGTGGAGTGGTATTCATGATTTTCTTAAAATTTTTATTTGTGAAATTGGCCTAAAATATTTTGAAAATCGAGGTTCTAAGTTAAAGTGAAAAAGCTTCTGATTATCTGTCGGTCTGTCTGTATGTCTGTCTAATCTTTTTTGTATACACGATAACTCGAAAACGCGGATGATGGAGGTGGAAGGTGGAGGAGGACAAGAAAAACAGAAAAAGTTATGGAGGATAAAAAGAGATTAAGGACAAGGTCGGTAAAAGTAGGCTTGGGTGAATATAAGGAGGATAATGAGACCAGGAATCTCCCTTGCCAAAAAGGCAATAGACGGATCATATATTTTTTGTATTCTTTGCAATCGTCGATATTTACAAGTACTTCGTAGACGCTGAGACTGTGAAGTACATTTATATTGCGCATGTAGCCTTTCGTGCAACGAGGAAGACAATATTCACTTTAGAAGTTTTTTTGCCAAACATGTGTTCGATTACATTGCGTAAACCATATTTACAGAGGACATATCAACGTGTCATGGAAAATATCATAGAAGACATATGCAATAATTTTCTGTGGCTGACAGTGAACGAAACGACACATTTTTGCGGTAATAAGGTCGTTAATGTTCTGATACGAATTTTAAGTGTTTCAGATATTTCGCCCCCGATATTGGTAGCTAGTAAACGGGTTCTGTAAACAACTACTAAAAGTATAGAAATAATAATAATGTACTGATGTTAGTGACAACAAACGACTGTTAGATATATAAACAATTGGCCCGATCATTTCCTTCTACAACCATATGGACAGGCCAAATCGCTTACGCTTAACAAGAGGAAATGCAGAAGGACTACTGGTTGTGGCAATGTACGCTCAAGCAATTAAGACAGTTGGTGTTTGTGAACGACACAAGCGATAGGTACGTATATTATTAACACATTTTTACTCCTGTCTTTTTGGTCTCTCATGTGTCATTCCGCCAATAACATGACGGTTTACCAGTCCTACCTTGCGTTGTGGCACACTCTTCGGACCACAATTCTAATAACAACCCAATATCACACTGTAAGAATATAACCTAATATTTTTAGCGAGTTACTCTAATTAAATATGAAAATATGGACGTGGAAGTAGTGATTCTTTAAACAGCGGTTTTTACTTTACATTCCTATATTGTTCCTGTAACATTTGATATGCATTCACAGGTTTAATTTGTATCCCTTTGTTATACTTTTTATTTACCTTAAACTTTTGTCTTTGTACAATATGTCTTTTCAGTAAAATAATTTCAGTGATTGTTATTTATAATATATTACTTATATATAATAATATACTTATTTCACCGTTAATTTCACTATTGATGTGGGTTTTGCTTCTTACCCACTTCATTTTCATTTAACCACTTGTAACTAATACAATTAAGAATATTGAATTGAATGACCAGTGAGTGGTATGCGATTAAAAATCATATAGTGTAACTAGGTTTGTGAGAGATAAAGAAAAAGGAATATTATATGTTGGATCTGGTCTATTATTTTAGAATAAAATAGAAAAAAAGTACCGGATAACTGAAAACGCTACCGATAACAAATACTATTCATAATAGAACTATTAACACTGATATAATCATTTGTTTTGGATATCAAATAGATTTATGGGCAATGGGGACCAACTAATCAACTAAAATAAATCTCTATAAATACGTCTAATAGTTTTACTGGCACTGATCCCATAATCTCTTTGAAGGTTCTAATTTAATTCAATCAGAATACATTCCACAAACATTATTAGAAAATTACATTCAAATTCCTCGTTATTCAACCGGTTCTTTTATTTTGTATCCCTCTTTTACAAAATCATCAAGGATTATTTATGATTTATAGTTTTTTTTTGTTCATAATCAATTATGATTTGAATGACTTGCGTATTAGGAATGCCACAAATGAACATTATTTTAGTTACAACTATTGTGTGGAATTCGAATTACATACATATATGGTTAGCAATTATGTGATGTTTGGTTCATTTTATAGCATAGTAATCAGATAGTAATATTATAATTTACTATTAATGGTGTTTGTTTTGCGAGTTTTTAGGATACATAGCTAATATTTATATGGGTTTGCTTGCAGATGAAGTCCAAATCAATTGAATACTAGTAGAGGCCTGATCCATTACTGTCCAAGAAAAAAGATGCCTGCAAAAGGCGCAAGATACTTTTTGGGAATCTTCTTTGTTAAAAGTACTCAGAAAAAGTTTTAATCACATTCAGTCTTCTACTTTTTCTTCTAAAATTATAATTAAAATTTTATGCGTTAAGAAAAACGTTAACTAAACTGACAATTATTTAACTGATTATGTTCAAAAGTTGGCCCAGACTTCATTGTGATATAAAAGTGATATAAGATATTAAAGGACCCCGCAATAATCTTATGGAAATTGGGTTTCGGCCAAATCGTCTGACTTTTGGATATGTTTTAGGTTTCGTCATACCATGCAAAAGTCTCAATGGGCACAAGGCTCGAAAATCAATACTTTGGCTGCTACGGAGCTTGAAAGCTCCAAAGCTCCACCACAGATTTATTTATTCGTGCAATCTTTATAGATTTTTAAATAACTTATTTTTTAGATTTTAATGTCTAAGTTTATGTTTTTGAGGTTGATTAATTCAAATCCGATTTCAAATTGTCCAAATTGACACGTGACAGCTGTCAATTAGGTGTCAAAGTGCCTTAAAAAAGTGCAAATCTTATTTTAATATTATGAGTTTATGCTGTTTAGGTAACTCAGTTCATGTATGATGTGAATACAATAATTCGACAGTTGGCAGCTGACACCAGGCTGTCAGCTAGCTGTCAAAGTGCAATAACAAAGTGCAAATCTTATTTTTTTGTTATGACTTTATGCTTTTTAGGTAACTCAGTTCATACATGATGTGTATACAATTAAAAATTTCACATAAACCATATTGTTTTTATATAAACCAATTTATAAAAATATATAATTTGGTTAAATAAATGGATTTTATATTAAATAAATACTTCATATTAAATCCGCATAAAGTTCACATTGTCGCGGGGATGAATATATTCATCTAGGAAAAATATGATTGTGATAAATTATAACTGTTATTTTGTTAATTATTTTTTTAGACTCTGATCACCAATTTTTTTTAATTTTCAAACGGCCCTTTTCAGGGCCAAATGATGTGTAAAGTCCGATCGCTCACCTCCTCGCGGTACACATTGGGTAATGCTAAGTACGACGGCAAAACTTACGCATATGCAGAAGTTAGCAGTATAAAACATAGGTACATATAATATATCCATATTAAATGATAATTTTTTTTTGTGTCCAATTCTACGCTCCTTTATTAATTAATTAATAGAAATGGAATTGGGAAAGTACGCAAACATTTATTAAAAAGAACTAACCGTAACTGAATTTTGTTCACATTTTTTGAATACGTATGGCTACCCAAAAGCTTGTGTTAGTATAACATAATACTAGCTAATTATAACTAACAAAAAACTGAAAATTTTTATTTTCTGATCGCTGTTTGACAACTAGTTAACAGCTGCCAACTGTAAATTTCGTTAATCTAACATTATATAAATTCAGTGACCTAAAAACATAAAGTTATACCATTTATTTAATTTTTTTATTTTTCGATCGTTATTTGACAGCTATTTGACAGCTGCCAACTTTCAATTTCGTAAAATTAACATCATATTTAAATTCAGGGACCTAAGAAACATAAAGTTATAACAAAAACTGAAGATTTTTTGTTTTATAAATGCTATTTGACAGCCTGTTGATAGCTGCCAATTGTCGAATTATTGTATTCACATCATGATGTATGAACTGAGTTATCTAAAAAGCATATAATCATAACATAAAAATCAGATTTGCACTTTGTTAAGGCACTTTGACAGCTAATTGACACCTGTCAAGTGTCAATTTGGACAATTTGACATCGGATTTGAATTCATCAACCTAGACATTAAAATCGAAAAAATAAGTTGTTTAAAAATCTATAAAGACTGCACGAAACCTAAAATTGGGATGACGAAACCTAAAACATATCCAAAATTCAGACGATTTGACCGAAACCCAATTTCCATAAGATTATTGCGGGGTCTTTTAAGTTAAATCTTGAATTGTTCTCCAATTATCGCGTACACCAAAAAAATGTCTGATAAATAGATGATATGTGTAACAGGAGACAGAAAAACAGTAACATAGACAGATACAACTTTTTCACAACTTAAAATCTCGACAATTCAAAATATTTTATGCTTGTTTGAGAAAAGCAGAACCTGAGGAGAGCAATTCAGTCACAATTTTAAAAAAGTGTCCATAATATTAAGATGTCCTTTGAAGGAATTACCTTCCTACAATCCTACAATCTATACCGATTGTCCATTAATTTTATCGGACAAACAGATGCTATATACAAAGAAAAACACAGACACAAACAGACATAATGTTTTCACTCAAGAATTAAAATCTCGACAAATCAGAATATTTCGCAATTATGTAGACGATATACAGGGTGGGCTCTTTTTTAATTTTTTTAAGGGTCATTTCAAGGTGAAAGTTACAAAAAACGTCTAAAAACACCAAAAAAACCATGAAAAAAATGATTTTTCCTTACACTTTGCGTAAAAGCGATGCTTGATGTAGTATTTAAAAAAAAGAACTTACTGTTGCCTCTAACCCTACTTTTAGCGTTACCCAGAAACAACGACGTGGACGTAGTAAGGACTGTTTTCTTTAGTGTTTGTTTACCGTGAGTCCCCTTGTCTCTCACGTTTGGGGTGCTTGTTTACCGTGAGTCCCCTTGCCTCTCACTATCGGTGAAAATGATAACCATTAATTCTTCATTACGGTTATCATTTTAACCATTGAGCACGTGCTCAAAGTTGCTTCCGTTTGCCTGTAGGCACAAAGTTAAACGCCTTTGAAAATGACGTACGGTGTTAAGTAAAGTTTGTCTAGGTATATATTAGCTTATGCTTGGCGAATGCGATCTTGCATGTCTGTAACATTTGTAGGCCGTAGTTAGTAAACAAGATTTTTTTAAATAACCCCATAAATAAAATTCTAGAGCTGTCAAATCAGGAGAGTTAGGTGACCAGTTAGCTGGACTTCCTCTTCCAATCCATCGACAATTGTAATTTGCATTCAAAAAATTACGTACGATGTGTGCAAAATGTGGTGCTGCACCATCTTGCTGAAACCTCATTCTTCGTCTTGTTTCCAAATCAACATCTTCCAATTACTGTGGCAACCAGTCTCTTAATAATTCTAAGTGATTATTTCTATTAATATTTTGCTCAAAATTGTGCCTATTCAGTTGTCCATCGCTACGAAATATAACCTCATCGGAGAAAAACAGAAAGTTAAAAAAATGAGGATCGTTTTCTACAATTTGCAAAGCCCATTGGCAAAATTCAATCCTTTATTGAATATGATTTGTTATTAATTCATGGACAAGAGTAATATGATAAGCATGATAATTAAGGCTTCTCAGAACTCTCAAAAATGTTCTTCTCGGTATACCAATTTCCCTTTCAACTTGACGACTGCTAATATGAGGATTAAGATGTATAGCTGCAAGAATAGTAAGAACACGAGCATCGTTTTCATCATATTCTCGACGTCTACGTTGGCGAACAAGGTGTCCTTGACGAGCTCTGGCAGTTACTGCGTATTGTCATGTCACTAGGGTGCCTTCTGCCTGGAAAACGTCGAGCGTAACGCCTCGTAGCATCACGATAATTGTTATGACACTCCCTTAATATCATTATCATATCCACTACTTCATTTGGAGGATAATCAGCCATTATAAGGATTCAGATAATTTTTAATAGTTCGAGCCAGTAATATTTATCAGGTACATTATTTTATTTTTTAAACTAAAAAAAAATGTGGGAAGAAGTAAGAAGCTAGATGGAAAAATAAGTGAAATCAAATTTTGTAATTGATATTTTAAAATACTTATAATAATTACTCCGTGTTTAAAACGATAATCGCTATTTCCATCGTCTACATAATAGTTACATTGTTCTGTGTTATTCTGATTTGTGCATTTACCACTATCTTAATATTTTGCGATTTTTCTGTGCTATATTAATTAAATTTGAACGTGAGAGGCAAGGGAACTCACGGTAATCAAGCACCCAAAGGAAACAGTCCTTACTACGTCCACGTCGTTGTTTCTGGGTAACGCTAAAAGTAATGTTAGAGGCAACAGTAAGTTCTTTTTTTCTAAATACTACCTCAAGCACCGCTTTTACGCAAAGTGTAAGGAAGAATAATTTTTTCATGATTATTTCGTGTTTTTAGACGTTTTTTGTAATATTGACCTTGAAATGACCCCTAACACAAATATAAAAAAAGAGAAAACATCTATCTGAACGTATAATTTCCCGCTCTTTCTGAATCCGGGGTCAAAATGAGGTGTTCCTATTTAAAAATTCAACTTGACCTTGAAATGACCTTGAAGTTAAAGTTCAAGGTCAAATAAAAGGTCACCGTCAGATGGCCCTTTTCATGCTCGACAACTTTTGTTAAGACCTTTTTTCGATTTGGAGCTTCCCTGGTGAAATATTTAGGTGCATAGATTAAAATGGCCCACCCTGTATATGTATTTACGGATGTGAAGGTAGAAGCTCGCGTAACAATAACTTTCTGTGAAAAGAGCCATACAGTTACAATTTGAAAAAATGTTTGCAAAGTACCGTCCATAATCTTAAAATCCCCATTAAGTTACATATTTCTGCAATTTATACTGATTGTCCATTAATTTTATCGGACAAGCGGATGTCAATTTAAATTAAGTAATTAATTTCGACACCACGTGTTCGTACAGACGTACCTATGTATCTAACCAGTGTTTGAAGACCTCCTCTGCTATACACATGTACACACACGTCCCCTCGGGCGACGCAGATTTGCTCCAGTTTAAAGAACTTTCGATTTTCTTCGAATATGGCTTATCTAAGTAGGCTGGTCAGGTGAAACTATTAGGTATAAGCTATAACTACTGATGCGGCACGGTCTTTTTGTTAATTATTTTGCGACGGGAGATTTTTATGCGAGATTGTAAATTCATTTGTTTTTCTGCGTGGTTAGGCAACCCGGCCTGTCCTCGCAACACATTAAAGCCGCTTCCTTGTCTGGACTATTGATAATCATTATTTGCGATTTTACTTCGCTAATTGCCTCGCAAGACGGAGAGGTTGGGTTCTGATTTCATTTAACCTCTAAGATTAGACATATCAAAGGATCAGACACTATAACCTTGAGAACACGAATAGACTTGGAAACCCGAAAAAAACTATCTGAAGATCTGAACAAAAAATATTTGTTGAGAAGAACAATGTAATGCTTTGCATAGAAGTTTGAATTAAAAGTATTACTTAAGATTTTAAAAACGCAAAAAAAAGCAAAACAAAAATTATGCATTATGCACCTAACTACATGCAACAATTTCTAGGAATTTAGTCTTTTCAGAGTGGTAAGATATGAGAGTGGTAAGTATGGGCAAAATTGCAAAAGATTAAAAAAGGCGAAAGTAAAAATTAAAAAGGCTCTCAAACAATCGGCCATAATAATGTATGCATATGTATAAACTGAAATATTTGTTTTTCGTTTTTCTGTATAAGTATCACACACGACTTACAGTGAACGTTATAACAAGTACTATTATCTTTACACCTACAAATAAGTTGTAGTGATTTATACTTATCTTGATAACGCTCTAGGTAGCAATAAGTGAATACGGTTACAATGGAGCCATTGTTAGGTATATAAAAATTATAGTTTATTTCAGCATATATGAATGCTTTTCATCCGTTAAGTGAATTATAAAAACACATATTTATTTCTATTATTATGCTTTAAGATTAAAAAAATCCATTTCCTTGGAAAATGAACAATAAAGTTATAGAAAAGAGAAGAGATGCCTCATTTCCAAAATATTATGTGGCTCGATATACAGTTTGTGTAAGGCCAACATCGGTCAGTTGTGAAGAAGTACTACACTAGTACTAATGCTACACCTCTCGTTCTAACAACAAGCACAGGTGGTGAGAGGGCCGGTCTTATTCCGTCACTACCTTCGATACGTGTGCGGTTGCTTCTTATCTGTCATCTCACTTCTATTTGTCCTTTTTCATAAGTGGCCGATGTCGGCTTTACACACACGGTATACGAGGTGCGTAAATTAAGTAAGGAGACTGGCAACGTAGCGCCCGATCTAGCAACACTGCGGGGACGGGACTTGGAAGCGCGGAGGTTTAACATGTAAAGCAGCTTCAGTACAAGTTTGAACTTGTTAGAGTCATATGTTTGTTCTTTGCGACTATTTTCGTAAACCGTTTTTTTCTAGTGTATTTTAAAAATGAGTGACATTAATTTTGAACCTGAACCAGGATTTGCTTCAGACTTGGAGACAGCGCAACGGATACTTTTGCAAATCTTTAACACGCTTTCAGAGACAGTGTTTTTTTAAGAGCCCAGTTTTTTCGGCGGTTTAAGCCATTCTCAGAAGGAAGAGAGCCGATTGAAGATGAACCACTCAGCAGAAGGCCTTCATCTTCAAGAAACGATGAATATGTAGATAGAACATGGGATCTTGTGCGTTCAGATCGTCGGCTGACGGCAAGAATGCTCGAGGAAGAGTTACATTTGAATCACACCACTATTCATCAGATTTTGATTAACGGATTGGGGGTGAGAAAAATCTGCGCAAAAATGGTTCCAATAAAACTTTCAGCAGGAACAAAAGAACATCAGGACAGAAAGGTATCTTGACTTTGTGGAATCGATTGAATATGATCCCCATTATATGGAACGTGTCAATACTGGTGATGAGACGTGGGTGTTTGAATATGAAATTTAACACGCTTTCAGAGACAGTGTTTTTTTAAGAGCCCAGTTTTTTCGGCGGTTTAAGCCATTCTCAGAAGGAAGAGAGCCGATTGAAGATGAACCACTCAGCAGAAGGCCTTCATCTTCAAGAAACGATGAATATGTAGATAGAACATGGGATCTTGTGCGTTCAGATCGTCGGCTGACGGCAAGAATGCTCGAGGAAGAGTTACATTTGAATCACACCACTATTCATCAAATTTTGATTAACGGATTGGGGGTGAGAAAAATCTGCGCAAAAATGGTTCCAATAAAACTTTCAGCAGGAACAAAAGAACATCAGGACAGAAAGGTATCTTGACTTTGTGGAATCGATTGAATATGATCCCCATTATATGGAACGTGTCAATACTGGTGATGAGACGTGGGTGTTTGAATATGACCCGGAAACCAAGCGCTAAAGCATGAAATGACACACTTCAAGCTCTCAAAGACCCAAAAAAAGCAATGATGAGCAAGTCTAGGATCAAATGCATGCTGATTTGCTTTTTTGATAGCCAGGGAGTTATCCACAAAGAGTTTGTGCCTGCAGGCCAAATAGTAAATCAACACTTTTACACAGAGGTTCTTGAAAAACTTCAAACATCAACACAGCCATTTCAGTAAATTAGTTTTTAGCCAGTGAAAGCATTCATGTAGCTCCTCAGCTTTCTTATTCGCCTGACTTGTAACTTTTTTCTCTTCCCGAGATTGAAAAATCACCTCAAGTAACGTCATTTTGGGACCATAGAACACATTCAAACGGCTGTAACCGACCAACTGAAGGCTATTCCAGTATATGAGTTCCAGAACTGCAATAAGGAATGGAATAACCTGTATACCATAATAACCCCTAAATCTTCAGTGCTGGGTGGCTTCAAAATTAAGTAATTTTGTAGAAGACAATACAATACTAAATTGTAGTTCTATTAGAAAAAAAATTAAAAAAAATAGTCTTAAAATAATAATTTTAATGCTAGAATATATCTTTATGCTGCGAAAATATAAATAAATATAAAGCTAAGAAAAAATTAACAAAGCAAAATTTGAATTTGTTCATTGGACCGTGGAAATTTGATTTTTCTCAATTACACGTATGTATAATATTAATGAACAATGTTAGATAAAGCAATTTATTTACATTAAATTCATACTGGTATAATACTAACACAGAAGAAGAGATAAGCTCTGTTTGAGAGTGTTTTAAAGTTTTTATACGATTAATTTAAAACAGAGTACTTAGTTTTAAATTAATCGACATGAAACAAAAATAAAGGTCATTGTAATAGTAGGTATAAACAAACGCAGTAATTGCCTAAAAAAATAAAAATAGAAACAAAATGTTTATGATTACCTAAAATCAATTCCAACTTGTCTAGAAAAAATCATTTTTCTTGTGGTCCACACCATTTTGATGGATTTAATTAAATATGTAATTATCATATATAAAATTTATCCTGCTGTTAAATTACTAAATCTGAAGATTTTCAAAATTAGTGGGGTTCTAAAGTGCTCAAAATATGTTCGTAACAGCCATATTACTCCTACTTGATATACGAGTATACCTTTATAGTATCTTATAAAAAATAAGGCACGAAATCAATTTGACTTAACCAATTATATTCTAACGGTATTTATTAGTGGTGTATGTATGTTTAATTCATGTACATATTTAATCAAACTGGAAATATACTGAACTTTTAATTTATAAAGATACACACATAGTTTCAAGATTATTGACAAATTTTTTATCAGACCGTACTGCATACCTATCAGAATTATTAATTTATTCTGTAGAGAAAAGATACACTTTAATCAATTTTATTAAATGAAAGGAAAAATCACGTTAACAGTAATAAATTAATTTTGAGTCTGTGAGATGGTGTAACTTGATAATACCAGACAAAATTATCTACTTATAATGTTTTTTTTTTTTTGGTGAGAAAAAAACGGCTCGTTACCGTAGTGTCGCTCTTCATTGTAAAATATGTTACCAGATGACAGAAAAGGTCAATTGTAATTGATACGAATACATGTAACAATATTTTGGTTAGCCGTACAAACTATAAATTATGTCAAGGTGCAGTAGTTTTCCTTACATTCGACATAAAGCAGCCAGTAAATAGCCTAAATCTCTTGAAACGATTACACTTGCGATGCCTTTTATAATTATAATACGATCAAGAACAAGGAGGGACCAGATAAAGGAAACTTCACATCGGCTTACAAGGCCAATGACACATCAATATGAAATGTTCTTATTTAAATAGACGTACGCCCATGTCAAGCATTTCGTAACATTGTTTTAATCTATTAACTTCCAACTTCGTCCGATCCCACGTGTTGCATACATTATTAATAATTTCATTTACGCTACATCTGCAGGCAAACATTAATGCATGAACGGACGTACCCGAAAGCTTTCAACGCGCTCAAGGATCAGAATCGATTATTTATTTGTAAAGCAGCAACTGCACTACAAGGAAATAGACTAACAGTTATGTGTAGAAAATAAATAAAGCTCAAATACAAGGTGCCAACGCAAATTACACAGGACAACAAAATATTTTTCAGTGTGCGGAAGTACAGACCCCGTCTCCTCTATGTTTTTGGGGTCGCTGAACACCAATCAGACCTCAGTTTTCCTCGTTTACCCCTAGTTTTTTTTCTAACCTCAAAAAATACTACTTTACACGATAACTTGATTGACGTGACAGGCACACAAAGCCAGAGAAGACCATTCGTCTTCAACGTTTTTCAACGCGATGGATCAAAATCTGAGGTCAGGATGCATGTACGACTATCAGTTTTTCCCCTAGGAACAAAAAATCCTATGAAAAACACTAAATCAGACACCATTCCACCTTTGAATCAGTACTTTTGAATATGATTAGTAACAGACTGTATTTCTTCTTGAAATAGTTATACGATGTGGATGCTCTTTGCCTACTTGTACAATTACTCGTGTATTAGTTAAACTGGACTTGTGGAAAGAAGTAAATTACTTCTGACGCTGTCCATCTATGAAACCATTAGATTTCATAGATATCAAAAAAGGCCGTCTAAGAGTTTCCCAACCTTCCTTATGGATTCCTCAGTCATCTTTCAGTGAACAAGAACTTTTCCGAATTGGTTTCTAATTAGACTATCTAAAATTACATAGCTACGCCAATGTGCTTTTTACTGTTTTCCTTGAGGTACAAGACCTTCAGATGAACAAATAACGCTAAATTTGCTAATAACAAATACATGATTTTCTGTCAAGATCAGATAGAAATAACTGTGACTTGATACTTATTTAGTTGACAGTTTAAATTCCGCATTTAAATGGCAACACAACGAGGATGGAGAGATAAGCGGATCTGACGAAACATTCTTAGATTTTACAAGTTATCTGTGGCACACTCTGTCAAATCGCATTACTGGAATAACTGACAAGGCCAGCGGCACAAATCTTAGATAACTTCGATGCAGATAAATAATTAGTTGTATCAATACAACTAATCAATACAACTAATTATTAAATAATAATTATAATAATAAAATTTCAAGTAATAAAAAAAGCCAAATATAATTTTTATAAAAATGAGATTAACAAAAATAAAGACAACACGAAACACCTATGGAAGACAGTAAATTATAAAATAAAAAATACCAACAAACAAGATAGAGTAATAACAAAAATAAAAAATGGAGGTAATGAGATTATATATGATACATTTGACATCTGTAATGAACTTAATGAAAAATTTATTAGTGTAGGCCAAACCCTAGCGAGTAAAATTAAACCGAAATTGAACTACGTGGAGAAAAAAACAGTTAATATGAATGCTATATTTTGTATCCATGTACTGTAGGGGAGGTAAAGGAATGTATCCGAAATTTAAAAAATAAAAAATCACCAGGTTTCGATAATATTAGAGCAGAGACACTTAAAGAAATTTCAGACTACATCGTGTGTCCGCTAATGTGTTTAGTAAATAAAAGTATGAATATAGGTATTTGGCCAGATATTCTAAAAAAAGCGATTGTTAAGCCAATTTATAAAAATGGCGTGAATCCTAGTCGTAGCTAAATAAAAATCATTTTGTAATTTATCACTGTAATTTAAAAAAAAATAGCTAAATAAATAGCATTTTGTGGCGTCCTAGCTGCAGTATTGTATAAATTCCCTAGCAAACTGACAGCTGGTTGTTGAATCCCACACCTTCCTGAATTCACCTTGTTTCATTTCACATCTTCCTGATTATTGTTTGCAAACAGCAGGGTAATGTTGGGAGCAGGTCCAAAAATACTTAGATTTCCAGTAGATTGCCCTTCGAGAAAATTTTTCAGCTTCTTTATTGCCTTTGCACTGCGCGTAGGCTGTCACCCAACTCACAGATATACTTTTAGAGTTGGTCGCATCCAACAATGCTTGATGACATTCTCATATTGACTCCGTCACTACATTGTGGCATTTGTGGCTCTTTAGGGTCAAGGCGAACTGATGGACACAAATGGGAATTTCTATAATACGGATTTTGGAATTTTCATTATGTGAAATTTTTGGTATCTAGCAGCAAACATCTTATACCAGAATGAATGATGAATTACTTCAAATGATTCAAAATTTATAACTACAATAAATTTTGGCGAAAATCTATTTACTGTCTTCATAAATATTGATTGGTTAATTAGCACATTCCACCATTAAATTATGTACATTTCGTCATAAATCATCCTATATGTGAAAAAAATATATAGGTATGAATATCATTAGTTACATTTTGTTACCTGCGGATATAAATCGACCAACGATACATCTACAAAATTACTATAGTTGTGGTTAAAAATAAATGGCTAGTTATTTATTAGTTAATTGTGTGTCATAAAAAAATGTCTGTTGTCCATGTTAACTGAAAGATAGGACGCATAAGTTAGAGGGAACTTCAGATGCCAAAAATATTTGAGACATAGAGCTATTCTTATTTATGGGGAAAAGCTCTATGAGAGGGCAACTTATAAAGCTTATAATGCATTGCACAAATTCATTGGAATGGATCTAGTCCATGTCTTTTTACTTTTTTATTTTCCTCATGTTTCGCTTGTGTTATAACAGGTAACTACGGCTATTGCCATGTAATATTATAATTAGGTAACAAATGATAACATAGTTTTTGACTAAAGCCTGATAATGCCAATATGATTAGCGAAATGTGCGTCAAATCGTCCGTGATGTCATGGAATTTCCCTACTTTTTCATATATGTGAACAATTTTATTACATCATAGTCAGACTGTCACTATGTTTTAAAACAACTGTTATTATAAATAAAATTAATTTACTCCAAATTTCTGGTATGCATTCAGTGCTTTTTTACCCGATACACTTTGTAAATCACTCTGTAGTAATATTATAAGCCCGGAGTTTGAATCTCCCTGTAGTGGCGTAAATACCTAATAATTTAACGTAATATAAATAAAACCACAACAGAGCTTCCAAAGCCTCAAAGGCTTAGCGTCTGCTACCAATCAATCAATATTATTAACATCGACTATACAACAAACAATAAACCGACCAATCGGATAAGTAACACAAAACACTATAATCATAATAATTGCAACACAGTTATGCAAGAAGCATGTATATCTAAGTGTATGTATATCTAAGCATCCGATTTTTTTTCCGTGTAATTGAAAAACTCCGGACCAGAATTCCTAGACTAACAGTGTTTGCGTTTTCCGTTATTAACGGATGTGAAATTTTGCCTCAGGATTATATATTGCGTTCAAATATAAATACAACAGTTGCCTAATTGACGTGAGTTTACATTATGGTTAAGTATGGGTTCGAGCAACGCCCTGAGCTTATTGAAAGGGATTACAGTGCATTAATTCCATGGTAGCCTACGATGAGACACCGAAAATTATATGTTATTACGCGGATCATCATACCCTGCCTTCTTGTCAAAATATCACAACTGATATAATTATTATTAAATAATAGTCATTAGGTGGCTAGTACTACCAAAAGATATTCAAGGTGTGTGCGGAATATTAATAATAAAAATTAGAACTGTAGAATTATCAGTAATTAAATTTTAAATATTAGGTATATATGATACTAGCGACCCGCCCCGTCTTTGCACGGTTTACGACATCATATTAGAAACCTCTAAAATTGTTTCTCTACTATATTATGCATGTATTATACATATAAACCTTCCTCTTGAATCACTCTATCCATTAAAAAAAAACGCAGGTCTTCGACGCGCTATTTATAGGCACGCGCCGCCAGCCCCCCGGCCGGTACCGCCGCAACCGCTATGTCCCTGCATTTTAAATCTGTAATATCTTCGAAAATATTCAATTTAAATTACATGCTGTAAAGGACCATTTTGATCTATAGTAAATGCACAATGTATTTAAGGTACCTAATTGGATAAGGATTAATGCTGTATTGCTTAAAATCGCTTCGTAAATAAGCCAATATTTCTCGTAAAAAAGTAAATGAAAAAAAATTATTATTGTGGGTTATCCCCAAGAGAAGAGAACATATACCATCGCGGACTTTTTTGTAGACCTTTTTAAGGTGTACAATATTGTAGTACATTATTTTGATCTATCTCGTCGGGTTCAGCCAGCGTTTGCAATGTAAGCGCAAAAAAATGTGTTTATTTACATCACATTAGAAACCTCTAAAATTATCAGTGTTTCTGTACTATATTATGCATGTATTATACATATAAACCTTCCTCTTGAATCACTCTATCTATTAAAAAAAACCGCATCAAAATCCATTGCGTAGTTTTAAAGATCTAAGTATACATAGGGACAGACAGCGGGAAGCGACTTTGTTTTATACTATGTTATGATAAAGCCTAACATATTATATGTACGAGGTGTGTAAATTAAGTAATGAGACTGGCAACATAGCGCCCGATCTAGCAACACTGCAGAGAAGGGACTTGGAAAGGTGATGGGTTAACATGTAATGCACCTTCAGTACAAGTTTGAACTTGTTAGATTCATTTGTTTGTTCTTTGTGACTGTTTTCGTAAACTGTTTTTTTCTAGTGCGTTTTAGAAATGAGTGACATTAATTTTGATAAACGGTGTGCTATCAGATTTTGCTACAGACTTTGACACAGCACAATGGATACTTTTACAAAACTTCAACATGTCTACGGAGACAGTGTTTTTTCAAGAGTCTAGGTTTTTCGGTGGTTTAAGGTATTCTTAGAAGCAAGAGAGTCGACTGAAGATAAACCACGGAGCGGAAGGTCTTCATCTTCAAGAACCGATGAAAATGTCGACAGAATACGGGATCTTGTGCGTTCAAATCATCGGTTGATGACAAGAATGATCGTGGAAGAGTTAAATTTGAATCACACCACTGTTCATCAGATTTTGACTAACAAATTGGGGATAAGAAAAATCTGCGCAAAAACGGTTCCAAAAAACCTTTCCCAGGAACAAATGAACATCGGAAAGAAAGACCCCCATTTTATGGAACGTTTCATTACTGGTGATGAGACTTGGGTGTTTGAGTACGACCCGGAAACCAAGGAAATGAGCAAGTCGAAGATCAAATTCATGCTGATTTGCTTTTTTGATAGCCACGGAATTATCCACAAAGAGTTTGTGCCTCCAGGCCTAACAGTAAATCAAAAGGGTCATGCGTGTGAGACCAAACATCAAGAACAACTGGATGTTGCATCACGACAATGCACCTTGTCACACAGCCATTTCAGTAAACGAGTTTTCAGGTAGTAAAAACATTCCTGTGGCTCCTTACCCTCCTTATTCGCCTGACTTGAGTCCTTGTGACTTTTTCTCCTCCCGAGAATGAAAAATAATCTCAAGGGACGTCATTTTGGGACCATAGAAAACATTCAAACGGCTGTAACCGACCATCTGAAGGCTATTCCAGTACATGAGTTCCAGCACTGCTATGAAGAATGGCAGAATCGTCTCCAGCTCTGCGTGGCTTCCCAAGGAAGTTATTTTGAAGGAGACAATAATGAATTGTAATTCTATTCGAATAAAAAAAAGAAAACAAAAAAAGAGTCTTATTACGCTCATAATTTACGCACCACCTATATGTGTTTCTAGCAGAGTGATATATTTTCATAATGTACACATAATAATTTTGACACATATTATGACAAATTCGTATTTTTGAAAAGCAACTGTTGATCTTCATATGCACAAAACCGCAATCAACATGACCGTTTTCGTTATGAACCCACCAAGTTCGGCATTAAATATTATTTTCAAATATGTATTATTTCTGAGAATTCAGTTCAAAAACTTTTGGCGGACTCTGTATAGCTTTTACACTGGTGTTGTCAGATTAATGAATACACTATTATATTAGGTAACAGAATCGGTATTTAGATAACAATTGTAACAAATAATTTTAATTTCAGAAATATCATGAAGTTTTTCGACATCTAAATGTCTATGTTCATGAGATCGCTTCCAGTCTTCTATCTAAGCAAGAAAACAATGAATGTGTTATCAGGTTCATATGAATATTAATTGATTCTCTTAAATTATGCACCAAAGTCTATACAAGAATCCGAGGCTAAGAGCTTGTCTAGGGATTACAGGATTACTTGTGAATATTAAGAAAACGTTTAGGCATTACGTTAAGCCAGTGGCGGTGCGTGATATTTCAGTTAGCCATATCTTGAAAACGACGTATGGGACCCACTTCACTTTTTAGGTGATGACTATACACCTCTTACAGAAAGGATTTATAGTGAAAAAACCGTCAGCAAAGTTTGCGAAAAAATTTTCAAAAACACTGGAGCACTCCCCGGGTTCTCAGTAACGCTCTGTGGAATATTTGCAGTATATTTTTTTTCATAATCTAGAAACAAATATAAGGAGACGTTTTTCGATTTGTTACAAAATATTTTTGTTTCAAAAAGTTATGGCCATTTTAATTTTGGGAAACAAAAATGTTCCTATAAAATTAAAATTAAAATGGCCATAACTTTTTTGAAAAAAAAATATTTTGCAACAAATCGAAAAACGTATCCTTATATTTGTTTCTAGATTATGAAAAAAAATATACTGCAAATATTCCACAGAGCGTTACTGAGAACCCAGGAGTGCTCCAGTGTTTTTTTGAAAAAAATTTTCGCAAACTTTGCTGACGATTTTTTTACTATAAATCCTTTCTGTAAGAGGTGTATAGTCATCACCTAAAAAAGTGAAGTGGGTCCCATGCGTCGTTTTCAAGATATGGCTAACTGAAATATCACGCAACCGCCACTGCGTTAAGCTATTTCAATATTGTCATTGTATTGTATTTCATTATCCTCTTATTTTTATAAAATAGCTATGATTTGATACCTACTAACGGTTTAAGGACTACACGAAAAATACCACTCGAGGTATTATAAAATTTTGTGCGACCCATTATTTACGTATACACCAAGAATAGCTCTGCTACCCGAGAGTTATATGAGACAGTCACTAACCCTACTCTATTTCTCGAAGCGTTCAAGGCTGCAGCTGTAAAAGAAATGAGCTCAAGTTCAGGTTTTGTCTCATACGGCCAGGAGCAAAGCTACTTATAATGTGCATGCCTGACATAGGAAGGATTATTTCCATTTGTTTTTATAACAAGCTTCCTTTTTTGACAGAAATTTTTGAATCACGCACATATATGTATCACTGTTATTACGTTGTACTCTCATTCCCGAACACCGTAAATTTTTTTGATCACGGAAATAACCGTGATAGTAGTGATTTAAATAAATCACGCAGTAGTGATTTAAATAAATCACTACTGCTTTTATAAGTCTCTATTTAAATAATGACTAATAATGTCACAGAAAAATTAAATTAATTATATTAGGTAATGTTATATTTTTTCTTGTTTTAGAATAAAAAAAAATGTTTTTGTTTTATTTACAACTAACCTTAGTTTTCATTGATGCCTATAGGTTCTTTACATTTCCCGCCACACGACTGATTCAGACATACAAAGCAAAAAGAGGTTTTTCATGTTCTCACCTAAAGAGTTTTTTTTACGATATCTCAGTAATATATATTTATCGTCATACTCGTTTTTTACAAGCAGTATGAGGGACACTGTATATAATGTCTTTCATAAAGTGCAATTCATATGGGACAATTTGTTAACGGTTTTTTAATTTAACTTTGAGCCTAATTTATCTTTTAAAAATGTTGAAAAATAATCGACTCAAGCGGGGTCAGGCGACTTTCCGGCATTTACGTATATTCTGTCATTGACATTTTTCCAAAAAAAAAAAAAATCGATCAAAACTGGCCTGTTTGTTGCTATTTCTAAAACTTTTACTAAGAACAATTGTTTCTTTCTAGATTTTACATAAATATGGCAAATCTGAACACTGTATTAGAACATGTGTTTTTAAACCACTGTTTAGTATACAGGGTGATTCAACAATATAGAACCAAAAATTAATGGCAGATACTATATAAAAAACGACACAATTTTTTTTATTTCGCTCTGAGGTTGTTCTTCAGTACTACAGCCCTCCAAATGGGGGCGGTGCGAACAAGTCTTTTCCAAGTATTTTCAAAACCACTGACTCGACGTGGCTCAAATTTGGTAGGTACACAGAAGTACAATAAATAGTCCCAAACAATATGATGGGCCCAATATTTGATTACCCCATACAGGTCGTTAATGGCAAACCTGTCATGTTATTTTTTTTGTAATTATTTTCTTTTTCCATAGAGGAATTTTTTGGAGGAATCCTCTTTTAGACTGCAGTACTGTTAAGAACGACATTAGAGCGAAATAAAAACAAAACGTATCGGTTTATTTTTGATGTAGTATCTGCCATTAATATTTGGTCCTATATTTTTGAATCACCCTGTATAAAAAACTATCCAGAAAAATTCACTTCGAATTAAAAAAAAACATTTAATTTCGATATAATTAACAAACCAGTAACTATTTACTATAAACACGTCCCGAAAGACCTAAAATAATACTTCTAAATTATTCTGTTAGCAAGACAAATAAAGAGAATTTAGCAAGACAAATTCAGCTTTCAACTTTCCATCAAATATAACAGAATTAAGAAACCATTAAATTCTTTAAAAAATAATTTCTTTAAAATGTATATAATTTATTTATTAAGATTAAATTTATTTATTATAAAGTGTTATTTTTTTGTTTCGAGCTATTTTTGAAAGTGAGTTTGAGAGTTTGAACTATATTTGTGTCACGTGACCCACTTCAAGTAGGTAGATCAGTTTTCATAATTTTTAAAGCATAAATTAACCGCAAAGTTAAGTTTACAGAGTCGTTCATATCTCTTTTTTTTTCCTTATATTGTACACACTTTTTGAAGGACACTGTATACCAACCACAAAAAAGACAATAGAAGGCTGTCATCTTCAATAATTTTGTAACTCCAACAAATTGAACAATGGTATAAGGACACTTGTACTAGAAAACTTCCAATTTATTACACAACGAACTTCACACAACTTCTTACGCAATTAATATCTACAAATAGGTCAGATATCGGTTTACATCTCTGAATGCTCATTGCAGATCACTTCCTCAATATCTTATCTGACCCAATTCACCTCATGCCCGAGTTATTCGAATATTTATTTATCGAATGCCCGTAAAACATAAAGCGCTAACACCTAAATCAATCAATATGTTGCAAACACAAATGACCTTTGCGAATTCCGAACTAGCCCGTGTATATCCATCGGGGCGGGGTCGTTATCAGAGATACTCCAAGCGTGGAGTATTGCTAATCCATTTCTAAAAACCATCGCTCCGGTATGCAAACATCATAAAAATCGACATTCATGACAGAAGGCTCCGGCAATTTGTATTGATAAATGCTGCAGACGCGGGAGTGCCCCGTCAGATTGTCATTTGTTATTCAGAGTCGCTTCTATTACAAGGAACTCTTTTATGAATGACTTAAAATGCAGATTTGTTTCGCATTACTTTTTTATTTCCTCGTCGGCGTCGGCTCGTTGTCAAGAAATGAAAGAAGAACCGTAAAGTTGAAAATAATTAATTGTCGTTGCATGCCCTGAATTAGCATAAACTCAAAGGATTTTTTCTGTTGGAGACAGCTAGACAGGAAGTTAAATCTAGTTGTCTATGGATTTGTAATAAGGCGAGATTCAAGGTTGCTTGATTTCTTCTGATTTGTGTTACATAATGCGGAGCGCGTACATTCCAAACTGTTTTTAAATTATTTTTAAAGCTATTCGATTCCGTTCTGCTGGATTTGTTTGCTTCTTTTTGTTTGTTTTTGCTGAATTAAAGCAAGTGGTAAGGTTAAGAAAAATTCTTTCGTTTATAGTAATATTTCCAATGTAATCACAAGAGTAGCTACCGTTTAATCAATATACGGAAAACAGGTTATCAGTGAATTCCTAAATTCTCTCTAAAGTTTACAAACAATTTTTTCCAGTTATTTTTTTATTTTTATTTTAATTCAATCTATAAACTCAAACAATATCTGAAAACAAGTGTTTTATTGATATTCCAGTCGATATACAAAATGTTTCTAAAAGAAATGGATAAAATTAGACGATATATAGGTATATACCTACATATATATCTGAAGCAGTTATAGCATGTTTAGAGCAGTTTAAAACAGTATAGAGAAATTTGGAGCAGTTTAGAACTTAGAGCAAGTAAAACTGTGGTAAAAACCTTTATTGTAATATGCCCCTTAAGAGAAGTAGAGGAACTCCCATGAAAGAGGTGCACAAGAAACTATTGTACAAAGCACGAAATTTAGTATTCTGATAAAACTTCTGATTCTGTACTATACTTATCAATATAATAATACTCTTTAGATTAGCGCCATTTGCATTATATTTGGGCTAAATACTTTCTCTGTGATGTGGCTTAAAATGTTCACCGTACACACCCCAAACAATTAACACCATAACGCAGTTTGAATTCACAAGGTTCTAGTGGCAATTGAGAGACCTACCGAATGGACTGAGAAAGACGCTGGCGGTTAAAAACCATATCCTGATGCATGTTAAGACCCTCCCAACAAATTCTGAGCATTCGGTAGTTCAATCCCATCCCTTCAATCCTTTTGACATTCTATGTCTTTATTATGGGATTATGGGCGTCCTGCGTCATGTCATGCAATCCCCCCCCCCACCCGACCTGGGCCTCGATGAGAGCTATCCCTCATTTAACTCTCATAGAATTCCTCATTCGTTCCCTCATTCCAGTACTCATACAATTCTCCTCATTTTGGACTTAGTTTCTGAGCTCCGGCCTCAAGTTGGCCAATTTCGGCCGGATCCACTCAACCCCCCTCCCGTCCTGGGCCTGGATGAGAGCTATCCCTCATTTAAACCTTCATCTCGGCCCTCATTTAACTCTCATATAATTGCTCATTCCAGCCCTCATTCAATTCTCCTCATTTTGACATTCTATGTCTTTATTATGGGATTGCCCCTGGAAAATATTGCGATCTGCGTCATGGTTTTGCGTCACGTCACGCTTGGTAAAGATGGTTTGCCTAACCTGAAGGAGAAAAATCTGGGGTAGGGAAAAACTCTATCGAGCATCATGTATGTGACGCATGACGTCATGGGTCCAAAGACATAGAATGTTCCATGGCACCACGTGCGTAGCTTCGTGAGTTTCAATCTTTTTCCAGCCCCCGTATGCCACCCATCTGCAGTTATGCTGAGCTTTGCATAGTTAGACCTCTGTTGGGTGATTTCATTGATCCTAATGGTGCCAACTAAATTGGTTAGGGGGTGCCATAACTCGTTTTCACCCTCTGACAACTCAAGAACCCCTCCAAGTTACCCCAACACCAACCCCCCCACCCACCCACTCTGATTCCACCCTGTAGAAGATTGCGTGGTTTGTCGTTTTGTCTCGAATTGATGTCATCCTCAGGAAGGTTTCAGAGTTACCCCACGTATCGAGAACCAAATACAAGCCCTCGGCGTGGCAAGTTTGAAGGGGGTGGGTTGGAGGTGTTCTTTTTGTTACGAAGGGCACAACATTTTTTTCTAATGATCACGCCTTTTTTACGTACTCCACCAACAAGTAGTATATTGGAGGAAACTACTGTTCTAGGGTTAAGGACTTTCGTATCCGTTCTTTCTGTAGGCATTCTTTAGAAATTAATAAAAGACGTTAAAAGAGAAAACCTCTCAAGCAATTATTGAGGTGTCATGTTAATAGAGGTGTACGTAATTTTGTAGTACTTATTTATTTTAACTGTACTGTGTGAATATGTAAGTTAGGATAATAAATAGCCCCACAAATAGTTCGATGTAATTATCGAACCAATTTGTGGGACAATAATAATTTATTGACCAAGAACATATTCCTGAGAATGTTTACGTATTGCCAGTTATTTGTCCAATTTTGCTTAATATGTATTAAAATAAATTAAAATATTAGATACTAAAGAAATTATGATTTTATTACCATCATCAATTACACAGGCACACAAAAAAAAGTTGTCTGTCCGAGAGGTGCCACATGTATATTCCCATGTATTTTTGGCCGCTGAATACGATCCCGCCGTCAGATTTTCTCCACATCGTCCCAGATTTTTCCTAACCTTAAAAAAAGCATAAAAAAACGGAACATCGACAAATGAACACATAAACGATGTAAAAATCTGTTGGTCGGTGAAAATCATGCCCAGAGTTATGAATTCCCATGTATTTTTGGCCGCTGAACACGATCTCACAGCCATATGTGTTCCATATGGTCACATATCTTGCCTAACCTCAAAAAAAGCATCAAAATCGCACAAAATCGAGAAAACAGCTTATTTAAACTATGTAATATCTGTTGATTGGTGAAAATCGTCACCGGATATAAATATATATTCCCATGTATTTTTGACCGCTGAATAATATGCCGCCGTCAGATTTGCTCCATATCGTCCCAGATTTTTCCTAACTTCAAAAAAGCATCAAATCCAACAAAATCGACAAAGTTAGATTATACAAGCCATGTATGATGTAATGCAATGGGCCATCATGGCACATAACTTTCATGACCGCACAGAGAGCATCCAAATCCTGCAATCGCTGTCGTATGAATATATTTGCATGTAGTTTTGGCCACTGCCTACTGCTTGTCAGCAGATTTGGAAATGTCACGAATGTTTACAAAAAAAAGTAAGGGTTAAGGAAGTGCATGTTTCCGGGGATGAGGATATTTTGTTAGTCCTAGTTCTTCCTATGATATCTCACTATATTATCCACAAAAGTACGCCGTATAGGATTTTTTTTCCGTTTAACACCCTTCCCTCTATCGTCCCTTTTCAAATTCCAAAAGTAGTCCGCCATCATATATATGTCCCTTCGCCCTCGAGATCTTTCCTCCATTTCTTTTTATCCTGGTGAAATCTTTCACCCCGTTCATCGCTATAGTCCCCTAAGTTTTCTGGAAATTCCTCTATATGTGGATCTAGACAGTGGAGCTTCAAGTTCGTTCGATAGCCTAATTTGCCAAATGTTTCTACTTTTGTCTTACTATTGTCTTGAAGTCTTCACTTTTGTTATTATCAAGGATGTTTTGGACAACTGCTGCAAAAGCGAACCAAGCTTCCATTTCTGTTTGCGTCATCTTCGTTACAAAGTTCTTGTCCTTTAACATTCTTAGAATTTAACATCCCTTTTCGGGGCAGTGTCATCGGTGCAGTCTATCTATGAAGCAGGACATAGGTACCACATTCACACAAAACATATACTAGCACGAATCACTACACACATTGACTTGAAAGACATCCAGTCGAAAAGAAATTGAAGTACTAGGAGAAAAACAAAACATTAATAAACCGAACCATCAGTTGGCAAATGTCTAATCTGTTCAATAGCAGTAGGATTTTTCAATTTTAACATAGTTGTAAGGAAGAAAGATGTTTTCCAGGGTCAGTGTGACCAATTTGAGGGAATATATTTCCAAGGGACTAGAAACAGGAGAAAGTTCAAAAGTCTTTTGTAGCGGCTTTTTGTTCCTTTCATCCCCGGAAACATGCTCATCCTTAACTCTTACTGCTTTCGTAAACATTCGTGACATTTCCAAATCTGCTGACAAGATTTTCGTCAGTGGCCAAAAATACATGCAAATATATTCATATGACAGATATGACAGAATAATCGGATTTGTCGATTTTGTTGGATTTGATGCTTTTTTGAGGTTAGGAAAAATCTGGGACGATATGGAGCAAATCTATTTTGAGGTTAAGCAAGATCTGTCACCATATAGAGCAAATCTGGCTCTGGGATCGTGTTTTGCGGCCAAAAATACATGGGAATTCATAATTCTGGGCATGCCCAGTAATTAACATAATTATTATCATAATTCTGGGCATGCCCAGGATGCCCAGATCCAATGAGTCCAAAAACCCAATCATGATTTTCACCGACCAACAGATATTTACATCGTTTATGTGCTCATTTCTCGATTTTCTAGGTTTTTTATGCTTTTTTTTGAGGTTATGAAAAATCTGGGACGATATGGAGCAAGTCTAACAGCGGGATCGTGTTCAGCGGCCAAAAATACATGGGAATATACATGTGGCACCTCTCGGACAGATAACTTTTTTTTGTGTGCCTGTGTTATCATTTTTTAATTGTATTATCTTCATCTAATTACCATATAGAATTTCTAATAATTGTAGCTACTGAAATATAAAACTTTTAGTCGCACGTCACATGCAATGCACTGTAATCACTAATCAAACGTGAGTGAAGTATGGTCTTAAGGCAGAACTGGTGTGTCCCATCTGCTACAAACAATTTCTTCCTATGTGGCGTTTACTATATATATTACATCGATACAGTTCTGACTCTTCATTATGTAATTGATATTAAAGAATAGGTATACACATAGACTGATGGTAACGTTCCTGAAATTCCCCATGCTGAAAAATTACAAGGCGGTGTTAGAATTTCAATCTGTGTTATTTGCTCGCCTCACCGTAACAAGTATTCACCTATCGGTTACGATACCCATAACATCATATTTCCTAAGGAGTTTAAAAAGGCCTCGTATCATACACATACTTTTACCGCATTCCTCGTTGACGTAAGAATCTCACTCCTTCGGAAAAGCATTTTTTTAAACTTGATGATGAATGAAAATTGTAATTAGTATTATCTGCGAGTAAAATGTATCTGCAAGTATTATACCGCACTAATTGTGTTTTGATTTTTTTGTTAGAACATACCTGTTAATATGGATTTATTAATCGAATATTCAAAAAACGTTTACCTATTGCCGGATTTTGCTGCAATAATAACGTTTAAATGAGCAGTCTCAGTTGAAGCACATATAAATAATGATTACACAGCCCCACAAAAAAATGGAACTGCTATCGAGACAATTGTATCCCTATGTAATTTTCGACGCTGAATCCGAATTCGAAGTCAAAAAAAATAGTACACCCCAAAATCAACCCCTAGCGCTAAAAAACAGGGTAAAAATGACTTAACGCTTCACGAATAGTCTTAAATCTCAATAATTCTAATTAAATATAAATTCAAGTATATAACGCATAAATACAGAGTTAACACTACTTTCCATTGAAAATCACATCCATGAGTGGGTGCAAACTACACCTCACACAACAGAAAATTAAAAAAAAAAACAGTGATTGCAAAAAAAGCTTACGATGCCCAGTTATTTTAGAGACAGTACGTAACTGCATTAGTCTCGAAGAAATGCTCAAAAACTACCCCCATAGATTGGCGGAAACCATCAATAAATTTAAATTACAATTGCTTAGATGACTCCTAAAAAAGAATTGTCTGAAAATACTATTACTTATTATATGACCTCTGAAAAGAATCGTCTAAAAAAATCACAAAAAAACATCTATATAATTTTCTGATTATATAGTATTTTGACCAGCCGGTAGGTGGCGCATTGACAACAGCATACGAGTGTTAAAGGTCTGGGAATTAAGTATACGTCAAGTTGGGCTATTTATTGGGGCGTTCATTGTTTCTGTTATTACCTTTTTTCTAAGTTATATTGTTAATCTGGCGATTTTAGTTAATAATGGCTATTTTAACATCGATTAAAATAGAAATCACGAAAATTTTTTTCCCAGATTTTACTTCTAATTTAAATTTTGGGGTGGTTTCCGACACTTTATGGGGGTAGATTTTGAGCATCGCATCGGAACTAATGTAGTTACTCACTTTTTCCAAAAAAAACTGGGCATAGTAAGCTTTTTTTTACAATCACTGTTTTTTTTTAAGTTTCCTGTTGTATGAGGTTTAGTTTTCACCCACTTTTGGGGGTGATTTTCAATAGAAAGTAGTGTTAACTCTGTATTTTTTGCGTTATATACTTGAATGTTTATATTTAATTAGAATTATTGAGATTTAAGACTATCCGTGAAGCCTTAAGTCATTTTTACCGTTTTTTTAGCGCTACGGGTTGATTTTGGGGGTGTACGATTTTTTTTCCTTCGGATTCGGATTCAGCCTCGAAAATTACATAGGGATACAGTTGTCTCGATAGCAGTTACATTTTTTTTGTGGGGCTGTGTTCTAGGTTAAGTTAGAAATCAGAGATAAAATTTAAGATGATTAAGAAATATGTATAAAAAATACGAGTATAATGACGACACGGCCATTTGTTTACAGTCACACCATGTTAAGTAGGACCTAGATAAGCGGAACCTCTACCACTATCAGTTTTACCTAGATCAATTTTGAGGTCACGATATTTTTTGCATTTCAATAACACTGTTCTGCATGAAAATCCTCCTCGCCAAACTAATGTGTTATTTCGATATTTTCTACCTATGTAACCCTTACACTGACCTATAAATTGTATCACGTAGCAAAATCTAGAGAACATCAATAACTTTGATTGATTGCAAAGAAGGAGGAAGAGTATAATGATGTATACTTTATTTACCTCCTCTACACATAAAACTAAGGCTTAAAAAAATGTTGTTAAAGCCTTAAATACAGAAGAAAATAATTTTCTTTATTTGAGGCGAAAATTTGCACGTACGAGCTGAGGCAGAGCTTAAAGAAGGAATGTTTGTTGGGCCGCAAATACCATAACTTTTTAAAGGCGAAAATTTTGAAACTACACTTTCGAGAAAAGAAAATACGGCATGTACTGCCCTCAAAAATATATGTAGCAACTTCATAGGTAACATGAAATCGGAAAACTACAAAGATCTAGTTGAAGAACTTATCCAATCTTACAAGACGTTAATGTAATGGTTGCAAAACGTCACTTAAGATGCATTTTCGTCACTCTCATTTGGAATTCTTCCCTGACAATTTAGGTACAGTTTTAGACGAACACGGTGAAAGATTTCACCAGCAAATTGCTTTAATTTTAGTGGAAAATGGACTCCAATTAGGCCAAGTACTGTTGTGTCGTCAAATATGAAACCATCACGGCGATTACAAGAGATAAAAGACAACAAAATGATTTATTCATTGAATTATACTTTTTTCTATTCAAATTGGAGTATATTTTGTAAAAAATATGATTTTGTTTGTTTTTTTCTAAATTTTCAGATTTCAAAATTCACTAGATTTCTTATGGTTTGGATTTCTCATATTTTATATTCGTCTTCTCTTCTCTAAAATCATATGGGCGATAAGTAAAAACCAAGCTCATATTTGAATTCAGCACATTGCAGTAGACACAAAAAAAAAAAAAATTATCAGGAAGCGACAAACAATTTCAAAATGTAACAACAAAAAATGCAACAAAATGCAACAGTGTAATTCTGTAAATGGAAATATTTGACCTCTTTAACTGAGACGGTCCCATATAAAATCTCTGTAGATGATATTACTCTAGTAGAGACTCTATTTTTGTGAAAAAAAGATTATTTCACTATTACCTCTCTGAAATGTACGTTAGGTCAACCTAGGCAAATGAGATATATTACATATTCAACTGGGATTAAATCAGCGGATCCTTGTGATCTCATTTAACCAGGTTTGGTATGTATTTTATTTTTATAATTTACATATACCGTAAATTAGGCAGACTTTGTAAGTGTAACTCATGTTCTGAGTTCTCTGTTCTACTCTCTTTCGGATGGACAACTTAGGACAACTTAGGAACTATTTACCTGATTAAAAATGTTTCAGACAAAAAATAGAGAATTTTGTGGTATATCATTTTTGCAATAATTTTCATCTGCGAAGCAGTGTTGAAGATATATTGACAAAAAAACACTTTATAACACATTTTTTCTTACTGAAAAAAACTTTGGTCTGAAATTTAAAGGTCATCTTAAGGTTAACTTAATTTTTTCAAAAGGAAACTCTCAATTTTTATTTTGTATTCGTTCCTATTTCTCCTAGAAATAAGAATAAACCGTATTCAAACTATTTCTAGATTTAACACATACTTTTCCAGTGCACCTGGAGATGGCCAGTATATCGGACCTCCACGTCCTATTCAATACTCACTATAATTTCTATCTAGAATGTCTCTAATAATACATGGATGATGATCAGGACACCTATCGTGCTAAAACTCCATGATGTAAACTTCTTCTAATGTTCATCTAATATCATCTAATAAGTACCAAAAACTAATAAACAATGTAACATAATGGATGTCTGTAGATGTTGTGTTATCAGTACCGAATATATCTGTAACAACTGATTACACTTTTTTCTTTCCTAAATATTTTATCCGTATGCATTGAATTTAAAAAGTGTTTATGTAACATTGCATTTATTAATTTTTTGTATAAAAAATACAAACAATTGTGAGTTTCCATTTCAAACAATTAGTTTGACCTTGAAATAACCTTTACATTTCAGGAAAAGTTAAAGCCGAGGCAGCTATCACATGGCCTATTTCAAACCATCCCACTTTGTTGTTTTTCTAAAATGCTTTAGTAAATTATGAGTTTGTCAATTTTAAAGGATAACGATATGTTTGAACTAATGATGTCATAAACGTTGTGCGGCAAAAAATGACTTATGGGATTTGCGCTTTAACCATCATTGTAATAAAATAATATATTCTGAAATAAGAAACTCTCTATTAATAACAGAACATATATTTCAAGAAACCTTTTTGAATAATAGAGCTATAGCATTATTTGTCGTCCCCACCCCTTATAAATTTACCTTTCCATAAAAAGTGCAGTATCATCATCAGACTACTTCTGAAGTAACTTCTCTAGAGGCCCTATCAAAATTGAGATGTGTCGAAATAGTAAAACAACGAAAGTAAAACTATTACTAGAACTTCTAAAGATGCGAACGATCGTGATGGATCCCTGCCGCTTAAAGCATTCACAATAAGAGATGGTCATCCGTAGATGGATTGGAATCATAGGGGTGACTAGCGCAATAGAAAATATAGTAACAAGTAAAAACTCTGATATGAGTACAAATGCTGAACAAAAAACAGTATGTATTTTCGTACAAGATTATTACTATGCCTAGTAACTGTGATCACAGTTCCACAATGGAACTGGAATAATCTAGCCACAGAGGCAGTAATGTTTTGCAAAATGATGTTTCGATATCACTTAATGTTTGAAAATTTCTTTGAAAGCAAACAAAATCAAGATATTTCAGTCGATGTCAATTCAAGATTTACAATACACAGATACCTGCAAAGATTAATTTCTTCCAATGGGATGTATCCTTATAATGGTGACACAATTAAACCCAAGTTTATTTAGAAATTGTAATGAAGAAAATGAATTTAATTTACAACTTACTAAAGAAAAAACGTCGAGCAGATAATATACATTTGATATTTCACTAAATGAATATTCTATTGAAAACTCAATCGATTTTGCTCCAGTCTTTCCCATTAAGACTGCTCGATTTACATCAGTTTGTATTACAAAATTACTGCAACAATTGGCAGATTTAATTCGAGTAATAATAAATAAATTAGATATTACACGATTAAGGCACCCACGTTCAAATTTGTTAGGAGATCTATCCATCAGGTCAACGCTAAGTGAGTGGAACATCAACTTTTTCATTTGTTCTTATTAAAGAAAATAATCAATTATATCCCATCATTTCATAGAGAAAGCATTCCTGTAAGGTATATTTCAGCATGTTCCGACGATTTTGCAAGCTAATAAGGTTGCTGAATAGTTACAAACAGGATTGTTAAAAATACAATTAGAGAAAGACTAAATGCATAGAATAAACAACAATTACTTGTCGTCTTAATAGAACCTTTGGGATGAAATTTCAAGATTTTTCCATTGTAAACTAATATTACAACAAAGTAGAAAGCAACAAAACCACATGGCTTAAAATAAAACAAAACATTCATGTAGATACAAGATAGAAACATGTAAGCTTAATTTTTTCATGTGGTGTATCACAAATAAATCATTGTTACTCTAAATATTAAAGACTGTGAAAATCCCCCCCCCTGTCTTCCTACTGCAAACCGCAGAAGACTTGAAAGCTCTTTTGAAGTGAATCTTCTGCTTCCTGTTTGCATCTTCACTGATTTCAGAGTTACAACTGTATGATGTTGAAGACGACTCCAGACGACTTTTTCATCCTTTTAGATGTAATATGGGTATGTAAAACAATGAATTTCTTAGTTTTTATGTCAAGCTAGTTGAGTATAAAGCTTCAGCCAAACTGGAAGAGAACTGTTCAGCTATTTTGCTTCTGCTGTTTATTTAACAAGGTTGGCCCATGTTGACTTAGGATTAGCAAATATTACCACCTAAAAAAATCTATATGGAAGGGAATACGGTGTGGAATGGGCTCATGAGTACGTTTTCATTATTATATAAATGACCCATAAACCACTCCTGAAAATTGCTGTCGCTGCATATGGAGGTGATATTTCAGAATTCTATTGCAGGTTCTATTTACTTGCTAGCTTAAAGTACAATTAGGAGTTTGTGGATGTTCATTTACAGTTCCTGCCACCTGCCTCGCTTCAACTTTTGTGCGTTTCTTTAAACGAAGCCACAGATCTAGTTAAAACATGGAGAAATTGGTCGAAATCCATGACTAGATGTGGAAATTCTTTTTGAAAATCCTGAAAAGCGTCCCGTGTTGAATAAGCCCATTGGTCTTAAAGTAATCGATCACAAAATCTGTTTGTTCTTCTGTGATTGCCATATATCGCACATATAATGGAAACAAGGCTTAACTAAAAAAATGTCCCTTTATAATAGAATGGTGGTTTAAGTACTTAATGTCAAAGTTCTTTCCAATAGAAAAACGTCGGAAAAATAGTTACTGAACTAAACCACAAATGGCGCATATGACACTTTTCATTTAGGATATGTCTAAGCAGAAGATGGACAGTTACTTACTTGTTGCACTGTGAAGTGAACGCAGCTATTTTTGATAGATAAGCCTCACAACTAGAGGTTGATAAGCATATCACTTGTTTTTTACGCGTTATCTTAAAAAATGTTTATATTTTAGATTTTTATTACTGGCTAACTTAAAAAGGAATTAAAAAAATAATTATGTTGTTCGTCCTGAAATGATATAACTGTTCTAAACTTTACTTGAGCATGGCGAACCTATTTGTTAATGAAATAACCAAGAGTAGTGCCCTACTTTTTAAGTGGCTTTTCATGACAATTTTATTTTTTGCAGTTATTTTTCCATTATAGGTGCGATATTTTTAATATTCATATTAATAAAAACTACAGACATCGAAGAGTGATAACTAAAATTCGAAAATTTGTGCTACAACGCAGGGCTTGACAATATAAAATGAAATCTATGATATTAGTTTTCATTATCTCTCTATGATAATGAAAGTATTAACCATATTTTTATAGAGCTTTGTAAATTATATACGCGTGTATTTCTTACGCCACTGACAGATCCTTCCCGATGTCCCGGAACTCATGTCTTCGGTATAGTACGCCAATCTCATGCGGAAACGCTGGATTGGTAAATGGAGTTTTAGATGCGGTAAGCCAGGATTTCCGAACTCTAGTGATAACTCAAGACATACGGGATCGACATTACGGTATATATTGAAAAGTTGTTTTTTATCTTACGATACATCACTTGTTTATAAATATTCCAGGAAATTAGTTTTTCTATTTTTATGAATAACAAATTTCTCTTCATACTTATTCTACATTAATAGAATTTTTTATCAACACGTTTAATTAGCGACAGCTACGAGCTGTAGAAGAAAATCTTTGGAATTTTAACCGGCCAATTTCTCGCGAGGAAGAACTTAATTCCTCTTTTAAATTTTCCCTGCCGTAAATTCCGTACCGGACTGAAACATTTTTAGCGTTGTGGTAACTAACTGGCTTTAATTGCGGACGTTGCCTGAAACAACCGCGGTGCAGTACATCAATCTAGATACCCACGGCTACAGAAACATCTGCTGGAGCTTCCGCCGCGGCCTTCCGCTATATCCCGCATTCCTCGCGTTAAAATTCAGAGACGTAACTGGACGTTCTCGATTACTTAAATCAGTTCAAGAAACAACTAGGTTATTGTTCCCATTCTGATGGAGTCTTGAGATAATGAATAACAACAATATATTAAATGACTACGCGGGTAAATTCTTTATAGACTACCTAAGTATATTTACTTAGGTATAGAATATTAAAATAAATAAGGTAACACAAATTAATTCAGTTAAATTTATTACTTAGTTGAAATATCTTTTTATATTTCCTTTACAAAATACTTCTACCGAATTGAGTCTTTTTTTAATTATATTATATTGAAAAAACGGTATTTGACAATATCAGTTCTAATGTATATTCTACATAATAGTATAAATAATTCTATAAATTATTATGTCAGAATATTTTTACCGATATTACAAATTTTGACTGATAAGATATGAGATTACTCATATTTTAGTTTATTCTTTTCTCCAAATACAGAAACTTGAAACTTCATATACAGTAGACTGCGGCAAAAAAAAAACGAACATTTTTTTTGAACGGTACTCTGAAAATATTGTTCATGACAAAAAAAAATTATTGTGAAAGTTTGAGCCCTTAATATTAATTTTAACAGGGCTAGCATCGCGAGTATCGATTTTTTATTCCTGATCACATTTTTTCGTCAGAACTGTCAAACTATCGGGGTAAAACATTTTTTCTATCTTAAGGTGCGTACAAACCTGCACACGCATGCGGTGAGAAGCTACGCATACACATACGTATGCAAATCTGGACGGCGTTTGCGTGGCCTCTCGCCGCATGCGTTACCTCTCGCGAATGACTTGAGCGCGCATACCGTGAGCCAGACTGGTGTCGGTTTTTTGGCGCACATCAAAGAAACATACGTGTGCGTTCGCGCTCAATTTGGACGGGTTTTTGTGCCGTTCTAGCTTAAAGCGAGACTAGTGCTAGTGTAGTTGTTGACATATTTATATGTATTTGTGGCTGGACGCTCGAAAATGGAGTGGTCAAATGAACAGTTTATGGAATTAATAGATATATATGAAAAAATCCCTATATTACGGGATCCAAAAAATAAGTTCTATTGTTCAAAAACGAAGAAAGAGGATACACGGGAAACAATTTCAAAAGAATTAAATATGGAAACTTAATGTTATAGCTAGGCGCTCTTTGGCAGATATGGCCTTTCTTAACACTGTATCTTTTTAATTACGTACGTACAAAGTTTTGAAATTGTCCGGTATTTTGTTCTAAAGCCAAATCTACTAATAAATCGGAGCTCATATGTCGAGTTCTTCTTTTAAATAAATGCGTCATCCACCATCGTCTATTTTTCTTGTCTTTTTTCTTTTTTTAATAAACCACTAATGACTACAAATGCGGCACTGACCATAACCAACTCTTTAGACATTTTTACCACGCATGGATGGAGATATTTGAGCACGCACGCATATGCGGCGATAAAAGTTTCAACGAATGCTCTGAGCGCGAATGGAATGAGTACGCACGCATATGCGTAGCTTCTCACCGCATGCGTGTGCAGGTTTGTACGCTCCTTTATAATGCTCGGCTTTGAAATCTTGGACGTTCCAACCCGGTATGTTTAACGGAATTTCCGCCAAAACGCAATTGAATCGTTTGTCTGTGAACTCACTGTGAACATTAATAGTATTCAAGACTGTTTAAAACTGGTGTCAACACAATATCTTTAAAAACCTATTTAAAAATTAAATTATTCGGTATGATTATACCTAGTCTTAACAATGTTGTGTATACAAGTCCTGAACCGTTAAAGGTTTTAAGTGTTACATTTGGTGTTAAGTTGACTTTCTTATACCATGTTGAAACCAGCATCAAATCGGCTTGATCAACATCAAATCATATTGAAAAGTTTATTTCTAAATATATATAGGTACAAATATAATTTCTAGTTTAAAATTATTTGATACCCTAAAAAAACTCAAAATGTAAGTTGTTTAAAGATTTTTAATATGTATGTTGGCTTCTGTCGAAAATACCTTAAGAAATGCCATTGTCTGGGGTGGTCAACGTTTATTTTGGTGACATCATTACAATTAAAAAACTCAAAATTTTCAATAAACTGTTAGGTATATCCTTGACTATCGCAGGATATATTATCAAATTGAAAAATGAAAAGTTGCAAACATGATCGCCAAATTAAAAAAAAAATAGTTGTTACGGTATATATAATTCTAACGACAATAAAATGTAGCTTTTCAAGCTTTTCTGTTGAATCAACAATTTTCGAAATAACTCTTTCTGTCTTACGTTCTACGTTATCAGGATTGAAAATATGTAAAGAAAATGTTGACAATCCAGATTACCCTTTTGAGAACAATCATCTACGCCATTGTCTTCACTCGAGCTCGAGATGCACGCTAAAACGACCCTCGGGTGCATATGTGTGTACGTGTATTTGACCCCTAGTGCAGTTCAACTCGGACGTGCACCGTTGACCCCGATCCCAGTTCTTCTTGGTTTCTAATCGGATTACGGCCATTGTAATCCTTCGGTTTTTTGTCCAGGGGCCTTGCAATTATTTGCCGCGTGTCCGTTTCTGATCCCCATGGAAAAAAGAGCCAGCGGTCAAACGCTTTAGAAACAGGAAAGATCTTACTCGCTGATTCAATTAAATTGCAGCTTCAGAATCTAAATGCAAAGGTCAACGCAGTCCAAGTTCTCGTGCATATTTTTCAGCGTGGATGTTGCGGTCACCGTTAGCGATAATTTCAAATACTGAACGTTTGTTTTTTCCTTAACTTATTAGAAAGAGTGAGAATCACTATAGAATAGTCATAGCTAACCTAATAATCATTCTCAAATATGTACTCAAATTTGTGAAGGTTTCATACTTGATAAAATGTAATGTAAATAATTTTCCTACATAATTAGCTGGAAAATTATCTAACACAGGGCCGCATTTGGGAATATCAAAACATGAGTTTATTTCATTTTTTCAAATGACACAAAATATACATTTATTTTAAACTGAAAAATAAAATACGTTAGATTAGTCAATAGTTTATAAATTCTGTACAATACTTCAGAGTTCAAAATTTGACCGATATTTAGTGGCAACTGGACCGAAGGCACGTAAACTGTCGAATTACTTAACTAAACGAATCAGAAGACCAGGTACCTACAGTGTTTATGGAATTACATTTTTACTTACTTAAAGAAAGAAATGCTTCGTTTCAGTTCACATACACATGCAGTTTTGTTTGTACAGCCGCCATTATAAATGCATCCCTAATTTTTCGTTTAAAAAAAATAAATTTAACAAATAGAAGATTTGGCATCCGGCGAACTTTATGAACCACTGAATGAGCCCGTGCCCCATGTGGGCTTCCGCTTAGCTTCATCATTTTGTCTGGATGACTTAGTCTAGTTGGGCTATATATTAGAATACATGATCAAATTATCCACGTTTTTTATCTAGTAGTAGGATAAATAACTTTAAAATGTTATCTGCGATATATTAAGGTACTGACAAGAAAATAATTTTCTATCCATGCACATAAATTTGCACAAGGACTTGCACACACACTTAACGCATCTCTTATGGAAAACATGTTTCAGTCAAATTTGATGAAAATCATCTTTATACATATATCAAGTTAAGCTCATTAAAAGTGATTGTCGTTCTCGATCTGTGGAGTTAGATAGACAACGGACAACATAATCTTACTACAACTCCAGACAACATAGTTTGTAGAACTGTCCTCGTCTGTTCCAGGCTGATGTCAATCGCTCTGATAATGGCTATTTTCAATGTACCACAACTGGCATAAACATGTACCACAGCGTTGTCATAAATAACGTAAAATGACACAGAATATGACTAATCGGTATGATTTTCGATATGTAGATCTTTATTGCATGAAAATTCTTCGGCATTGAATAAGCCAGCCAACCAGTAATAAACCAATCGGCTCGGTTCAACATTTTCCAACATTCCAGTTAAGATGCTTTAAGTCCTGATGGAAACGTTTGCCCATCATTCTTCCTAGATTCTCAGGAAAAAATTAAGATGTGAATCTGGAAACTCGTGTTCTATAGACATATTAACACCTGTTCGGTATTTAACCGAATGTTTGGAAACAATGTGTCTGTAGTTTCCACTTCCTTATTCAGCAAGAATTGTTTGACCACCATTCTAAAAGATTCATACAGCCAGTTCAATCCATTCATCTTGATACAGGGGGGAATTAGAATCTTCAGTGAAACTTTAACACTTTTCACCACGTAACATCGAAACACTTATTGTATTTTGTTATTTGTGCACTTCGAGTAGTGTTTCGATGTTAAGGGGCTACATCCACCTAGAAGCTCAAAAATAAGGTCGAACTTTGGAACGTATTTTCTCGGGAATGGTAACAGATAATAAAACGCTTTTTTTTTTCAATTTAAGGTGATTTTATTGCCTCCATTTTACACCCAAGTAATTGAAAAAACGATAAATATAGATGGAGCTACATCCGTCTAAACCGAAGCAGGTTCTTTAGTAAAGGCTCAGCGGTGTCCCTTCTCCTGTCAAAACCAGTCGTCTGAAATCAGAGGACACGCATTTTTTTTAGTTACTAACATATACAATTGATTGACGATCGAAAATTATGAGAATACTGCTCTAAAAGATCGATTGGCAAGACTCGAAACTAATGTACCTAAATGTATCACATTTGATCGTAGTTTGTTTAAAAAAAAATATTTTTTTCAAAAAAGTGACATCGTCCGTCAAGAGATAAATGTTTTTTACGCCACTGTACCAAATTTCATTAAAATCTATCGATCGGTTCTCGAGATATAAGGGACACCGCTTTGAAAAATACAGTTTTGAGAAAAACGCAAAGTTTTGGGTAGAGTTTTATAGGCATTAACGTATTATATATGTACTTTACCTCTAATCAGCAATTCCGGGTCCATACAAAACACCTTCCTCTGCAATTTGGGCATCATTTGAGACTGATTTTGAACTTCTTCGGTTGATTCGTAGCGTGACGGGAGGCGGCAATAATTGTTGGGCGCAGGTAGGAGCATTAGACGTTCCACCGCGTGTTATTCAAAGCTTTGTATCTCCGAGAATTTTTGAGATATCGGCTTAAAATTTGTAGGGGTCATTCTTAAGACTATATACAATAAGAAAATGGAAAGAAAAAAAATCTTTTTCAAGTGTCTAGGTGCATGTAGCCCCTTAATTGGTGAAAACTTTCAAGTTTCTGCGCTGAAGTTTCCAATTCTTCTTCTGTATCAAGATGGTTTCACGGTTAAAAGAACTCACCCTTTACCGTAAGTATACTCAGATAAAGAGTTTTCACATATATCCCGCCTAAAAATTGATTAATGTGTGGGACAACAACCTTTTTTAAGTTGGGCTTCAATTAAAAAACAAAAAAAAAAAAACATTTTACAAGCACTTAAATGCTCTTCTTTAGTCAAGTGCTTTTTACATATTTTTCATTAAGCCTAATGTGAAAAAGAAGCAAAATTATCTTTTTTTTTTTTTTGTAGAACAAAGGAGTTGTACTTCACATTCCCTTTCTCATGAATACATTCAATTCTAACTGGCCACACGTTTTTTTGAGGTAACTATCGTAACGCAGCAAAATCACCGTATGGAATTTTGTAAACCAGCCAGACCATCTAAAGTTAGAGAAGTCGAAAACACGATATAAGGATTACTGATAGAGGACTGATATGATATACGATGTCTCATATGTTCATAATCTTACTTGATATTATAAATATTCTTACTTAATATTTGATGAGAATATTCTAGATACCTATTGGACATATATCGATGTTTCTGGGAAATCAGATTATCTGAAAAAATATAAGCAACGCAATATTTCATTACCATTATTAATTTTAAATACTGAATATATCAAATCCGCTTTATTAATATTAAGGTCATGTCTGCTGTTGAAACAGTAATTAAATGTGTATCAATTGAATATTATGAATAAAGAGGTAAGTTAATTACTTGCATTAACGTAATACGGTAGGATTCTAATAGTTATTAATTACACGATTCGATTTGTTGCTATTAACAAACAAATAATAATTTCTATAATTGTCATGGGAACTCTGCGAGACAATTATATGTTTATATTAGATAAGTGTTCAATGTACTGCTCACTTTGTTGCGAAAACTTTTACGCACAGTGATTTTAGTTTCTACATATTAAATTTAAATATACCATTAACAAGATTTACTAGATGCCTTTTTTTCCTTTGAAAAATATATATATTTGCACATATGTATGTATATATTTTTGCAGATGCACGAGAGTCCATTTATAAGTAAAATAAAATACCCCATACATTATCTTAGAGTGAAATGAATTTTAGATATTCTATGAATTACTCCTCATTGATAATATTTCTGCCTCATGTAAGATCTAAATACAAACACGTAGAAGGCCAATCCCCCCAACAATACTTCAGAAACTGAACTGGCATATATGTATGTATATATTTTTTAATTAATATCTAAACAATTTACATATAAAAAAAATTATCTAGTCCGCTCATGAATTTAGGTTCATATGGTAACGAAGCAAATTTCGAATTGTCAGTATCTCTACGAAAAGTCGTGGAATTGTACAGGGTTCTCTTAAATTTATGGTTCCTTATTAACTTATCTATTAAATGGACAGAGTAACCGTTATTCTTAGTACATAAAATTTTAAAAAATATTAATATCAATTTGGTTTATAATTCAAAAAATAAACTACAGACGCTTTTGGGGAACCCCAAAGACAAAATCGACGATAACGAAAAGTCAGGAATATACGAAATAAGTTGTAAAGATTGTGATCAAAAGTATATTGGGCAAACAAAAAAGATCTATTTTGACTAGATTTAAGGAACACATGGCTCATTTGAAATATGGCAGAACAGAAAAATCTTGTGTTACCCAACACGCTTTTGACAACAACCATAGGATAGATATAAATAAGTTAAAAAGAATTAGAAATGTAACAAACAGTAGACAGTTGGATGCTTTTGAAAGTTTAGAAATCATTAAGTGTAACAGTAGTATGAATAAGGACAATTTTCCGATACCTACTAGTTCACTGTTTGCTCTGATAAACAAAGACAGTTACGGTTCAGTGAACCGTGGCAACAAATTCAGTATAAATAGTGCAAGTGTGTAGGCTATAATTTAGGTTTGATCTTCTCCTGAAGATGCCAACTTAGTTGGCGAAACGCGCGTCGAGAAAAGTATAGTAGTTCGGTGTTTCGTGGAAAACGTCCAGTTTTTTGTTTCTACGCCGAAATTTCCAGTACCCACTCCAGAATTTACATATACACTATCAAAAGTTGATTAATCAAATATATCATATTCTAAACGTAACAAAAAAAAAAATTAAATAATTGCAACACCACTACACATTTTTTAGTTGCACAGAAAACAACGGTGGTACAAAACATAATCATTAATATGTACCTAACAATATCAGAGTCGTATCAGAATCAGGGATTATTTCCCACTGACCAAAATAATGTTCAGATTTATATAGGGTGTCCCATAAAGTGCGCAACTTTTGAAAAATGAACAAATCATTCACATTTCAATGAAAATGCATATATTTTTATATATTTACATTCAGTAATATCTTCGATTTAATAACGGAAAACAAAATCTAGCATATGGCCACCTCCACTGAGTCGGCCTGTGTTGACGCTCTCGATGAAATTGCCACTAATCTGCTCACATGTCTGGCTGGACGTCGGCAATAACGCTTATGATTTCCGCCTTCAGTTCTTGAATGGCACGCATTTTTTTAAAGTACACTTGCGACTTGACATAACGCCACAAAACAAAGTCATAGGAGGTAAGGTCCCAGAACCTGGCAAACCACTCCTGGTCACTTCGCAATGAAATTACTCGTCCCGGGAATTTTTCTGCGATAATGTCGATTGTTTCACGTGTGGCATGTCGCACCATTCTATTGAAACCATAAGTTTTGAATGTCATTATCTTGAAGGAAAGGCCATAATCAGCTGATTAGCATGTGGTGATAACGTTCTCCATTGACTGTAACCGCAACATTCTCGTCGTCCTCAAAGAAGAACGGGCCTATCACTCCATCGGCCCAAAAACCACATCGTAAGATCGTCCTTTGCGGGTGTATTTCATGCTCGCGCGTCACTCGTGGAATTTCAATCCTCCAAATCTATAGTTTTGTTTATTAACAAATCGTCTGAGGTGAAAGTGGCTCTCGTTACTGAAAACGATGTTTTTTTCGAAAAGTTCATCCACTGCTAATCACTCTTCAAACCATTCGCAAAATCGTCTTCTTTTTTGATGATCCGCCGGCTTGAGCTCCTGCACCAGTTGGATTTTGTACGCAGGCATGTCTTTACTCAAAATTGTTTGCAATGAACTGCGTGGAATATACATGCTGTGATCGTCAGCGAATTGATTTCCCTGGACTTACTGTGACACTTTGTGGCACAACAGCGATTTGTTGACCATTGCGTTGAGTGCGATTTCGCGTTGAGAGGTGATTACACAGTAGCAACAGAACCAGTTGATTCGAACTCCCTCATCAGCCACAGAACTGTAGACTTGTTGAGTGCGTCATTTCTTCCAAGAACCGCGCGAAGTCGTCTTACTGTCTCGGCCCCACTTTCACGATTTTAATAATAAGTTTTCACGATCAGAACGCGCTGTTCATTTGGTGAACATGGACATGCCATGGCAACAAATTGAATAAGAAAGAAAACAACAACTGCTAATCAAATCGGAGTGATAGTAGATACTAGCAATGATAAGAACAGGACTTCCAACAAAAATAAAAAAAATGGCACGGGATTCAAAAATTGCATACTTTATGGGACATCCTATAAATGTTATTTATTTTGTTCAAATTCATGTTTAAGAATATATTTCGTTATTATAACGAAGAAAATACAGAATCTCTATAAAAAATATCCCAGTTGTTTATTGCCATTATGGAAAGCAGTTCGTTAAACCTTATTCCGTTAATGTAGCGTATACGTATCGATAAGTATTCATATACACCATTAAGAATTTTTAACAGCATTTTTTCAAAAGTTAATAATGTTTTTCTATGACCGTATTTTGGCAAATTACTTAATACTGAGTGACATGTATTACAAACCTATCATACGAAGAAAAATAATAGATCAATAATAGTCACGATGTACATTTTTATTACACTTACGCCGAATTTTGGTTCACTGAAGATAACAAGATAAAATTATTGATATTCAATATAGTTTTGGCCTTCATAAGATGAAAAGACCAAGGGATGATATATTTTTATAAAAAAATCATCATAATGTTAAATAAACTCTTTTGCTGTTACTATTACCAACTCGCTTATATTTATATGTATACAGTGTGGAGCAGCCAAATGAAATAAATTCAGTAGCTCCATTATTATGCATTTTTTTGAAAATCCTGAGACACATCAATTTCTAATTCTAAATTGACGTAAAAATGTCATCCCCAAATTCAACCCCTTTCAGGTGACAGCTACAACCCCTAAATTTTCAAATTGGAAGTAGGGGGCTTGTGATACTTCATTTGAAAGGTATTTTCATTCTCTATTCAAAACTGCCATGGTTTTAAATTTTATTATCAAATTACCAAAAAAAAAAAATAAGTTTCTCCAGCGTAGGAAATTCGTTACATTAAAATAAAACTTTTATAAGTAACACTATTTGTCAATTTTAGGTTCTGAAATATTAATAATAACAAAAATTAAATGTCTGTAATTGTCGATATTCTTTACTATAAGATAAAAACTTACTAATAAATACGTACAATTTCACGCTTGACAATCGAACGACAAAAACAAGTAAGCAGCAAAAAAACAAACCTGAAATTTAAGAAGTTGGCTTCAGTGAAATTACCTAGAAACGTGCTTGTCATTGTAACAGTAGTTAACAGTTATCAGTGTTAAACTTTTTGTTTTAGTTTTCGTGTTGCAATTCAGAGATATGGTTTACCTAACAGAAATGCATAAAATAACGATTCTGCAGATGATTGGTTACGGAGACAGAAAACGAACGCAGGACGAAGTTGTTCGCCTATTTCAAGAAAAATATCCGGAATCGCCGCTGATATCTCAAGGTATCGTAAGTAAAATAGAGAAGCAGTTTCGGGAACGTGGACCTGTACGGCTCCTAAAGAAAAATCCTCCCAATAAACTCAGTGATGATCAGAAATTGGATGTAATGTTTATGCTTGAAGAAAATCCACATACTTCGAGTCGTCAAACAGCTTCGGCATTAAATATTAGCCATTCCTCGATTCTCCGCGTATTGACAGAAAATCAGATGCACCCATATAAACTGGTACCAACTAATGAGCTCGCGGAAGACGATTTTGATAGACGAATTCTCTTTTTGTGAACAAATGATGCAAATGATAGATGACAATACTTTACAAATAGAAATTGTTTTATTTTCGGATGAATCTACGTTTACACTTCACGGTCATGTTAATCGCCAAAACTTTAGTTACTGATCGAGATAAATTCCTCACTGGATAAGGGAACTACACACTCAAAATCCTGAGAAAGTTAATGTTTAGGCAGGAATACTTGGAGAAAATATCATTGATCCCTTCTTCATTGACGGCAGTTTGAATGGAGAAACTTATTTAGCGCTGCTCCAAAATAATATTGTACCGACGATGGCAAACTTGTATCCAGCTGAAGGAAACCCACAAATTCCAGGTAATGCAATATGGTTCCAGTAGGATGGTGCACCAGCACATTACGAAGTCAATGTCCGGCAATATCTACACACAATTTTTACAAGTCGCTGGATAAGGAGACGTGGTTCTGTAGAATGGCCTGCACGATCACCTGATCTCACGCCGTTAGACTTCTTCCTATGGGGATATGTAAAAAGGATGGTCTACAAAACCAAACCAGACGATTTAGCTGACTTAAGAAGAAGAATAACACTTGCAATTAGGTCGATTACCCCGCAGATGTTAACTAACGTTAGAAGACATTTCTATTTACATCTAGGATGCTGCCAAGATCTGGAGGCATGCATTTTGAACATCTGTTGCATTAATAATGATTTATTTTTTATTTTAATTTAACGAACTTCCTACGCTGGGGAAATTTTTTTTCTTGTTAATTTCTGCAATAGAATTTAAACTATAGCAGTTTTGAATAGAAAATGAAAAGACCTTTCAAATGAAGTATCACAAGCCCCTACTTCCAATTTGAAAATTTAGGGGTTGTAGCTGTCACCTGAAGGGGGTTGAATTTAGGGATGACATTTTTACGTCGTAAGATGTCATTTTAGAATTAGAAATTGATGTGTCTCAGGATTTTTTAAAAAAATGCATAATAATGGAGGTACTGAATTTATTCCATTTTGCTGTTCCACAACCGGTATATCTAAGGGTGCTGTAATAAACACACCAATTATCATAATAACATGTTTTATACCTTTTAATGCCTTTGGCGCAAGTATGCAATAATAAATAGAAATCAAACTATCAACCTTTACAGATAGTTATAAATCACAATATAATCTGAGCAAAACGACCACGAAATGTCAAAATTATTTGCATCCGAGCCAATCATTATTAATTATTAAGGGTAATTTTCATTCCCGCTACCGACCGACCAATCATTTTTTTAATTCTTTTTAACGGTTGACGTACAAGGTGATAATAAATATTACTTAAATAAGCTAATTATGGGTTTTGTATGTTTTAGTGAGTCACTAATACAGTAATAACTGGAATTAGTGTACCGCGGGATACAAAACGTATACATAATAATATTAGCAGTTTTATTAACTTCAAACAAATATCTTAAGATACTTTACAGGAAAATCCGGTTATAACGACATCGGTGGGACCGTCACAATTATGTCGTTCCCGCCGATCATCTTTATATCCAATAGCAGGAAAAAAAGCTCTATATTATGCATGATATGCTGTGTTCTTTGTTCCTTTATTCTAATGAATGTAAATCCTAAAGTAAATAAGATTTATTATACATGATAAAAAGACGTATTGAACTAGTCACTAGAAAAAAAACATTTTGTTTTTAAACTTTTCTTTTATAAACAGGTTTAAGACGTATATCAAGCATTGAAATAATGTTTAATAATACTATTCTGCAAAAAATACTCAACGCTCGATGTGTTTTGAGAACTACACTCAGTGGTAGATTTACACTAGGGGCAGTCGGGGCTAGTGCCCAGGGCGGCAAATTTTCTAGGGCGGCAAAATTTGGAAAGTGGAAAAAAATGTTTAGTGTTATCAAAAGTTCTCAATAGGGATTTTTTATTCTTTTAATTAATTATTTATTATTTAAGAGATAATTCAAGAAATTCAACTCATACATTATTTGTCAAATCGAAATTTGGTAAATCATAATTTTGGCACCTTAAGTAAAAATTATTCTTCGAAATAATTTAAATAATTCATTTCCTTGAAGATTTGAAATGGTAATATTTTTCTGGAATCAAAAAAATAAATTTGGTTTTTTTTGAAAAACTAAAAACTTTTTTGTTATTTCTGCATTTAAAAAAAACTTTAATTGATTAATGAATTTCTTGAAAATTGAATAATTTGTTGATTATACTTATTAACTTAAATTTAACGAAAATCTTATACTTTTGAATCTAATCAACTTGCAACTGTGCATACTGCCACCTGCAGTCTGTTTTACAAATATATCTAGGTTCTATCGGTAAAGTCATTTTTACATTTAACTAGTGATGTCAAATACAGTTACTTTTTAATACTCAGAGTAATCGTTACTTTTATACCGCGTACTCGTTACTTTGTATTCGTTACTGAGTACAGTTACTTATGTATACGACGGTACAAATTACTTTTTAACTTTACTAGAAGTACAGTTACTTGTAACTTTGTTCGTCTGAGGAATCTTTTCATTAAAAAAAATTGGACTTTATTAACAGTAGGTATCATTCTAAAATATAAGATAATATAAAATGTGTATGTCATTTAAAAACATAATATTTCATTTTTCTCCTGCAGAGTGCACTAAACAAGGTAAATAAATAATTAAATTTGCAATTGCAATAATTTTGCAATAATCATTTGCAATATATTAAATATTTTAATTTTTTAAAAATAAGTTATATAGTAAAATAAGTTCCTATTAAAAAAAAAATTGGATAAACTTTCTGTGTGACATCCATATAAACAATATGTTTTTGTAATAATAATGTGCAGGTATTAAAAAATAATGTATTTACCAATTTACAGAAATATGTTGCAAAATGAATGATCTATTTTTATGAAATACATATGTACATATCTATCGTCTTCGTCAAAAAAAATGCCCCTAGAGTCCAAAAATGCAAAAAAAAATACATGGGGTTCCATTTAAAAAGAGCAAGTTGACATCTACTTCAGACGTACAGATTTTAATTTGCACCTCAGGATTTTAATATTTAAGTATACGTTTTGAGATGTCAGTATAGGTTCAAGCGGTGGGACACCACGTATATTTGTATACTTCCTTTTCTTACCTTTATTTATGAAAACATTGACAATTTCATAGCAATAATTTTATAATTCCATCTGCAAAATAGTTGCACAATTGTATACAAAAGAAAGTACATATATACCTAGGATCTTTAAATGCGCGTATATCAAGTCAGTATGCTAACTATTTTAAGAATGTTATGTATATTTTAATTTATTTTATCAGGAAGAAACTGTTTGCGGCACTTGAATTAAAAAATTACGTATAAGAAATACTTAACCTTCAATTATATTCTTGAGTTTCTTAAAGAACTGTAAAATAATTCGCTTTATACATTGCCAATAAGTAGATGGCAACTAAAATATTTTTTTATTAATACCCGCAATTAACCAATTTCTGGTTTCGTTGCACAAAAACCACACTCTCTTCTTGTAAGCTCAGGTACATGTACACTCTAATTTGCCAATTTGACTTCCTTTCATTGAAATGTCGCAAGAAAAACTGCTGGCAATAATTTATTATAGACTCTTTTCTTCTTTTTTATTTCTAACAAAAAAATCGACCAAAACAATTTCACAGATAAATTCGCTAGTCAGTATCAGCTTCACAAAAAAGTATCACTTTCATTTACACCAATGACCCTGTATCTGATTACTTTAGAGTAACTAGCGGCTTTGTGGTACCTTTCAAAATTCTTCTTTTCTATGACAGAAACTGGCTGAACTCACCGGTGCAATTTGTTAGATAGATGATGCATACTGCTGTTAGTCCAAGAGATAGTAATCTTTCCTAATAGTGTTTTATACTTGTATAAGCGATTTTTTTATGAAGATAATTTTCAAAAGTTAAATTTAACTCAGTTAAATAGAATTCAATAACATAATATTTTGTTAAATAGTGTTAAATATCAAAAATGTTGACATACATATTTTTATCACTAATATAAATTGCTCGTCAAAATTAGAAAAATTATTAAAATTATAAAGCACTTTATATTATCGCCATTTATGTTCCCTTCGAGTTAGAGACTTGCGGTCTCGTATAAGGTTCGTTTGAATGATCTGAAGGCACTACTTTATCACTTAAATGATTCGCTGTCCACACCCGAAAATGCAACCTCATGTCGAATTTTGAATTCGCAAGATTTTGACAGTAATTTCAGAGTCCCACAGGATGGACTAAGAAGAACGCTGTCGGGTAAAAACTTCATCCCGGCACACATTAGGACCTCCTCAATAAGTTCTGTGTATTTAGTCGCTGTCTCATTCCTTCAAACTCTGTTGGCGAATCCAATGATCTTAATGCTGCCTAATAAATTGGTGTGGGGTGTCACAACTCACTTTCACCCTTTGACAACCCAAGTACTCCTCCTAGCCACATCTACTATGAGTAGAAAAAGGTGCTGTTTGGATGGTCTGCCTCTTAGATGCTAACCCAGTCGAGGGTTCATGAGCCCAAGTCACAGTGAACGCCTGTCGTGCGTACTAAGCATCTCCTGTGAATTGGCCATTGTCGATTCACAGAAGTGCAAAGGAAAGTTCCGCCTACCCAACGAGTCCTCTTTCAGGAATTTTCATCCACTCAAATATTTTTTGGAGGTCGTCAAAAAAAGGGGTAATGGGGCGCAAAAGATGATTTGAAGGAGATGGACAACTCGGGGTGTGCCAAAAAGAGTCTCACGCATCCTTAGGAAAGCTTTCTGAGTCACACCAAACATCAAGACCCACTTGTAGTGCTCAATCGGCCATCCGCAGTGTGTTCCACCAACTCCAAAAGCCTTCAAGTAATGCCATGACGTGAATTAGAGAAAACGACATCCCACGCGGCCTCCTACAGTGGTGGAACCAGAGGGGGTGAGTGAGGGGCCGGTGTGGGTGTGTCCTGGAGGGGTGAGTATGTCAAAAGGTAAAAAGGGAGTTGTGGCACCCCACACCAATTCATTAGATAGCATTAGGATCAATGGATTCACCCAACAGAGGTCAAACCACGCCAAACCCTGCGTAAACGCAAAGGGGTGGTTTAAGGGGGTCTGGAAATGGATCGAAGAGATGGGACAGCGGCCAAATACACAGAACTTATTGAGGAGGTCTTAATATGTGCCGGGATGGAGCGTTTACCCGACAGCGTTCTTCTTAGTCGATCATGTAGGCCTTCAACATGGGGTTGCTTTTAGGGGTGCGGACGGCGAACCGTTTAAGTTATAGCGTAGCGATTTCGGGGTAAAAAAAATCAACCCTGTAGGCTACCGAAAATTAAAAATCGCAAGTCTCTAACTGAAATAGAACACAAATGGCGCTAATTTGAAAAGTGTTCTGCTAATTTTGACGAGCAGTGTTGGTTATTCTTAGGTCCGTTTTGTATTAACTTATAAAAAGAAAGCTTATCAACGGTAATCAGGTGTGGGTCCCATGCTTCCTTACGAATATACCAGAATTTCAAATTTCGTCACTGGTCCTATATATGTAATACTATGCATAAAACTGATTTTAAATAGAGACTTGTATAGTAAACCTTCACGTAAGGTTGAAATGAGAATGAAATTTGCTAAGTAGATGATGCAAAACCACCCTGTATAATAAACTACTTACGATACGGTTCGGAGACTTAATAATATCGACGGATCACAATAAAACTGAAACCTAGGGGGTAATCCTTTTTTAATGCCGCGAAAGCAATTTCGAATTATTGCCATTACGGCGGTCATAAACGAAACGCCGTGCAGTAAAAGCATCTTAAAACTTTAATGGATAATTAAGACGCCTTATTAGAAAAAGGGTTTACGGTTATTATTCTGTCGTCAATAACTTCCTCGTTACGGATACGGTATGATGTATTGGGTCAATAATGGTGGCCATATTATATCGTCAACAGTAGCGGCTCGTGCAATGATTTTGATCCTGGTGTTTCATTTTGTTGTTCAAGTGCAAAAAGAAATGCACGGTTTATACTAGGAGGGAAAACGATAATTCTGAACTGAAAATTCTGAAAATAGAAAATATACAGGCTTCAGTTAACTTTTTGTTGTTATTTATATAAAAAAATCCATTCTCTTATCTTTAATATTTAAATTTCAGTTTATAGTTTCTTCATTACTTAATTTCGTTAGCTTTATTCAATTTATGTTTAATATATGTAATTTATGTGGTTATATATTGTAACTTTCTTTTGTTTATATGCATGTATTTAGTAGATTTGTATTTTATTTTTTCTATTCTGTAATATGATAAAGCTGTAGAATGGTGTATGAATAGTAATAAAAAAAATGAATGTATTTTTTTAAATTTTCTCCCAGTCTCTATAGTTCATTAAAACTCGGCATTAGTTTTTAATACAGTAAAAAAAAATAATAATTGTTCTAATGGCAACACAGTCATTTTCCGTAAGTCCCGTAAGCCCGGACGGCTCCTAAAGCCGGACAGGATTTGAATCAGTACGAGAAAGCGCGCCAATTTGTTACTTGTGTCGCGGTTAGCAAATTCCTCCGAAGTGAAGTGGGGGGATGACGCTCGCGAATCAGTGCCGTTTCGTTCGTCGTGGAGATTTGTGCAAATATTGATTAATTATTGCTATGTTATTAATGTGTCATAATTCATAAGATTTTTTATGATTCATAACTCACAATATGAACAAGGATTTTTCTTGAATGTACCCAAGGGTCCCTAAGATCGGACACTCTAAAAGTCCCCTAATGGCGGACAGTTTTACAACTAGAGATGCATATTTTGAGGCCTGTGGATTATGGATGATTACTAACTCTGGTGCAAGAATAACAGAATATGACATTGCTGCAATGGTGATACAAGCTTTCAGTCGTGTATTGCAAAGCGAGCCGTGAGTCGACGACGAAAAGCTGAGAGAAGTGTGGTTTTGACATCCTCCCCCTATAAATAACAGCAAAAGCAACACCTGACGTGGTCAAAATACAACATTACGAAACAATACGAAAAAAATTAAAAAGACAAAAAAACCAACTGCAACATTCAAGACAACAGCAATTCCGTAACAACTTTTTTTAATTTGCCAATAAAATAACGATGAAGATTGGATACGCTGCCAATCTTGTAATCAGTGGGTACATGAAGCGTGTGCTGATGTTGTGTTGTTACTTAGTAACTACTACATCTAAAGTAATATTTGAGACTGATTACATATATATGTTGGTATATAATAGAGAGTTATTGTAACATAAATAAACAAATTAAACTATCATGAGTGTTTTGTTATTGTTCACTAAGCACTAAGCATCCTTATTAAGCACTAAGATTCCTTAAGTGTCCGGTATTCGGGGACTTCCCCCTATATATAAATAATATGTAAACATTTTCCTGTTTATAAATAATAAAATTCTCCCAAGGTTATTTCCGAAGATTCACTGAATTTGTAAACATATATTTTCTTTTCTGTTCAATTCAGAAATTCTCTGTTTTATTTTGGAATTTAACAAGAAAACAAGCATATTTATTGTCGAAAATATATATCAAAATTGTTCAAGTTTAACTGTACTTTTGGCAGTACTCTTTTAACTGTACTCTGTCTTTTACATATGTATATGAGGCCGGGGCAGTGCACGCGACTTTGCGTAGTTTTAAATATATAGCGTTGTCTGTCTCAATCATTCGAGTAGGTACCTCTGTTTATGATCACCACTTTGCCGACACCACTCTTGTTCAGTTTCGATATTGCAAAACTTAACAATAATCATTTCCAAAAATGTTTAGTTACGTTTGTATTTATGTGTTATGGAACTGTTATTTTAGTTATTGTATGTAATTTGACCGATGATATAATTAATATATTCACTGCATATTTGAACCAATAGACGTACCGTACCGCCACTGATCGTCAGTTAAATTATTAATGATAACGATGGTTGCAACGTTTTGTAGCCAATAATATTGGCGAGAATTTCGTGGGTGGTAGTTGGGTATTAGTAAACTTTAAGAATACGGTATGACGTATAATGACGGTATGGCGTGTAAATCGTTATGCTCTACATGAATACTATAAAAGTACACATCATATTACGTATGCTTTTATGTACATACTATGTGCGATTAAAACATGTAGGTAAAAGTCATATCAACTAATACCAAATAGATTGGCAGTGTTTGGGTTGCACTTACATCTTTAGTTTTTCTATTACAGAATAAAAGGGAAAAGTCGGATAAAACTAATGTTATTATTAACGTTGATTTTTGGAAAAAATGGGCTGAGGTCGATAAGAAATTTTGAAATTTTTTAAATTGTTAATTTTTTTAATCCTCATGTTGACTTTACACATTTGTTTAATGTTATTTAATTTGTTTAACATTTGTTATATAAAATAATCTTACTCTAACATTATTTTAAAAATATATACATTCTATATATGACAATAAACTATACTGTAAGGAATGTAATTCAGACACACTCGTGCGGAATATACACCGTATGAGTTTTTGACAAATCAGCATATCAAGTATTTGATTTCGTTGCATTGGTTACCTCTGACAAATGCGACAAATAAGACACTATTAACAGCTGAAATTTATTCTTGGTTTTACGTCTGATTTTCATGAGTTCACAACATGACATGATTACCGAAATCCTGTTAGAGAAAGTATAATCTACAATACATTTGGAATGATATGGCTCGTATGGAATTTGGGACATTCGCCGCTATTCCATACTTGTAGAATATACTGTTTTGTTATGAAAAATAGTAATTAGAAAGAACACAATTAATTTCTTTGCTTTTGTCATATACATTGAGAAATTACATGAACATAGTGGATAATGTTAACAAAGTTTAGTAAAATTTTACCTTACCGTGAAATAATGTATTTTACTTTCAGTACTTAAACTTCAATAACTTCAATTATTGCGTGTCATATGATTCATGCGAGAAGATGATGTCATATGTTGTGTGACGTTCTTCTCAACTTATGTCCAACACGATTATGTCCAATGGCCAATTATACCCAATGATTAAATGAAAGTATTTATGCCTTGTCGACAAATTACTACTAAGGTATGATCGATTGAAGTTTATATTTAATGAAATAATCAATTGAGTAATAAGTATAATCGTAACGAATAAACAGTATATCTCCAATTATTTTCATGTTCCGAAGCAAACCGCTTTTGTTAACAAATCATGTGGTTTCGAGCGTCTACCCATTAGGTGTACCGGGTGTCCCAAATTCGACGGCCACGGTAAATAACAAGATGATTAAGACTGAGGCTCTGACACTTTTAATCGTATCCTGGAAAAACATACTTGGAAAAATGTGCGCGTTCAGTGCAAACAAAGTGTTTTGGTATTATTCTATACCAAAATACCAAAACAAAGTGTTTTGGTATTGAAAAAATGATTCTAGTATGAATTTGTTCGTACTTTACAAAATTTAGGAGTCTCCTCCAATAATGAGAATTTGTGATTAATCGAATGTTTTTGAATCAGAAGTTTTTGTCGTATTGCGCAGAGGTAGCATTAGCACAAAGTTATAATCGTAGTATCGCATCATTTTCGGGTAATCAGTAGACAGACAGTGCCAAAGCCAATGCTGCGACCAAAAAAAATAGTTTGCTTTAGTTGGAGTAAAATTGTTTTTAGATTAAATATTTTAGCATTTCCAAAGGTGTAGGTGACAACGTACTGTCACACAGATAGCCGATGCACGTCTGTGTGACAGTACGTTGTATTCTATTATTTTATGTTATATTAATTGTTTTATCAATGTTTCAATCATATAGACATCCAAAAAAAACGTCATCAACTCTGGCTATGAACGAGAGAGATGGAAATAGCAGTCATGTCTAAGCTTTTCGGTTATGTCAAACTTTTGACAAGTGACTGTCACAATTTGTAAAATAAACAATGGCTGTCATATGATGTGACAGTCTTGACAAGTAAATAAGGTTATAAATTCGATCAAGAATAGAAATACGTCTTTTTTTTCTCGGCCAACTTTGATGACGTTTTTTTTGGATGTCTTCATATTTATTTTTACAAACGACAACAAAAAAGCTTATTCAATTAGTCCTGAGGATGCAAATAAATTTTGCGAAACGTTGACATTTGACCTCATCCCACTAATTAACTATATCCCTATGTTGTGTTATGTTAGCTGACAGTTCAGTTATGATGGCTGACTATTGCTGGATGTTGAAAATAGAATGTACGCACAAGGGAGGAAAACGGAAACATCTGCCGGAAATGAAATAGATATTTTGAAGAGAAAAGAACTCGTTACAGCAAAAGAAAATAATGTGTATGGTGGGAGATGAATTCTGACGAGTTGGTTCTGATTTTTCTACATAACGATTCACTTGGCGGCTATGGTAATTATTTTGCATTTGTTTAATACATTATCGGCTATCTTTAGATAGCTGATACACGTCCAACACGTTGTATTTCGCTATTTTTATGTATATATGTTTAGTTTATATTTATTTCTAACAACGTCATCAAAAGATTTATTCAATTAGTCCTGACGATGCAAATAAATTTCGCGAAACGTCGACTGAATGATTTTTTTATTTTTATTTATTTAAGTATTTTCATCCGACTAGTTAACTATAGTTAACAGAACTAGTATCGATTCATGCAAATAGTTTTTTCCTAATTATTAATAGTATCCGAATTACTGACCGATGACGACCAATTTGGTACGCTCGGTATATTCCCAAACAGTACGAACGGATCCCAATGAAAGTAATGATTAGACAGAATATTTAAGCACGCAAACGGATTCTGTATAGAGAGGACTTGCGTTACATAAGGACTATTAAAAATAATTAGTCCTTTCTTGAGAGCGCGTGCCACTATTTCAGTTATAAATAACCTGAACGGGGAGGCCATTTCGAAGCGGTGAAAGTGTTTATTCAACTGGTTTATTTGCAGGCTCGCGTATGCTCCCGTCTTTTTTTTTTTGCAAACAGGCTTATCTACTCAAAAAACGTTTGTCTAATAAGGGACTCGTGGAAATAGACCGAGAGCTGGCACCAAAAACCTAACATTTTTGGAGGAATGGAATTTCTTACCTGGAAAAGGTTCGACCCTTCGCGACGAAACAAATAGGCTTCTGCCACGGGGCGCGCTGGGGGCTATTAGCTGGGGTGGGCGCTTGAACATGTAAATTTCCCGGTGAAGAAACAAAAGGACCGGTAAGGCTGATTCTTGTTTTAATGCATCGTGGAATATTAAAGAAAGCCGAGAAAAATTTGGCAGAAGCGTAAGTGGGGGCGAAAGGGCTGGCAGAAGCTGATAAACTGGTGGAAAAATTTTGGAAAAATTTTGAGAGGGGACTTCTGCCAACTTGCTATTTTATTATTTACATCAAGAATAAACGAAATGTGAAATGCCAGAAGTTAAAGTGGAGGCAATAATGAATTATCAGTGATCAAAGTCCGCCAGCCCATTTCGCGCGCGCGGCGCGACGCCGGACCCTTACACTCCAGAAAAATATAGGTATAATGAGAGATATAATGAGAGGTACTCCTGACGACCTGTTAATCTGTTATTTATACTCGTATAAAGAATAAACAACGTGTAAAATGCCAGAACTCAAAGTGGGGGCAATCATTTTTCATCAGAGCACAAAGTTCGACAGCGTCCTTTGTGCACTCGGCGCGCCGCGCCGGGCGCACTGACCGCGTTTCTCTTCATTTTCTCACGTTACATGTTCAGTCAATGATACTTCTGAAAATTCATTCGAAAATTCATGTAAAATATCTTTTATTATCCCAAATATCTCGTACAGAAACGAGCATGGGCTCATTTTATTCGCTAAGACTTGTACTTTCATGCCATTAAAAAACCAAATCACTTTTTATTTAATTTTTGCATAAAAAAATGCGTTGTAAAATTGTATCATTTTTTCGAACCGGTTTTGTCGAATAACTTGTTTAATTTTGGTTTTACATTTTTGGCCGTTGCATATTTGAAAACTGGCATTCAAAACACGCGTTTTAAAAAAAATGAAGGTCCTACGACCTCAGGGAGTCGCATTTTACAACGCATTTTTTTATGCAAAAGTTAAATAAAAGCGATTTGGTTTTTTAATAGCATGAAAGTACAAGTCTTCGCGAATAAAATGAGCCCACTATCGTTTCTGTACGATCATTTTTGCATCTGTAAAAGCTGATTTTTTAAAACGTCTTTTTTTTTTCTGTAAATCGTTATAACTCGAAAAAATAAAACTTTTTTAAATTTCTGAAAAAAAATGTTCATTTTCCGCTTGTCTTGGGCTATACATGTAGTTAACAAGAAGTCTGTTCAAACAAAATTGGAATTTATACAGCAAAAATACAAAACATAGATTTTTGACGTTTTTTTTCTTAAATGTTTATGAACCGATTTTTTTCGTTCAAATTACATTCGACGCGCATTTTTAAGACCTACAACTTTCTAATTTAACTTTCTTGTGTAGAACTTGAAGCTTTTTTTTGCAAACAACCGTTTTTTTGACAATTGCGATTTTTTTTGGTTATGTTTGCCATTAAAACTCGAGTAGCAAAAAACGCTATCTTTCTTAGAATTTTTTTCTCTATACGACCATATTTTTTGTTTTCTGATAACAATTAGTGGCCAATTAACATGGGGGCTTTCGCTCGTTGATTGGACTACTATGCGATATAAAAGACTGAAGACAGTTTTATTGTTTAATGGAAACGAAAAACCATCTGTTCCCGTGGATTATGCTGTCAATATGAAAGAAACGTACGAAAACATGCGTATATCACTTCAAAACATAAAATACGAAGATCATAAATTGAATATTTGTGCCGATCTAAAAGTTGTTGCACTACTTACAGGACTGCAGAGTGGCTACTCCAAATACTGTTATTTTTTATGCGAATGAGCCAGAAAATGGGATATCAGGCCGTTACGTGGAAACATTGTGCCCGGTCTGAAAAACGTCTTTAATGAACTTTACCTAATCTGAGTATAATAGCGACGAAGACCCTGATTTTGAGGAGGAACTGCAATATCATAATGATGAAGTTGAATGATTTATAATAAATACCTTACCTATGTAGAATTGTTTCTTAAGATTGTCATTATAAAGCTAAATTATTTATGATATGTGCATAATACTTACCGATTAGTGAAATTTTACCGTTACATTGTCTAATAAATAGATTCAATTTTTTTTACATAACCACCTGAACGATAGTTCTCTCAATAATTAATGAATATTCTAAAGAATTTTCAGAAGTATCATTGATTGAACATGTAACGTGAGAAAATGAAGAGAAACGCGGTCAGTGCGCCCGGCGCGGCACTGCATATAAATATATCGAATATCAATAATAACATGATCCTCCTTTTTCTTTCCGAAATAAAACATCAAACCACAGATGAGCGATGTAACAAATTGAGCAAGCAATACTTACACAAAGCAAATACTGTAGTACAGACACAAGAGATTTAAAAAGTACTAACTCTGTCGCAAATATACGGGTTTGTTTACCTGGGGTTATGTACGTATATACAATTTTTCACTTTTGCTCATTGCTTTCAACTATCCATTCAAAACTCAACTTATTAGCGCTTGAATAGCGATAATCTAGCGGCTACGTTAGCGCTTGCATGGTTTAACACGTCCAATGGGTACATTAAATTGATACAGTCGGTATTTGGTATGCTATTAGTAGAATAAGGATTTTTGGAACAATTTTTTAATTCTCATTGGACAAAGGTATAGGTGGAAAATTATAACACATTTTCTTGACCAACTTGACATAGAACTACAACATTGGTACTTTTGATTAAATGCCGCTAGAGATCACTCTGCAGCTGTGAACTTTTTTTATGGGATTTTTTCAACATTTAATGATTAATGAGTTTAACAATGTCAACAATGAACTTCTATGAAGATCATGTGATATTTCTACATGCGACTTCTCTTTATGGCCTTATCTTAACACAATTTTTCAAAATAATATTCCTGATTTAGTGCGTCTCCAAGTTAGGATTACAGACAAAAATAAATGAAATAAATGATCATTCTCATTACACTCATAATGTTTTCAATTTGATCAGATAGATATGCCAGGTTTGTTTGGACCAAGGTGGTGAACATATTCAGCAAAACCTTTAAAATTGTTTTATAAATAGATTTTCAATGAAACCATGACTGTTTTCCAAATTTGTAAAAATATTAATAAAGCTTGAAAGATAATTAAGTATAATCTATGAATTACTTCATAGTTAACAATATGTAGGTTTTTCTTTTATTTATTTATTTTTGAATGCACGATATAATAATATTGTAACTAAGTATTTCCTTTGAATTCGGTCACCATTCCTTTTGTTTTTGTTCTATTCTATTTAATTGAATTTAAGAAAGACTATCAGAAACTTAATTATTTATAGAACCGAGACTCTGCCTCATAGAAACTAAAAATATTTTCTATAAACTATAATAAGTTGGAGGACAGATTTTAAAACTACAGATAACCATAAGTATCCAAATAGAGAAAATTAAAGTAATGTTGTACATTCATCACACACCACAGAAATTGGTTCTTTCTCCACACACTCTCCCTCTAGGAATCATTAATATTGTGTCAGTGGGAGATTACGCATGGAAAAGATGTAGGATACACAACCAAACTCTCTGGCAGGTGCCAATTGCCATAGGCGGAATTCGAATCTGCGCGGATAATAGCTCAAGAAGTCGCCACCTGGTGCTTTACCGACTGAAATATCGCAGCGGATTGACCATGAGGTAGCGAGGTTTAGAACAAAAAACACACTCAACGTTTTATTAAGAATATTCATTAATATATAAAAAATGTAATTGATTTCATCACTTTTTCACCATCTAGTAACTACTCCATAAAATTTAGTTTGGTTGCATACTCTATTGTAAAGATGTGATAATAAAATTTAAAAGTCCACCATCCCCTATTTATTGATAAAGGATGTTACTCATTGTCAGATAATGACTGCTGATTTCTGTTTTACTCTTCACTGGCACCTTCACCATTTTTAGGCAGATTTACGCTTACTCTTGATATACTATTTTTTTCGTACAACCTCCCTCATACGATTAATCAAAATATATCTTTTATATTATGTGTAGCGTTTTTTAAATTATATGTAGGTATGCTATAGATTAATTCTACGCTATTTCAATATTCGACACGCATTCAAACCAATACGTAGATGGTCTAGATATTTAGTGAACAGCGATTTTTAGACGAAAATCCATTTGCATGTGATATTAAGCCTGAAAAGAAGGAGCTACAGACTACGAGGTAGCACCTTTGTAAAATAATTTAATGGGATGTAATGGAATTAAGCATGGCTTGTCTAATTTTAGGAGATTGTTATGCAATATACATTTTTTTCTTCATGCACAACATACATATTATAGTAATAAATAATTTGTTGACAGGCATTTTTTAGATAATCATCATAGATGATAGAGAAGAGCTTCAGCCTGAAAGCTTAAGGGCAGTTACTGCAATTGAAAATTCAGAGGTTGCTCTCAATTCCTTAGCCAAAAAAATCTAATACAAATCTGGAGACAGCTACTTCGGTCCTTGATCAGAAAGTACAACATAGATAAGAAAGTCGGAATCCTTACGATCCAGTAAAGACTTCCGAAGTAATATCAATTTATAGGGAATTTGACAGGGAAGAAATGGTAGTAAACATTAAACGGAGTCAGCGCATAAAAATACTTCGGAAATGACATGTCTGGTCATACGTTCTTGAAAATACACAAATTCTTCCATCTTTGGGCTGTTTTTCACAATAAATTCTCATTTTATAGGGATTTGTTCTAGACTATCGTATTCAGCGCTTAAAAAATATTTCGGATATGACATGTCTTTAGAAAAGATAAATCTCATTAATATTTAAAAAAAAATATTTCGTATAAAAACGTATTTTGACAACAAAAGACCGGGATTTAGTGAGAATCTACGCGGTGGAAAGTTTTCGGAGTTAAAAATTCGGTTTCAGCACAAAAAAATATTTCGGTATTTATAGGTTTAGTTTCTGGAGCAGAATTTTTTTTTGTAGACCTGTATAAGCGAATTAATCGAAGTGGGACATTCTGTACATATATATTCTTTATATTTTTTATCAATATATATTCTTTATATTTTACTTCTATATTTTTTTTTTGGCAAAGTTACTTAATCGCTACTTTTAGAGCCGACACCAAAGATCCATTTTTTTACAACCGGATCACATTTTTTTTGCACTTAATGCACCTTTATTCGAGATCGATCTGCTTACTCGAGACCTTCAAACTAAAAAAAGTTTATCACGCAAGATTACTTGCAATTATCCGCTTTCGAAACTATTTGGGGCTAGAACCAGACAAAATAATAATCGTTCACATTTAGCTAATGATCGGTGTGAAGTTAATTTAATTATAACTTTCCGTGTACTGCTCTCCTATAAATTTTAATTGACTGTTTGCCACACTTTGAATGAAAAATATGTATGTACTCCTTAATTAAGGCCCCATTTTATCCACTTTCAGCTTCTAGCAGATGTAAAAAAACAGCTTCTTTTAATTAGAGAGGTTTTTATACAGTCTGGGAAATTCAAGTATACCGCTATGTTGCCCGAAATATACCTATACATTCTGTCAGAAGTATGAAATTTATTTATTCACAAAAATAGTTCTGCATATACTGGCTAAATTTCTGGAGGTACCAGAAATTGTTTTGAGTATATTTTATGAGGGCGAGTCAAATATGAACCGGAATTTTCATTTTTAAATTTATTGGTACATTATACAAACATGATAATACATACTATTTTTCTACATCTCCTGCTTTTATTATGCATGTTTCCAAAAAGGATTGGAAGTTTTTTAATGCTATCATCATAAAAAGAACGGCGGCGTGTTTCCAGCCAGTTGCGCATGAAAGCCTCAACAACTCATGGAGGACTCGCTCACCTACTTGTGCTTCTTTCAGTAGCCCAAACATGTGATAATCGCATGAGGATAAGTCAGGACAATATGGAGTGTGTTCCAGTTTGTTCAATGAACTTCCTCCTGCTGTTCACGTGTCAGATTGTCTCTGTGGGGGCGGGCATTGTCGTGAAGAAGAATCACGTTTCTGATCGGAAACTCGCGTCTTTTCTCAAAATTTTTCAAAACTCCAGTTCATCTGCAATGGGTCCCGAAGCTTATCCCGATCTGAGCTGCAATTTTAACAACTGTTAAGCGGCGGTTATCCTCCAGAAGGCGCCGAACAGTGGCAATGTTGCGCTCATTTAGACTGGACTTGAGGACGACGGATATGTCGTTCAGGTTTATAATAATGACTGAAGAACGGAGAGACTGGGACTGACTGAAGTAAAGGAAGTCACAAGAGGGAGCCTGCTCCCTACGTCTTAGCGGCCATACAAAAAATTCCAGTTCATATTTAATTCACCCTCGTAAAATGAACACAAAAGCTCACGAAGCTACGCACGTGAGGCCATGGAACATTCTATGTCTTTATTATGAAAGAGGACCCAAGAGGCAAACCATCAAGACCCATGACATCATGCGTCACATACACGATGCTCGATAGAGTTTTTCCCTACCCCAGATTTTGCCCCTTCAGGTTAGGCAAACCATCTTTACCAAGCGTGACGTGACGCAAAACCATGACGCAGATCGCAATATTTTCCAGGGGCAATCCCATAATAAAGACATAGAATGTCAAAAAATAGTTTTTACTACATATTAGAAAGAACATTATTATAACATAGTTTATATGTATAGGAAAACTATATTATAATATAGTTTATAGGTATATTGATAATGTTTTTCAAGAACTACACTAACTAACATTTCAGAGTACCTAAACCATTTTGACGAAGAATATTTTCATATACATTAGATGAAAACGAACGGTCCGAATCGGTTGTACTGTGACCACTTCGATATAATTTCACGAAATTAAAACGTTAGGAGGAATCGGCCGTAAACGCTCGAAAAATAATTCGGCCGACAGCGGTGGCACGCTGACCGTAGCCTAAAAGTCACCACTAAATTGAAGCCTAAATAGCGACAGCTGTTGTTGGCATCGGGTAATCGCTGCAAAGAGGACAAACGCAGGTCTGCATTTCGTCAGGGGCATGCAAAGCGGCACTGGTTTACATAATTCCTTGTGTTTAAATGAGTGGTAAATACCGATTTTTAACAACAGATACTTAACGATCACATTATTTTACGAAAGTTATATTAGAGGTTTATATGAAGAAACGTACGTCATTATATTCAGGAAGTAGTGGCGGCTGGTGGAATCTGATATTCTTGTATTTTCGCAACGAAGCTTGGAACGAACCCACATCGTATTTTATAGGGTGATCACTAAACCTAAGTAGAATATTGTAATAGCAAAAAATAAAATAAAAAAATGCTTGCCTCACAAGATTAGTTTGGAAACGACTTGCAAAACATTGCGAAATATTTTTCGCAACAGGTCACGTCTATTCGGGTTCAAGGTACCTTAAACAGTCAGAGATAGATTGATGAAGTGATACGACCAGTGGTAGTACCTTATCTGCAGGACCACGTAGGTGCCATATTTCCACACGATAATACGAGACCACACGCAAACGAAACACAGTGTCTGAATGAGGATGCAGTTAAACAACTTCCTTGGCCTTCGCGTTGGCCAGGTTTATCCCACATAGAAAATGTATGGCATGTGATTGAAAAAAGACTCCAAACATATGCTGGATCAGCAAGTGGAACAGAGGAATTATTTACGAGGCTACAAGCTACATGGAATGCTATCCCTCAAGAGACCATTGAACGCTGTTTGATTCACTACCAAGGCCTCTAGAAGCTGCTATAAGAGTACAGTACAACTTATCAGATAAGCTTGTAACAGTAAACAGTAATCAGTTGTTTTATTAATATAATATATTATTTAAAAGCAGTTTGAGTTATGTTACTCAACTTCTTCAGGGTGTTGCATTTTCAATGGCCACCAGTATAATTTGTAATAGAATATTCTGTTGTGATGATGAGATATGTGTGTATATGGTATGTCGTATCAAGGAAAATTACTCGAATGTGGCTGGTGCAAAACTGATTTTGAAGAGGTAGTTAGGTGTTTTATAATGCTGTAGAGCATTTAAAAAACGTTCAAGGAATCTTACGAATATGATGAAAGACGCCCTATATCACAAATAAATACAGTCTTTTTATACTTATACAATGTTTATTCGAAATTTCGAGATCTGTAAAAGTCGTGGCAATTGGAATTGTTATTTCACCCCTGCATTTCGTTTTTGAGATTTTACAATAACTGCATCTTTAAGAAAAATGAACATATTTCCAAAAAAAAAAAAAAAAAGTTTTTATATTCGCTTCGTAATTCTGAAAAAAAAATCGCAAATATTTAATTAGCTGTTAATTTAATAAGCTATTGCTAAAATAATCTGGTGAGTCAGACGTTTTTTGAACATTTTTTTTTGTCGCAAGCATCATTTGAAGTCTTATTAGTATTATCGCCTTATACCTAGTTAGGTCTAGTAATTCCCTGATGCTGTAGTTTCTTTAGGTCTAGTAACCCCCTGATCAATAGATTTCGCGGATGACACATTTTTACAATGGCAAGTTATTATTTTATCCCTTTATCAGCGTATGTACCTGTATATCGTAAATATGCTTTTTATTCAGGTACAGAAATAAAGTTAATTTTGCATTTACGAGATATATTGATTTGAATTAAAACCACAACACCCTCTTCACGATCTGTGGTCCTTCTAGGAAGTTCTGATTTTAGGCAACGCTTATGAGTATGGGAATGTCGTCAGGGTTGGGCCACTTTTTAACTTTGCCCTGTATCTTTTGTTTATATTCGAATATCCTCAATGTTGACGTATTATTTGAAAGTTTGGACAGTCATAAGAAACTTTTAATTAAGGCGAATTGTTGCGCGTTATAAAAAAAAAGGTATTGATAAAACGAAAAAAAAAGTAGTCTAAGTTGGGCCACTAGTGAATATCGACGAAATATGTACTAAAATAATATGTAATGAACAAATATGTTGCTTTTTATTGTTTTTCTACATAATTTTAATGAGAAATCTTCATGAGAACATTAATCGGAATCAATATTCAATTTTGAATTAAAATTTTTATTGTTATTGTTATTTTTTTATTAATTTTTATTGTTATTATTTTTTTATTCTATTATTTTTATTTTGCTGTTATGATTTTTATTCTGTTGAATTTATTTTGTTTTTTAATTTATTCTTAAAATCTCATATTATTTATAATTATATTAACGATTATTTATTTTTGTTGTTGATAAAACATTACTTTTATTGCGGCAATGAATTATTTTAATGTTCTGCGGTGCGAAAAACTGGCTCAAGACTGTTATTTTACTTGTCGGAAAAAATGATGTTGCCTAACCCTGACTAGACGAGTGGCCCAACCTAGACGACAAGCGTTTTTTTCAATCGCTAAACACTACAGGCAAACAGGTTAGGGAATAAAATTTTTCCTTTGGAAACTCGTTAATGGTTAACCCCATAATGGAAATATATACTTACTTTGGAGGTGACATCGTTTTTGTCCAAGGTTTGAGTCGTTTTTCACGGTTATCACAAAACTTTTCGGACTACCGAAAACAAGACGAAGGCACAAAACTCTTTACATACAATCTCCGTGACAAGCAATGCTCTGAAAAGTTTTCTGTCATCGAGAATAATAATTCCACGTTATAAACACAGAGGCAGCACGTGTCATATACGAAAAATAGCCGTGGCCCAACCTAAACTGTGGCCCAACCCTGACGACATTCCCCTACTTCCTTCAGACCACCTGACCCAACATTTTAAAATAGTTGTCACATTATGGTCTACGCGGTTGGTAACTTCCTTGAGGGAAAATCTGGCCTCCCTCGTACCAACAATCCTGCCACATTCAAATTATTTAATTGATGACAATTTTGAGTTTGTCGATTCTAGGCGTTGCGAATAATGCTTACTAAACAAATTAAAAGCAGTACTGACAAGAATTTATTTATGTTGAGCAAAAACTTATTCAGAACATGTATTTTTTACATGAAAATCATCAAGATAACGTTGAAGTTTTGGATTAAAACTTTAATTATTTCTTTGTCATATTGAAGTACATCTTATGTGAAAATTTCAAATAAATTGCTCAACTAATACTGGGTGTTGCGTTTTTTATTAAAATCGGTATGGTTTTAAAGGGTACTAATTAGCGCAAACTAAGCTAATTAAATGTATGCGATGGAACTGTAAGAATCGTAAGCTTTGTCGACTGCATATTAACGACGGACGCTATTTATTTATGCGACTTAATGTGAAGGCAACGCAAGATAGAGCCAACCTGTTAAATTCTGTCACAATAAAATTTATACTATCGATGCATGGCCGCTGAATAACCATGTAATAAACTGTTTACTACAGCACATAAATTTATGGTACCTGCAAATTGAACTGGTATATTTTATTTCACGTACATATGTACTGGCGCAATATTTTATTTCACGCATAAAAAAAAATGTTTCGCAACACGCATAACTTCATGAACATGTCCACTTAAATGGAAAACTAGACCGGATAGCATTCAGAGTGCCCATCCGAATGTAATCAGTAAGACGCATTTACCACGAACGATCGTGAAACGCCTAGCGATGCGATTTGCAAAATAATCAGCAATTGTGCAACACCGAATTTTTAAAAGCCGATGTGGTTAGAAAACAATACGCCACTGGCTATATTTTAAACAACATAAATTATATTGTGTGCAAAGTATTAGCGGAAGCGAAATATCAACAGTAATAAAACACAATATTGTCATGAATTTTTTTTCACAATTTGTTTTTTTTTTGATATTGCAAAGGAATAAGGTTGAATTTTGGTTAAACATCTGTTTTTAATTATGTAATTTGATTATTTCAACAGAAGACTGAACAGAAAATATTCGCTGATTAATAATATCCAGTGCTAATTAAAAGTTACATCCCCCTTCGATATTTTGAAATGTTTCACATACACTAATGCTTACAATAATACTTACACACACTAACGAGATTTGGAGAGTGAAAATAAACGGATGTACGCTTCGCTACTAGTGGTAACCGATGACGTAATCGTCACTGATGACGTCACAGGGTCACTGTAACTATTTTAATAACTTTAAATGAGACCCTATGGCAAGTGACATCGTCGTTTGAAAGGTATTTAAAATACCTATTCAGTCATACTAACTTTGTTTCGGTTTAGGGTAGTTTTGATGGATTAAATAAATAATAATAATATAATAATAATAATATAATAATAATAATATAATAATAATAATAATAATAATACTCACCCTATAATTACTCCGAAGAGTAACCCCAGAGGTCCTCTCAGGGATCTGTGCGGGGAAGGGGTGGCTATTATTATTATTTGCCATGGCGCACTGGGAGCGACTTAAGATTATTTCGGTAACGCATTTGCTTTACAGTTCTGAGGAAACCCGTGCAAATAAACAGTAAATTATCAATTCAGTATTCAATTAATACATTTTCAAAAGGCCGCCTCATAACAAAATTGGTATGACTGAATAGGTCTTTTAAATACCTTCCAGACGAGGTATTACTTGCCACAGTGTCCCATTTAAAGTTATTGGTTACAGTGGGCCTGTGACGTTATCTATTACGATTACGTCACCGTTTACCACTAGTGGAGAAGCTTACATCTATTTATTTTCACTCTCCTTTCATTGGTCTAAGTATAACCATTCGATAGAAGCAAAGATACGAGGGGGGGGATAGGGGATTTTGACTAGCACTGTATATCAAATACTTAACATCAAAGGTTCGTACAATAAAATTAGTAAAATATCAGGGGTGGTTAGTCCCACAGTTACTCATTGGTGTTTAATACTAAACGTTCGAATACTGAGATCTATTTTTTTGTTAGTCTTGTAGAAGGGTTGGAAAAGCAAAAAATAAATTTCAGCTAGGATTTTTGGAACATATGGCTAACTTAAGATACCGTTGTTCAACAAATTTATATTTAACCCCAATGTATTTTTAAGGGGGTAAATACAATTAGACGGGCTAAAATTAGGCATTAAAGAACATTTTTTTTACCAAGAAGGTTTTATTTAATCATTACAAAACTTTGTATATTTGTTAAGATGAGAATGAAGAATTAGACAATTTTTTTTTATTTTTCAAAACAAAATGGCGGGAAAGAAGGAAATAACATTTCTGTTAAAAATACATATAACCTGTCGGTAAACCTCAAAAGATTTAAAAAAAAATCTATGTTTGGCCGAAGTTTTTCGAGAAAATCGGTGATTTTCCGTATCTTTTCAGATACTTTTGCATTAATAATTAAAATTTGCAACATAAAATTCCAAAACATTTAGGTTTACAGACAAGCTAAGAGTATAAAGAAGAAACCCTGAAAGTTTCAGCCAAATCGGCCAAGTAGTTTTTGAGTAATCGTGGTTGCCAATTTTGAAAATGTTGTTTTGAGTAAAATTCGTTTATTTAAAGTTTTGAATACTGAAAAATGGTACTTACCACTCAGTCAGAGATTCCAGGGGCGCACAAAAGGCCTTCAGTCTCTTCGGACATGCTGTTGTTCATCTGTTGTATATGTATATAATACTCTCAGGTATACAAATCCGGCCTTGGGTATTTCAAAGTAAGATACAATAGATAAAACTTTCACTAGGGCTGACCGCTTTCGTATACCTGCTGCGCGCTGAAAAAGGCGTTCTCGAAAAATGACGACAAAAAATATAAGGAGTTCAAATTTCGCTTTGAAACTTTCACGAGCGTATTCTACGGGAAATTTTTTCTCACCCCCAGTTCGTGAATCAAAATCTGATGAACAGTGGTGTGATTCTAATTTAACTCTCCCCCGACTCTGTTCCTTTTGAGAATGCCTTAAACCACCGAAAAACCTGTGCTCTTCAAAAAACACTGTCTCCGTAGGCATGTTGAAGTTTTGCTAAAGTATCCGGTGCGCTGTGTCGAAGTCTGAAGTAAAACGTGATAACACACCGTTGCTCAAAATTAATGTCACTCATTCTTAAAATACACTAGAAAAAAAAAGGTTTACGAAATTAGTCAGAAAGAACAAACAAATGACTCTAGCAAGTTCAAACTTATATAGAAAATGCATTATATATTAACCTACCGCTCTTCGAAGTTTTGTCTCCGCAGTGTTGCTAGATCGGGCGCTACGTTTCCACTCTCATTATCATTACATCACATCTCGTATATATTTCAAAATATAGTTTTTCGAATACTTATTTGGCAAAATTGCAGTGCTCCTTTGTTTTTTTTTTATCTAAAAATCGTTGTGAATATTAAATGAAGCATAAAACACAATCTTAGTTAAAACATGGGTGTGGACCAGGAAGGGTTCCTTGTGGCAGATAAAAAACGACACAGCGTTCTTCCATCTGAAAATCACTTAGTCCATTACATTATCTCATAAATTTTTAATACGGAAAAAGTACCTACTGTTTACAATTTTTATTCCACTAAACCGACTTCGCACGCCGAAGGTCATGTGAATGGTAGATTTAGGTGTAAAAAAACACAGTTAACAAAAGATTTCGCATTTTTTTATTTCTTTGTCGAACAGAAAAGAATGGAGATTTTATTCTGCCACGGAATTAGTTATCTATTTTCTGTGTTTGATCACCTCGCCTAACTATCATTTTGTAACGGCATCAATATTAGCGATAAATAACAATTGCCGCGTCGATATGTCTAGAATCTCAAAAGAAATTTAATTGATCGCTGACAATCAGTTGGGGATACGGCGTGATTTTCATCAATAATGGTTTGATGAGATTTTTTATCTCGTTTAATTCATTACAGCATTGAAAGTATTTTAGTGCTGCATTGATTGATGGTATTGTAGTAAAGGAAGTAATACGAATATGGCATATGCTTATTTATTATGGAAAATGTATTAAGTGGGATAATAAAGATTTTTTTGTCATGTAAATAAGTTAAGTGTGTCATGTTTGCTTTATGCGAAGAACCGTAGAAGGTGATGAAGTACACGACTTAAGACCACTAACCTCTCAAGAAACACAATAGGCTGCGTTCTTTCAGATACTGAAAGAAAATACTTTTGGGCAACTGATTTAAAACTTGAGCATGGGTCTGAAGCCACAGGAAAAGTTTTAAGAGGTAAAGAAAATCTGGAAAGTTAGAGTTGCTTTAATAGAAACAAATTAATATTTTTCGTCATCTTACTTGTATCAGTAGAGATTATAAAAGTTAATACGTAAAATGAAATACAGCATATTGATTAAGCTATTTCGAGGGTATTGGGTCCCTGTTCTTCAGATTTTACGAGCTTGTTCGCTATCATTCGAGTATCAATTAAACAGTGTTCTTTGTCCCTGATATTTGATGTAAGTACCTACTTTGTAATATGTCGTGTACAACAACAAAAATAAACTTCTTCGTCACCTAAGCAACAAAAGCGAAAGCAAGCATTACAATATGAGGAACATTATGAAATTATTCACTAATATCAATTGATTAAATACTAATTATTTAAAAAAACTCGCATTAAAAAACCCAATGATGGAGCGAAAAAAAAAAACTTCGAAAGGAAAATGAAGATTCACAAGGAACCCAATCCAATCATGACATCCCACATATGTATATTGAAATTATGGCTGTCAACGAGCCGTTCTGTTTTTAAAATCACACCTAGAATGGGCACATCCGTATAATATCAAAGTCAGTAGTCGAGGTTGGCTCTAAATTATAGTCACAATTATCTTGCTTTGTTCCGAAAATTCTTGAGGTGTCATTTACACCAATCATGGTGAAGAATACAACTAAAAATCTAGATTCCATTCTATTTTCGTCGCCGGACAAATTTTGCACCCGCAATGTATAAGAAAAAAGATTGTGTATTAGTACAATTCCACACAGGACAAATTATGAACGTTCAGAGCTGGACCGTAAGTATATCTTTTTAAAATGTTAACATTTTTTCATTGTCCACGAGATGCAGATAAGATAACAGGTCAAATGCGTTTGTTTATTACTGCCAGGAAACAAAAACCTCCTTAATCACATAACTTCTTTTGTCTCAGCCGAAAGCCGCTCGCTAGTAGGTTATGAATTATTAAAGGCATCATTACAGTTCCCTGTAATTTTTACGGTCTCCCTCCGCAAACATTATGTCCGCGGATTTGCACAATATAATAAGTCCATATGTCTTTCACAACATGACGTATCTGGAGTAGTTTATATTAAACCTTCTTTGCTTATAACCAGTTTGCGCGACTGCGATATTGATGGGTAGGGGCGATCGGAGTACGACATTAATTGAACTATATGAGAGGTGAAGAACGTGATGTTGTTTCATCGAATGCAGCAAATGGTTGAATATACGAAGAAGCAGATAAGAATAGGTAAGTATATATTTTTCCATTTAGTACGTAGATCCAATTCAATACAATTTTTAACAACGTAAAAGCAATACTTGACACTTTATATTTCTTTATCATTTATGCACTGGACATAAGATATGGAAGAAATATGTACATGGTATAATTAGAACCAAATGGTGATTTGTGCAACATAATGATATCACCAGATAATTCCCCTAGAATATTTCCCCGGGATTGGAAGAATGTTGGGATCTTCCCGTAAGCCTTGTAAAGACTTGTGACCCATGGCATGATTACAGACGCTGTATATAACAAAATTAACTTTTCAGTATTTACTGAGATCATCTGGCAAAATAGGGACCAAATCATGTTATAGTAGTACAAATCACCATTTGGTTCTCATTCTTGTTTATGTATTAATTAATTAGTTAAAAATAGTAATCTATAATTAGAAAGCCACTCATTTATTATCGCCTAGACCACCACCTTACCTAAGGAATGACGAAAGTGAAAGCAACAAGTTGGTACCTACTAAATGAAGCACATTATGAAATTATCTGCTAGTTCAGATCGTTGACAAAATTAAGAATTAAAAAAATAACCAGTTTTGCAAATTACTGCTCAAACGAACTAACTATGGATTTAATAGAACTACATAATTTATGGTTAACATCGTCATGATTAGCTAGCGATGGTAGATGATATATAGTAGACAGCGAAAGTCATCATACACCTACTTTTTGAAGTTTGATGAAATTCTGATAATCTTTGTATTACAGCATTGATTTTTTTTGCTTCTGATAGGATTACAGCTTGTGAGATTCTGCGTCTAATAAGCCGAAGTTGAAGACGGTATGTCGATTGTGTGAAAATATATAGCTAAAAAAGTAAAATTTCGATGTTTTCAAAGGAATGTAAATAACTCCGAAAATAGTAAATCAATTTCGAAGTTGTTGAACTTGTATTAAAGGGAAATCTTCAGTGTGTCTAGTTGACTAACTGAGTCATTTTGTAAAAATTTTTCCTAGACATGAAAAAAAATCTAAAGTAGAATAAAAAATATCACGAAAATTCAAAAAAATCCCTGTACGCCACACATTACTCCAACAAAAATTAAGGATTAATGTCCCTCTAGAACTCCCTGTGTTTTATTAAAATTTCAGGAACAGTGATTTTTACTAAAACGATAGTAAGGATGGTAGAATTTTGAATTTTTATAAAGTTTTTGGTTCAACTTTAGATTTTTTCATGTGTAGGAAAATTTTTTACAAAATGACTCAGTTAGTCAAATAGATACACTGAAGATTTCCTTTTAATACGAGTCCAACGACTTCAAAAGGGATTTACTATTTTCGGAGTTATTTACGTTTCTTTGAAAACATCGAAATTTTACTTTTTTTGGCGATATATTTCCACACAATCAACATACCGTCTTCAACTTCGGCTTATTGGACGCAGAATCTCACAAGACACTCGTATAATCCTAGCAGAAGCAAAAAAAAATCAATGCTGTAATACAAAAATTATCAGAATTTAAGCAAACTTCAAAAACCCACTTTTTGAAGTATGATAACTTTCGCTGATTACGTAAATAGATTATGTGTAGGAGAGATAAATAATAGGTCCATTATATTATCTGGCATCATTTAGACTATTAAACAGGCTAAATAACATCTAGAAAATAAATTATCCTATTTTAGTTTTGAAACATCACATACATTCTGCAAAGCTAATTGCTGTTGCAATTCGTTCACAATCTTATACAAGTTTTCTGTAGACAGTAAGCAGGAAGTTATATACAGGGAAATATTTAGAAAGTACATAGATAACATTTGTTGCTTCTGCAGATCTTTTTATATCAAATTAGTATTGTTTTTGTTATTGCAATTTACTATTTCACCAGAAAAATCATTGGTATATTTATCTGATTGTAATGTCAAGTTAAAAATAATGTTCCCACTCTATCCCACCAGTCGACGCTGTCTCATCTAGTGGTCTCCATGGTGACTGAACAATTGAAGGCGAAGTTTCAACATGTGGTACTGTTTGTATGATGGGCAAAGGGCGTATAAAATATATCAGTACATGGATACGTACCTACGTTTTATTAGTCGTGGGCGGTCGGGCAGGACTGCAATGTTCTTTCCTTCATTCACGGATAACTTGATGGTTATTGGCGCAGTTTGCTTTAGAGAAAGATGCGGCCCACATTGAGTATGCTGATTTGAGATAACCACAGTTATTTGAAATTATTATTGTAATGGGAATATCTTCATGTTGTATCTTCATACATACAATCTGTATAACGATAAAAAAATATGTCCTTCTACAAAATTGAAAATATTGAAATAAAATTAGAATTAGAAAAAAAGAATATTTAGTAACAAAAGCAAGGAAATATTAGAATTATAAACTTGAAATCTAATAGCAACTAAGATCAATCTTTCTTATGCATTACAAATACCCTAAACAAAACCATTTCTCAGGTATAAATTACAAAGGACATTTCATGATATACTAATGATGCTTAAAAAAAATAAAATAAAATACATTTTCAGTTGTTATTCAGTTCAGTTCAGTTTGTAGAAATATTAGACTAGATATGTCAAATTCAAACTTAAGAGAGCCTCGTTCTACTTATCTTACTCAAAACGTGCATCCTACTCTATAAGCGTCATATGTGAAATTCAGGGCGATTACAAAAATAGAGAAATAGGAAATGTTTCTAACATTAAATTACTGAACTATAACAAGATATATTCGGACTACTAGTGAAGCATAATCAAACTTAATGAACGACAATAAATTGGCAGATTCGCACTTTGGATAAAGTGCGTTCAAACTCTGTGCTCACCAACTATAAAATAATGGGTTCCAACTTTGTATTACATATATTTAAGCTCTGAGCATATACAACATACACTATTTAATTTCATATTTTCTTTGTGGATTTTTGTTTTGTAGTCATTACACTATATGGAATTTATTTTTCCATTACACAAAATGGAATTTTCTCTTTGCTTCCAAAAAGGCAAAAAAACAATATACAAAGTCAAAATAAAGCTATTTAGATAGGTAAAAATGTACACCTTTCGACTCCACGTATTTTTTCGTGTCTCCAAAAATAAGTGGGATAAGGCGTGGGTGAATACCACCGTCTGTGTACAACAGACGTCGGCCGTTTGTGAAAAAAGACAAATGCTACACTTCTCGTTCTAACGACTAGCGCAGGTGGTGAGAAGACCTATCTTGTTCCCTCACTATCTTTGATACGTATGCCGTTGCTTCTTATCTGTCGTCTTACTTCTATTTGCCCTTTTTCATAAATGGCCGATGTCTGGTAAACACACAGAGTATGTAATAGAATGTAATACATATATTATTGTAATGATGCGAACAAGGAGTGCGAATAATTCTGAGCCAAAAAAAAATAGGACCCCAAAACATAATTTCAAAAGGATACCTTCAAATAATGTGATATATGCGTGAAATAAAAATGTCATAAAGAGCATAACGGGATAAGAATGATAAAAATGCCCGTCAACTAGACTTTTGGAGGCTACAATTGATGTAGAAAACCAATTTAAAGTTTCAACCGTCTAAGTTACATATATTAAGCCTGTTATCATTATTAACACATAGAAGGCCCATGGTTTGTCAACGATATCCAACATTTGAAGCAATTTTTTCTATTCACTGAAGTACATAAGATGCTTTTAACAATGTTTTCTTTATACAAATATGGAGACATCCAAAAAAAGCGTCATCAACTCTGGCTATGAACGAGAGAGATGGAAATAGCGGTCATGTCTAAGCTTTTCGGTTATGTCAAACTTTTGACAAGTGACTGTCACAATTTGTAAAATAAACAATGGCTGTCATATGATGTGACAGTCTTGACAAGTAAATAAGGTTATAAATTCGATTAAGAATAGAAATACCTATTTTTTTTTCGGCCAACTTTGATCACGTTTTTTTTGGATTTCTATATATTATGGGCATTACAGTAAACAATTAACATATAGTAATAAACAATTTTATTCATAGATTAGTGATTCCGGAATCATAAAACATAATTTATGTGCAACAATAAATGTGTAATTCATAAATATTTATTTATTTATGACTATGAGGTATGAATTTAAAAAAAATAACATTACAGATATTAACAAAAAGAACATTACTTCGCACAAGCTTCACAACGATATTTTGTTTTCCCTGTTTTATGTTTTGCTACATTTCGTCTCATTGCTCGGATTTTCTTTTAACAAGAATTGAATATAGTTTTGGTAACAATTTGAACATAGTTTTGATAATAATTCGAATCTTTGAGTCACAGTGGCCGCGGTAGGTAAACGTTGTTCATCAACATTTTTTTTTAAATTTTTCAAACACTGAATGAATTTTTGTGGAAACCAGTAACATACTCTGCTATCAACAATCATTTTAATCATTGACTTGCGAACTGATGTGACCATAGGGGATAGCAAATAGTTTACCCATGGCACTTTACGTGTTAATGTGGTTTTTAATCATTTTCTTTCTCCGTTCTTACTAGTTAACCTGAGACGGTAAAAAAGAGGGTAGAGAGCATTTTCAGAGGATTAAGTAGAAATATTTTCAAGTCGTTCTGACCGTTAATTCGAGTTTTTCTGGAATTTTAATTCCAGAATATTTCAAAAAAGAAATCGAAATCGGTGGATCCTGAGAGCGAGATTTTTTCTGTAAAAAATACTCTACCACGTCAACAAAATTTAAATGAAACTCTTCCTCTCCAAAAACAATAGCCTATTGGCATTATAAGAAAGCAGTTTGTTCCGCCTTCTCCGCAACAATTGCTCTTCTCCTTCAAATTATTGCCCACAGAAGCAACATTCCCCATTAGGAAATGTGCATTAACACATCCACATTATACTTTATTGGTTCAGAAAAGAGAGTAAAACATACAACTGAAAAGGTTGGCACAGTTAGTGTCAGTATATCTCAGTCGTAGAACCATTAAAATTTTAATAAACGATTACCATATCAGTGTAAAATTGATTGGAATTTTATTGCTGTTATATTAACATTTACTAGAGTAGAAAATACGCAATTACGTGGCGAGGCGCTGACTCTAGAACGTGGGCGGAAGCTGTTAATAAGTACGCTTAACTATATTATTAACATTCGAAGAGATACTTAAACGGCTGTTAAAGAAAGCCACCTGACCTTTGGGGATAACGAGATGATATATTTCCCGCTACCATAAAAAAATAATCGGCGTTTGCAAAGACCACGCTATCCGTTGCCGTGGAAAAGTGCCTATTAATTAAAAAATGATTTTTATGTTTTCATACAAGGCTAACGTAAATTATAGCTTATGCGTTACACGATCATAACATCAAGTCTTCCTCTTTAATAATTGGATAAATATGAAGACATAATTTTACTCGTAATTGAGGAATTGTTAATAAGCACCTTGGTACCTTTGGAATGCTCAATCTCTTTTATTGTAGATGGATATATGCATGTCTAACCCGCAGTGTACAAAATACAGGTACGTTGTCAGCAGTTCGTTTCCAGCAGCGTATAACGGATTGTAGTAACTAATTCCCTTTGATTACACTTGCTTACAAGTTTGTTGCCCAGTGATAAAAACTGCCATTCGGGGGTTGTTGGGGTCGGTAAATCCAAATTTATTCTAAAACAATGGTAGTTCGTTTGCGTCCAAAAACAAATAACGATCGTTATTGCTCATCCCAAAATTCGCTGTCCAATGTTGGCCCAATTTTACTATTAGCCAAGAATTATTTGACCACTATTGTCGTGTAGTATTTTTTCGCGAAATAAAGCTCTCTGGATTGTACTATACCATAAGCGTAAAATATTTTTGTCATTTTGCGCACAACCAGACGTGATAATATTTAGTTTATAAATAGTATGTGCTAATTTACGTAAGAATTATATTTTAATGTAGTTTTCAGCCTTTTTTTATTGACCTGATTATTACTATATTTTAGCTCTAACCTGTGAGATCCCGATATGGGAGTTTGTGGCTTATAGTTAGCTCTTCGATTGTGTACCGATATCCCAGTATGAGCACAGTTTCAGGTTTTGTCTAATGCGATCAAAAGCAAAGTTACAGTTACTGTCCTGTAGTTAGAATGATCAAGAAGCTGAGAGTAACTTGATAAATGTTGCCTAGTATCTAAAATATTGAAATCGTCATATAGGTTGTCAGTTAGATACCTACATGGTTTATTATAGATAATTTTTAAAATCCACACAAACAAAATCTATTTTTGTTTGTTTCATTTGAAGTTATTTTCCTATTATAATCTTCTACTTAGGTCTGCTAATCACCTCCAAAAATATTGTGTTCTATAGTTCCTTACGAAAATATAGAAAATATCAAATTCCATCATCCGTCACTGCTCTGATCTTGATTTGTTTAGTTGCATTTTGTATTTATTTATAAATCATATATCACCAAATTCATTAATATTCAATTATATATTTAAGCTATGTTAGTGGATACAGAACAAGAAAAACAGCTTAAAAATATTTTGTAAATTGAAACCTCAAGTCAATCAGTCTCAATTAGAAATTATGGTTACAGAGAATATGACACTACTCATAATTAAGGAAGAAAAGATATAAAAATTATCGAAATTAAGAAAAATTTGTTACAGGGTAAATTTTCGGTACACTCGTTGGTATTGGGATTCTAAATGATATTCCTATATCATAAAAGAGTTAGTTCCTCATTGATATGAGTGCCGTTAGGTCAGTTATGGGGAGGGGATCAAAACGTCACAAAAAAAGGTTTTTCATGAACATCTTGAAAAAAGTTTGCTTATCAATAAAATGTATTCAATACTAATTTAGTTAGCTTCTCAAATTAATTCACAAAGTTTGGCTTTATATCCGAAATGTTAAGCTCACATCCTTTTTTTTACATGCGATACGCGATTGCAATACTCTTCAACATTATACAACAAAGGAAAATTTGGATAATTAAATAATTTGATAGCAATAACGGCGTCATTCATTATTCTGGAATCTTTTCAACAGAAAACAGTGCTCCAAATGACATTGATGGCAATGACCTACGATTTCTTTTGGCAGTCTATAAAGCACCGAAAAACGTAAATTTCGTTGATCATTGTAACAATTCAAACATCATTGTTACAGATCCGATGTCTTTCCTGTTGTAGATAATGGAGATAGAAGATTGTGGTTCAGAAGTTGAGGACACCAAGTCACACACTTTGGGAGAGTTGACCACTGATTCAGCAACAAAACTATAGTTTCTTCTGCATTAATTTTTTCGAGTTCGCAAAAAACGTTAGTCCTTTATATGTAATGCAATTTTAACTATAGACTTTTCGACAAATACTTTGTTGATTTCATTACAGAATTTTAACTGTTACTGCTATACGACCACCAACATTTTTTTTTAATTTTTACTGGGCTTTTTATTGAAAACCGCCAATAGCTCTATTACTATCTATCCTAAGGAAGCCACATGACTTGCAAGTAGGTAGATAATGATATTTTCTTGTTAATACCGAAGGTTAGTAGGCCTGATGTTTTGAAAGTACCTCGTAATTAATTAAATTTAAAACAGCTGCATGATTTTTGGATCAAATTTGCATTATGTAACGTTATCAGTTTTTTAAATCAGTGGACAACGCGTATGTGGCAACATAATAATATGTCCGTACGTTAAACTGTTGTACGCTTTCTTTTTATAAATATTGTAAAACTTTAGCTGGGACGTAATAGATTTTTTAATATATTTTTTTGAGAGCTGCTTTCTACATTGCACTTATATACGTATATACCCGAAATTACATATTATCAAGGTGTGAATGTACAAAGGCGAAGAAAGCTTTCAGAAAAAAAAACAAGAAAATATGCTGAAATATTAAAAAAAAACAGAGGATATTAAAAGGTAAAGAGAAAATTACATTTAAAACGCTATATTTTGTAATAAAAGTGAAATATTTAAATTAAAGCAGAAGGAAGCTGCTAATAATGTTGAAAAATAAGTAAGGAACATATAATTTTCCAGTAGTTATAATTATGCTCATATTATTTCAGCTGTAATATGATTTAAATTTTAATTAAAATAAACTTATTCTTGTTATAATGCCTTTATTAATAACTTAATTACTTACAGCAGTTCATCGTTATCAAAATAAAAACTATAAAAATGTTAGTCTAAGTTAGTCTAAATACCCTGTAGGTAGGTACACACATTTGAAATTAAATTTTTATTTAAAAATTTTAAGTGTTACCTTAAAAAATTCGTAATTCAAAATTTTATTATCGTGTACAAGGTTAATATTTCTATATAGGTTACCATTTTTCAAAGCTATCACACATACTTAAAAAAATTGTCTAACGCTATTTTTTCTGAATTTTTGACAAATTGGATTAAAGAGGAGGATATAACAACCGAAAAAACTTTTACATGTACAGAGTACTATAGTGGTAGCAATTTTTAGAAATCTATTAACATACTTAAAAATGCTAAGCTAGAGCCGTTGCTTAAAATGGAACTCACTGTATTTAGCTTTTCATACAATACAGCTTTTTACGCCATATAGTTTTATTTTGCATACAGGGATTGGTTTTGTTGACACTGTCGTTTTTTTGTTAAGTCCTTAGGCCATAAATGCCATTTATTGTTTTTTTAATTATATTAACTGCATATAATTAAATCACTTGATGAAACTACGGTTCTCTGTTGTTGGTGTTTACAGTTCACTACCATTGCAAAGAAATTAAATGTTTTTATGACATCCATTAATTATACTTAAATATAATTGTTTTTATATAAAATTAATTGTTTTTATTAAACCCATTAAGTATATTTAATTATGCTAATTGTTCTTGTAGCTGACCATTGTTTTCTCATGTAACTCCACCTATGTGTTAACTAACAGTTGACTGTATTACAACAAAAAATCAGCCGCATAAATTCCTTACCTTCTCTAATATAATATTTATCTCATCTAATCTGTATTACACAGTATCCGACAAAAGACTGAGGAAACAAGTTGCGTTAAAAAAAAGAAATCAGCATCTTGTTCAGTAATTATTAGTCTTAAACCACAATATACTGGGTATCCCATATTTATGTTAAACCTTTGAAATAGTTTATTCTGCAGGTGATTTTAAAGGGTTAAAATCACCTGCAGAATAAACCAGAAAGAAGACCAGCTTAATAAACCAGAAGAGAATCTTAATAAACCAGAAGAGCAGATGAAAGACCCCTTTCATCTTTCATATAAACATTTTCTATATCTCAATGACGGAATAACGTAAGAATTTGAGATTTGGTGTTTGTCTTTTACTAACAGAAGGATATGTTGGAGTGAAACAAGCCACCCCTATTCATTTATATATCAACTCTTTGTGGGTTAATTGTTATCACTAAAAAAAATACACTATATATCACAGTTCTTTTTAAAATCTTTTTTACCTCTTTCTATTTTTTCGAATATGCAATGGTTATCAAGGAAAAAAAATCGTTTTATTGTCCTATTTACTTACGAATATAAATTCCTAAATACGCATAGTATGCATGTGTCACTCTAATGTTTCTTTTAATTGCATTTACAAAGGATTTAGCATGTGTCCAATGTGATTAGTATATTAGTTAAGTGTAGTTCAACTAATGTTTCTATGCTGTTGCACAAATTTTTAAGAAAATGAGTAACGCGTTTGAACTACACACAACTAACTCGCCAAGTTATACATTGGACAATTTACACAAAATGTCAAATATTTTGTAAAGTGTCAAAAATCAACTAAAAAAAAAATTTGGCACAAAATGTAAAATAAGTTGCTTGTTTCTACCCCATACGGGTGTGGTAATTTTGGATCGCCTTGTATTTGCGAATAACTTTTCAGGGAGGGCTCTAATCGAAAACGTTTATATTAATTTATATGAAAGACCCCCTTTAAAATCATATGTAAACACACTTTAAAAGTTTTAACATAATCATGGGACACCATAAGTGCCCTGACAGTAGCTCTGCCTTTGGTCGCAGCAGACAAAACCTGAAATTGTGCTCTTTTATTTTGTAGCTGTAGTCATGATTCGAGAAGTACAGTATGTTATTGTTTGTTTATAGCTATTTCATATATCTCTCAAATCGTATGGTGGTACTACCTCGTACTACGTTCGTAGTGCGTAATTCGCAGTAAAAGCTATTCTGGGTGTGTTGTAGGTTGTTCTGAAAGTTTCCGGAATATAGGAAACCTACATTTAGAACAGAAACTTACCTAAGTATTACATTATTTCAAAGTATGCCTCTTCTATTTCTACACAGCGGTACATTATTTGAAACCATGCCTGAAAGTAATTTTACTGTGCAACTAATCTTTTGGGAGGTGGTCAACTTCTTCCTGCAAGGCCATCAATGTATCATCAGGCGACAGAAACGTATGCCCCTTTAGTTTTGTGTTTATCTTAGGGAACAAGATAAGTCACAGGGGGGCTAAATCTAGGCTACAAGGTGGATGGACTAACCCTGCATATACGGATGCGACCAGTTGTGCGGGTGTGTTGTGCTGAAGTTTGATTCCGCGTAAATCCATTTTGGTCGTTTCCTCTTAATTGCCCTGAAGACCTCCGGTAAACAGGTGCAGCAATATTTTTGCGTCTCAAAAGCTGTCACAATTATTTTACTGTTATATATTCCGGACATTTTCAGAACATCCCATGAAGATAAATATTTGTTTCTCTATCACTATTATGAATTATGAGGTATGATTCTCATGTCTCATGATGACGCTTTAACTGGTGCTTTGGAATTCGACTTCCATATCGGAAAATTCAACCTTCTGTCGATTTTCGGGCCAATAGTTCATTCTGTTAGTGAAATAATACGTGACCTTCAAATAGACTTGAAATTTGTGTCCAAGATTAACTTTGAAGATTACCGTTGAACATTTTTTGTTGTTCATTATGTATCGTTTTTTAGATATGTGTGTGATCATTTCAAGGTTTTTGTGGACCCGGTATTGACATGGTTATACGTACAAAAATACGTAGACCTACCTTACACAAACACTTTGATCCATATTTTATTACTTACTATATACCAGTGGCGGTGGGCTATAAGGTGCGCTGGTGCGCGCGCACTACCGACAATTTAGCATTAATAATTTTATTTAGTAATTAATGGATGCATTCTTAATTTATCGCTTTTCCGCATCCCCAGCGTTAATAACATCTCAATATTATTTGGCCGCAGCGTTACGAATCCACTAGACGCTAGGTCTCTATTTCCAACGCCACTGGTTTCCGATCGCGGCACGGGAATCGACAATACGATCGTGGATCGTGCTTCGGTGCAATACGAAAAAGCGAACGCGTATTGTTACTGCTTGCCCCTCCACAATTAGCAAAAGTAGTGAGCGAATCCTATAGATATGATGTGCGGAGTTTAAGAGCGCACGAGAGTTATCGATTGGTTAGTGAATTAGTGCATTGATTAGTGAATTGTTTTCGTACACAGCTGTTTTATCGCTCACGTTTTATAAATATAAACTCGGGTTTTAGGTTAGAATGTAGTTTGAAATAATGAATTCTATTCAAAACTTATTAAAAACTCCATTCTCTAGCTTGAGTTTGGAGGAAAAAGTGCAAATTAAAACTCTAGGTAGGCCCACTCCACAAATTAATTTAAAATTAGCCGTGAAAGGAAAAAATAAACAATTTGTAAGAACATTTAATAATGACATTTAAAAAACATTTGTGGTTAAGTGGATGCGATGTATTGAACGCAGTGTTTTGTTTTCCGTATGTTTTGTTTGGCGGAGAAACACCTTGGACCAAAACTGGAGTAACGCATTTAAATCACATGAACGAGAAAATAAAAAAACATGCTAATTCTGCTGGACACATGAATAATGTTTTGAATTTAGCCATGCTGGGCACTGCAAATATTGCGACAATGCTCGATTCTGCTCATCGACGAGCAGTGGCAGCACACAATGAAGCGGTTTCAAAAAACAGGTATGTTTTAAACATTATTATTAACTGTATTCGTTTTTGTGGAAAATTTTAACTGGCCCTAAGAGGACACGATGAATCGGAAACATCATCCAATACAGGCATTTTTCGTGGGTTGATTGATTTCAGTGTCGAATCAGACGAGGCTATGAAGTATCATTTACAAAACGCGGCGGCTTTTAAATGAACTTCTAATACTATACAAAACGAGCTACTTCAGTGCATGCTTGAAGTTTGTCACGAAGAAATAACCATTGAAATTAAAAAATCCACTTTTGTTGCTATAATAGCAGACGAAACTACAGACGTTTCTACAATTTTTCAGTTGGCTTTAATATATCGTTACATGGTGGGTGGAAAGCCTGTAGAAAGATTCTGGAGTTTTTTAAAACCAGAGGACATGATGCAGAGTCATTGGCGGAGTGCTTAAAATGTGAACTAGACTAGATTATCGTTATTTTTATGTATGGTGCACCCCCAATCTTAGGATCACGCACCGCCACTGCTATATACTGTAAGTAGTTTTATGGAATTATAATAACAACCCATGTCCTTAAGTTTCACTTTTTGTATCAAACACCCTCAAGCTATATTTTTGACTAATATTCTTCCGAACGCAAAGGCCGTACGCCTTGGCTCGCCACCTACGGCTAGAGAAAAAATTTCTTCTGCCGCTTCGTGTGTTCGACCGCAACGGCAAATTATTTTCTATACTCAGTCGTATAATTAACGTATAATTTATTGTAATTTAAACATGTAGATATTAAAATACACTTAAATACGAGGAATGGAGCTAGATTTAGATAGCTATTATTATTGTTACAAACCATAGCTTTTACTTCACGTAATGGACTGAGGCGTTCAAACGACGCTTTAATGATTTAATTTACAATGGCTCCATTGAAAACTAGAGTAGTTTAAGGTAAAAAAAAATGTTTCGAGATATGTGGACTTCAATTTTCGATGGTTTTGAAAAGTATTAAATATGAATTTTAGTAGGTATACAGAAATACGTTTTTTTTTTTAACGTAGTTTGAAATTGAATTGTAGAAGCGGGTCAGAAATTATTACTGATTTATGACCAATGTTTAATTTCTTTAGCATATACTCAAACTTTTGACTTTTGTTTTTTTATTTTTGTTACGCATTTTTCCCAATTCATCGGAAGTTTGTTAATGCCATCATCATAAAAAAGAACGGCGGCGTGTTTTCAGCCAATTCAGCCTCAACACCAGTGCATCGACGAATCGCTCACTTCCAAGTGCTTCTTTCAGTTGCCCAAAGATGTGATAATCAGATGGGGATAAGTCAGGACAATAGGGAGTGTGTTCCAATGTTGTCCAATGAACTACCTCCAACTTTTCGTGTGTCAGATTGGCCGTGTGGGGGCGGGCATTGTCGTGAAACAGAATCACGGTTCTGATCATATACTCGCGTCCTTTCCCGAAATTTTTCGAAAGAAACTTTTTTCGAAATCTTTCGAAACCACATTTCATGTGTACTGACTCCCAAAGCTTATAACGATCTGAGCTGCAATTTCAGCAGACTTTAAACGATGGTCATCCGCCAGAAGGCGCCGAACAGTGGTAATGTTTCGCTCATTCACACCTGCGCGAGGACGACGGACATGAGGTTCATTTTCAACTTGTGTTCGTCATTCCAAAAATTTTTTGTGCCACTCGTACACCCAGACAAGTCTTCCCAAACTGTGGTTCAAGTCTTCGAACTATTTCGGCTGGTTTGCCGCCTTCAACTGTGAGAAATTTTATAATAATGCATTGCGCTACCTGAGGGTGAACCGCTTGCTTACTGATTGCGATGTCAACTGAAGAACGGAGAAACTGGAACTGACTGGAGTAGAGGAAGTCACGTGACAACCCTGCCTACTACGCCCAGCAGTACGAGCCTTCTTCCTACGCCTTAGCGGCCACACGAAAGAAATTCCGGTTCATATGTGACTCACCCTCGTATATATTAGGTACTATTTGGTCTATATCGAAGACGCCAGTAAATGTCAGAAAACGTTCAAGAAATGTTGTTGTTGTTTTAAATTTCATTGAAAATATTAACAATAAAAAACGAAGTTGTCAAAATAACAGATCAAAGAAAATTTCATATTCAAAGCCAAATCAGTGAACAACAAGTTCTTCATCTTCAGAAGTTTCACAACAAATTATTTTCGATGATACTTCTGAATACAGTAACATCAAACATCGAATAAAACATAAGGCAAAAATATGAAAAAACATGCCTTATCTGTGGAAAACAGTAGGCTCTCAACAGAGAATTACCTATTAAATAAATTGTTTGATGATTTTTTTATCTATCCTATGCCTGGTCCGTCTTATCTACACACTGGAGGTGACATAGACGAATGTAGAATATTACTTTTTAGTCAGTTTTATTACCTTGTTACTCAGTTTTATTAAAAATAAAATATGTATCATATTTCGTAACACATAGATACTTATTCTTAAAACCGTGTTGTCACTATTTTGAAAGCTGTAATATCTATTATTTCCAAAATTCACATTTTTATTTCTTTCTAAAATATAGGCCGTTTCTCCTCGATTTACCCTAGTAATTTTATTTACGCCATACTTAAGCCTAATAGTTTGCTAGTTAATGCACGAAATAAAGTGGTAATACGATATTGTCAAATTTTAAAGAAACGTCTTTCACTTATTTTGGTCACGAAAAAATTTCTCTTTGGAGAACCTAATTTTGTCATTATTTGAAAACATGATGTTCTGACTGCCACCACTCGGGTTTTGCACGGCTCAATAGACAATACATCTAGCGACCAGCAACCAGTTTAATTCTAAATGCCCAAAGCAGTGGGCGAACATTTTTTTAATTTAACTTCTAACGCTGTTGTGTAGATTAATTCTTCCGCGTAGAGTTGGATTAAACGTATCAGACAGGCCTAATTTGTAAGCGATATTAATTAGTAATTTAAACAGAATGACATTAAGCATCATTTGCGATGATTCTAAAGACGCGCGTAGGCGGTAGATATGCCGTTTCGTTTGCATAGCCAGTTTCTTCGCATTAATTGTTACAGTTGTGACATTGATTGTAAGAGAGAAGAAAACGAGTCGACATTAATATGATGACGTAAATTATAGCGTCTCGCTCGATCTGTACAAGCAAACTGGGTTGAAGCTTATTCTTATTCTTATTAGTATTCACGCTTATTCTTGTCGAATAATTACAATAATATAGCGTCAAATAATATACATAAACCTCAAGCTATAGCACCTTATCTTGATTATCTGGTATAACAGAAATGTTATACCAGATGCAGACCCGTGAGATTATATAAATGCAGAAAATATATTCTCTTAGAATCCGATAAATATTCTGCATTTAAAAAGTTAGCGATTCTTTATTTCTGTAGACGGTTTTACACTTATCAAAGTTCGAGTTAATTAAATTAATTAAGTTAACTTTGAATAATAACACTGACTGACAAAACTAAAAAAAATGTTTTTTAAAAAAAGGTCTTTTGGATTGGACCCTTCAGTTTTCATGTATTTTTGCATGCTGAAACTGCATTTGATATTCAGAAACCATGTAGATTTTGCGTAAAAGACGATATCGAGTGACCACAAGGGAATATTCTACCTGTATCCACTGTAGACGATTCTGCGACATGTTGGTAGGGTAAGTTTTTTTCCATCGTTTTTCTGATATGTTGAAGTCCAATTACATACTAGAAAATGTATCTGACTCACAGATACAGTGGAAAATGACTACAGGTGATAAAAATAACGTTTCGTGTTATTTTATCGGACCTCATGGCTCTAAAAGCTGATGTTATGGTGATATCCGTGAGGCATCCATGTCCTGAGATATAAGTTCTAATGGTTCTTGATATGTTGAATCCGATGTTCATATGAGAAAGTGAATCTCAGTCACAGGTACAGAGGAAAACGGGCTACAGATGCCCACGAGGTGTCATCTTTAATGTTCTTTGATATGTCAAAACCGGATTCTACATACTCTAAAATTGTAGTTGTGTTAGTGGGATACTCATGATGTATCTCTCTCCCAATATGTCCGCTGCAATGATCCATCACATGTTGTATCCACATTCCGCAGCAAGAAATATATTCAAATTAGAACGTGTATCTGCCTAAGGATTCCGAAGTAGATCGCTTAGCAGATGAGATGAGATGCTCAGAATCAGATTTGTTTCGCAGCTGACAGAGTCTTAAAGTTGATGCTATGGTACTACTGCAGTGCAGTAAGCCCTGTTTATAAAGAAAAAAAGAATGTGAATGTGGAGTATGGTATGAGTAAACAAAAGATCTCCCAGTTTCTTGAACTGCATCCCGAGGATGGTGGACATATTGTTGCGGTCTCGGGGCCTAATCTTGAAAAAATTGATTGAAAATTAAAATTAAGACAGATATGCAGACAGATTGCAAGAAATGACACGAAACGTGATTTTTGCCACTCTTAGTTCATTTTCCTCTGCGTCTGTGACTCAGATAATTTTGTATGAAATTTGGCTTCAATATATCAGAAAAACAGTGGAAAAAAAACTTAATTTGCATGACGCATTACTATTACCCCACCACCCTATCCCAGAATCGTCTCCAGTGGATATAGATAGAATGATCCCGTTTTGTCTCTCAAAATCGTCTTTTACGCAAAATCTACATGGCGGACGTGTTTCTTAATATCAAATTCAGTTTCAGCATGCAAAAATACATGTATATTGAAGGATTATATCCAAGAGACACATTTGTTAATTTTGTTGGCCAGTGTAACCTAGGACTTCGAACTTTGACGAAGAATATGTCCAATTTTTCGTAAAATAATTAATCAGTTACAGGGTTACCAATACATAAAATTTGCGCACGAATTGCATCATCGTTGTAACTTAGCCTTACATACTGCAGCTATTTGTTTCTTGCAGTTGTCCTTTCATTTATTTTTCATTTATTAGTTTTATTAATTATTAATTAATAAAATCCGAAATAAATCCTTTCATTTATTTCTTTTATTTAAGTTTTTCATTTCATAATTTTTATATGAAGTAAACCAAACATCGAGAGGTTAGTTTTTGAATCAACAACAAATAGAAACGATTGATCGGGCTGTGTAAAACATGAAAATGTGGTCAAAGTTCTTAAAGTGTTCCGAGGCGTTTTACATTTATCGTTTTCAAAGAAATTGTACAGTAAATTTAATCAAACTTCTTGCCAAAGAAATTGTATAATGTAAAACCCGTATGTGATAAAATTATTGAGATACAATTTAAAGTCTAGTTATTGGTATGGTGATTACAACGATAAATGAGACGAGTAACTCCATTAAAAATCTGTTCCATTTTCCAGATTGTAATAGTAATATCTCTTACAGTAGTAGTGCTCATGTAAAAAAAGTATTAACAGGTGACGTATAGCATTTGAAACATGTACAAGACTGAAATCTCTGCCAAATCTCTGTCAAATCATGAAATCTCTGCCAAGCTTTTTATTCATATTTTTAGATGGTCGAGGATTATTTTTGTTTCCTATACCATACTGATGTTCCAAGCAACTGACGAGGATCCAGTAGTGTCTCCACGAGGATCCAGTAATAGTCTAGATCCACAACTCTTTTTATGATACATATGTAAGTCTGAAGGATAGGTATGTTCTCTGTTGTATATACCTTTTATAACCATTTTTTTGCGTTAGTACTAACTTATTTTAATAACCACTAGTCACTCAACCCCACCCTGGTATACCATATCTTATATGCGGTTCAATTACGTCACTACAATAAGTACAAGTCACTTATACTATTCTAAATTTAAAGAGATGAATATAATTTATATGGTGGTCCCATTTTAGATGATAATCAATTATATCAGACCCAGATATTTAGTTTGTTTGTTCGAGTATATTTTAAAATTATTATTATTATCTCTTATTTCAATAAATGAAAATTTAGGTAATCATTTCAATAAATTAAAAAATTAGGTAAAGGGTATGCACACTGTTTTCTCATAATTTAGTGAAAGAGTTTATTTGTACCTTGTACTTTACTGTCTGAGGTTTTTTAAATAACTTCTACTTAAATTTAAGGCTGTACCTCCGATAAAAATACTTTATAGATTTTCAAGTACCTAGTAAATTATGACTGAATGTATCGAATAATTTTGCTAGATCCAAAAATATACAGAAATAAGGACTTGAATTACCAAGAGCTTCATATATCATTTTAGTCTGTAATGCAATTGCATTTTACATACACTTTTCTTTTATGAAACTAAATGGGGTCGGTTCCAACACATTATGCTTGTTTAGAGTCCCTTGAGGGGTGATGGTACAAATATGTACCACCTCTTTTGTCTCACTTTTTTTCATATTTCCGATACATTTTTGCATTTTATACATGCACATAAATACTTTCCTGAGTCTTGGAAGTCTATGTTATTAGAATTTGGTGCAATAATTTTTGCAAATTTATTTGTTTATAAACGTTTTTTTTTTTTTGAAAAAAAGTTGTTTTTTTCCGTAACGCAGACAGCTGCACTCTGAAATTTTTTCTACGTATTCTTCATACACAGTTATATATTACATATTTTTTCTAAATTTTTTGCACACTAGTTTTAAAAAAATATAGGTATATGAAAATATTGGAAAATGCATTTTTTTAGATTGTTTATTATTAATTTATTATTATTTGTTATGTCTGCTTTCCTGAATATATTTATTAAACTATACAGGGTGGCCCAGGGGTCATGTACACCCCCAAAAAGAGCTCCATTTTTTGTAGTAGGAATTTGAAATTTTACATACATAAATGAATCGTTGAAGCTCAACTTTTAACCTATAGAGTAGGTATTTCCTATTTCCGCCTTAACCGGAAGTGATATCAACTTTATTTTTTCAAATGGCAACCACCATTTTTTTTATGCGATTCGGCTAGAGTGTCGGATTCTTTATCTGTCTGTTTTTTAAACAGAAAAATCGGTTAAAAAATGGCAAAGATACGTACATTATTTATATTTTATGAAGGCGGCTATGAATCAAATATTAGCGCTTGCTTTTTTAACAAGTAAGCCATGGAATTTACAAAAAAGGGTACAATGATACTCTTGTAAATTAAAGTTGGATGTAAAGTTACGCAGAATATCTTTATCTTTATGTAGAACTTTAGAAAATTTCATTTTTCCAAAAAAGAAAGGGCCAATATTACGTTTTTACAAATGGCAATATTCATTTTTGATATTACAAGTTTGAAATATTCCCCAGTTAGTATGCCATCGAATGCGTCTACTGATTGTAAAAATTACTAAATCAGTTACCTGTCAAACTCAACGCAAACTTTTGTTTTGCACAGCTCTTATTATTTATGCTTAATCTTATTAGTTATTAGTCTGTAAGTTCTGACGTAATTTTCACATGCTGTATGTCAAGTTGACATTATGTGTTTCAAATTTATAAAATAAATAATGGACATTGACATTTGAAAAAATGTAATAATGGCGCTTTCTTTTTTAGGAAAAAGGAGTTTTCTAAAGTTTTGCATAAACATAAGTTATAAAACATAACAAAAACTTTACATCCAACTTCAGTTTACAACAATAGTAACATTGTACCTTTTTTTGTAAATTCTGTGGCTTACTTGTTAAAAAAGCAAGCGCTTAATATTTGATTCATAGCCGCCTTAATAAAATATAAATAATGTACGTATCTTTGCCATTTTTTAACCGATTTTTCTGTTAAAAAAACAGACAGATAAAGAATCCGATACTCTAGCCGAATCGCATAAAAAAAATGGTGGTTGCCATTTGAAAAAAAAAGTTGATATCACTTCCGGTTAGGGCGGAAATAGGAAATATCCACACTATAGGTTAAAAGTTGAGCTTCAACGATTCATTTACGTATGTAAAATTTCAAATTTCAAATTCTACTACAAAAAATGGAGCTCTTTTTGGGGGTGTACATAACCCCTGGGCCACCCTGTATACACTGGACTCATAATTAGCGACTCCGAAAATCCTTACGTACAAAATTTAGCATTTATCTGCTAATTTTTGACAATTTAGTCCGCCACATTGGATCCGCTATTTTAAATTTTAAAAATCTGACTTCAGATTCGTAATCGGCGACTCCAAAAACCCTCATTGTCACTTTCATATCTGAGGTACGTGTTACAGAAAATGTGTCCCTTAAAGGGTTAAAAAACGGTGAATTTCGTTTGAAGATTTTTGCTACAGTAGCAATGAGAGATATAAGTCTATAATTTAGTGGTATCGTTGTATCTCCACTTTTATAAATTGGCTTTACAATCGCTATTTTCAGAATCTCTGGCCAAATACCTATTACAAAAAACTGTTTGGCGTTTCATGGAAAGCGTCCAGTTTTTTGTTTCTACGCCGAAGGTTCCCACTCACAAGTACCCACTCCAAGAAATACATATTTAATAAATTTAGATAATTTTAAGCTTAATAACTCGCTTCGTGAATTTTTCTTAATATACCACTGGCTCTGAGTTTGAGTCACTACTGGCTCTGTCACAAACCTGCCTACATTCGAACATGCGCGTAGCGTTTGCTACAAGTAGACGAGAGTCAGGAACAGTGGCCACATTTTTAAAAAAGTTGTAATAAAAGCCAGAATTAACCTTTTTTCTCTACCCTGATAGTACTAGGTGACAAATTCAAAGACAATTCAAATCTCAACAGATTTTCACTCTAGGACTGAAAGAAATAATATTTTAACTAAAATTTCGGAGTTACAAAAATTTAAAAACAAGTAGCCACTGTACCTACCCTGATGGGACACTGGCCATTAGGATATGGTACAATGGCCATTACCGTTTAAAAAATAGAAAACAATGCAAATGGGTGGTATTTGTTAGAATAAAGATATATTATGTTAAAAATATGTCACACAAAAATAATAATAGTAATAATGCAGATTAAATTTATTTAAAAAAACAACTGAAATGTATATAGCGAAGTAGTTTAACTAATACTATACATGTAATAATGGTTAATAGTTAACAAATACAATACATGGACAAACTAGGGTAGAAAACAAGAGTATAATTTAATTTACCTGCTAAAGCCATTCTAAATAGTCCTCTTTCTAATGGCGGTACATCAGTAATCCCTTATTAATATTGTGACATTTGTAAAAGTGACATTTGTGACAGCTGACATTTATTAAGTTTTATAGTTTACATACTTAGTTTATTTAGTTTATACACACTAGTTATTAGTAAAGAATTGTATGGAATGACATATTGAATATTCTGGATGTCAAAAGAATTTTCTAGAAATGTAGAAACTATAAATACTGGTGTTGTTACTAGGATAGAGTTAGTTATGTTTTGAATGTTACATGGTTAAGACCCACGAGTTGTAGATTGTTAAATAAACGTGTTGGAATTGAAGAAGTGAATCATTTGAAGAGAAATACGTAACATTTTGGTGACAGCGGTGGGATAATAGAAGAGTTCGAAAAAAAAAGTTATATGGTGAATTCGTAGATATTAAAAACAGAATTATACAAATTCAAAATGAAGAAATAGTGATGGCCCCCAAGCTTCAAGATTACAATCAATCAAGAAGGATCATCGTTGAAGAGGATATCCAAATGCCCCAAGGATCGGAGAACATCATTATTGCAAAACTTGATGGAAATGGTGAAGGTTTGAGTACTGGAATAGTCGAGGCCAATGAACGAAACGATGGCTTATTGATTGCAAGAACCCTAGTACAAATGAATAACCATATTCCAGTAAGAATTGCCAACATATCGGACAGGAAAATTATCCTTAAGAAAAATGAAGTATTAGGACGTTGTGAGCCAATTGAAAGGGTAGTTAAATGCGAGGAAGTCAACCAAGCCCAGTTAAATCCAGCAAAGGTATGTGATCCAACTATTACAGAATCTTTGCTCAAGAATGCTGCCCATCTGCAACATGAAGAAGCTAGAAAAGCTAGACAGTTCCTCGAGAGATATCAAGATGTCTTTGCCAATGGAAACATCACCGGCAGAACAAGTCTGGTTCAACATCATATAGACACCGGCAATAACCCACCGATAAAGCAAGCTCCAAGAAGACTACCATTCGCTAAACAGAATGAAATTACCGGAATGATCGATAAAATGCTGAAAGAAGGTGTCATCGAGGAATCATCGAGCCCATGGTCTTCACCCGTTGTTTTAGTTACGAAGAAAGATGGCACAACAAGATTCTGTGTGGATTATCGGAAGCTGAACAATGTGACTAGGAAAGACAGTTATCCTCTACCTCGAATCGACGACACCCTGAACACTCTTTCAGAGTCAAAATGGTTCTCAACATTGGACTTGAAGAGCGGCTATTGGCAAGTTGAACTTCATCCCGACGATAAGGAGAAAACTGCGTTTTCTGCTGGTACCGGTCTTTATCAGTTTAAAGTTATGCCATTTGGTCTTTGCAATGCACCGGCCACTTTCGAGAGACTGATGGAGTTAGTACTCAGAGGAATGACGTGGAAAACTTGCTTGGTATACCTTGATGACGTCATTGTAATGGGGAAGTCATTTGATGAACATCTTAAAAATTTGGAGGATATCTTCAGAAGATTCAGAAATGCCAACTTACAGTTAAATCCGAAGAAATGTTCCCTATTTCAAAAACAAGTAGAATTTCTCGGACACATAGTATCCGCCGAAGGAATTCAAACCGACCCCAGGAAGATATCTGCAATCAAAGAATGGCCACGACCCAGAGATAAACATCAAGTAAGAAGTTTTCTTGGACTATGCACATACTATAGGAAATTTGTAAAGGATTTCGGAAAAATTGCTAAACCACTACATCGGCTCACTGAAAATAATGTTACCTTTGATTGGACTCCAGACTGCCAGCAAGCTTTCACGGAACTGAAGAAGCGCCTAACTACAGCACCAATTTTGGCATACCCTAAACAAGATGGAATGTTTATTTTGGATTGTGATGCCTCTCAACACGGAATTGGATCAGTCTTATCCCAGGTTCAAGACGAAGAAGAAAAAGTTATTGCCTATTTCAGTAAGACACTAGGCAAGGCTGAAAGAAATTACTGTGTCACGAGAAAAGAATTACTGGCCATCATCAAATCGTTGGAGCATTTTCATAGTTACCTTTATGGAAGACACTTTTTAATTAGGACAGATCATAACGCCCTGCAGTGGATTATGAATTTTAAGAACCCAGAAGGACAAGTTGCTAGATGGATGGAGAGACTACAACAGTATAATTTCAAAATAATGCACCGGAGTGGAAAAACACATGGTAATGCAGACACATTATCAAGAAGACCTTGTTTAGAACAGAAATGCCGCTACTGCCAGAAGATTGAGACTAAAGAATCTTCATACGAGACCTGCAATGAATTGTTAATGGCAACAACGATAGAGGTTGAAGATGAATGGTCCTCGGAGGAATTAAAGAAGAGTCAGAAGAAAGACAGTGACCTGAAATTAATCCGGAACTGGCTAAAGAATGGAGTTCGACCAACTTGGCAGGAAGTTTCCAGATATGGTACGACTATCAAGGGATACTGGGCTCAATGGAATTCCCTTTGTCTTCGCGATGGCCTACTGCATCGGAAGTGGGAGAGCCCCGATGGAGTATCCGCAGTTTACCAGTTGGTCTTGCCTAAAGCAAGAATCCACCAAGTGTTAGAAGAACTGCACAACAGCCCAACCGGAGGACATTTTGGAGTAACCAGGACTTTGGCTCGAGTAAGGGACCGATTTTATTGGATAAACTGTCGCCGAGACGTCGAAGAATGGTGCAAGAGATGTGATCTGTGCTCTGCCAAAAAGGGACCAAAAACAAGAAGCCGTGGTAAAATGGTGCAGTACTTATCCGGAGCACCATTCGAGAGAGTAGCTGTGGACATTCTTGGACCATTACCTGTAACCGACCGTGGCAATAAGTACTTGATGGTGGTAATGGACTATTTCTCGAAATGGCCCGAAGCAGTACCCCTTCCCAATCAAGAAGCAGAAACTGTAGCCGAAGCGTTCATCGAGAATGTCATAGCTAGACATGGAGTGCCCCTCGAACTGCATTCCGATCAAGGAAGAAATTTCGAATCAGAGCTGTGGCAAGAAGTGATGAAAACAATGGGCATCAAGAAAACCCGAACAACTGCGCTTCATCCCCAGTCGAATGGCATGGTTGAACGCCATAACAGAACCATATGCCACTACCTGTCTAAATTCGTATCTGAGAATCAAAGGGACTGGGACAAATTGGTGCCTCTGTTCTTGCTGTCGTATCGAAGTTCCCAGCATGAGTCGACTACCTACACTCCGTCTATGCTGACCTCTGGAAGAGAAATGAAGTTGCCTACTGATCTCATACTTGGCCATCCAGTAGAAGAAAATCAGGAACGATCTTTGCCAGAATTTGTGGAGGACTTGCGAGAGAGAATGGACCGGATCCACCGATTTGCCAGGGAGAAGCTGAAAATTCACAGCGACAAAATGAAGCAGCGTCTCGACACTACATCAACAGAGACTGCATTTAAGCCTGGTGATGCAGTATGGTTGTACGCCCCAAAAAGGACGAAAGGAAAAAGTCCAAAGCTTCAGAGCAACTGGGAAGGCCCGTACACCATAATAAAGAAAATCAACGACCTGGTCTACCGCATCCAGCTGTCTCCAAGAAGCAAGCCGAAGGTGGTCCATCTGGAAAGGCTCGCAAAGTACACAGGACATAATCCACCCGATTGGTTTGTCGTCGAAGATCCACCGCCTAGGACTGAAGACAGTGTTATTCGAGACGAATAACTTTGAAGAGGGGAGCAATGTGACATTTGTAAAAGTGACATTTGTGACAGCTGACATTTATTAAGTTTTATAGTTTACATACTTAGTTTATTTAGTTTATACACACTAGTTATTAGTAAAGAATTGTATGGAATGACATATTGAATATTCTGGATGTCAAAAGAATTTTCTAGAAATGTAGAAACTATAAATACTGGTGTTGTTACTAGGATAGAGTTAGTTATGTTTTGAATGTTACATGGTTAAGACCCACGAGTTGTAGATTGTTAAATAAACGTGTTGGAATTGAAGAAGTGAATCATTTGAAGAGAAATACGTAACAATATGATAAAGTAGTGGCCACTGTACCTACTTTAAATCTGACCACTGTACCATCAACTACATGTTTTTTGAAACAATGGGTAATTACAAAAGCTATTTAATATCATCAAAATAATGTTATGTATATCAACGCTTACATGTATTAGACATAAATCGTCAAAATTAGTTCAGTTCGATATGTAGGTATTTATTCGCTACGCATAATTTTCACCGCTTGTTGTATTTTACTACAAGTGGTCAATTTAAAGTTAAGTTCATGCAAAAAGAAGAAACTTTGAAGCTCAAGGATTCTACCCGTTAATATTCTTAGGATGCTACTTGGACCTACTTAGGATGCTACTTGCTCTGCAGTGGGTGCAGCCACTACTCTTTACAAATAAAAAAAATAGCACGAAAGTGACCATTGTTCCTGCGTGGCTACTGTTGCAGGCTCCCCTAATAATAAATAGACTGTGGGCACCGTAGTAGAATTCGACTTCTAAGTCTGTTTGTTGTATTTTACTATTAATACCCACACGTTTTAATAACGCAATGGCAAAATATAACGTTTAAAGTTAGTCACAACAAGCGGATACGTAGAAACAGGACATAACGTTCGGTTTACCGACAGACCCGGATGGGCAGTCATAAGTACTAATGGGCCAATAAAATGGACCATTTAGAGCGGGACAATAAAAATTTAACGAGCGTAATGTGCTGCATTTATTCGACTCTAAACAATTAAATTTAAGTAAACAATTGTTGCAGTTTAAAACTTTTACCGGATGAGGGAAGTGTCAAATAATGGAATATTTCGGCAATTCAGCACGGTTGCACATTGCGAGAGTATGACAAAACTTCAATGCTGTACATGTTTTCTTCATTTGTCTGGACCTTTCTAACTGACCATTAAAATCGTTTTGTCGACATCGAATTAACGTCCTTTCTTAATTAGGTAATCAATTTATTTAGAATAAAATTAATTACTTAAACTTAATAATAATAATAAGACTTACGCCCTAGTAATATTGGCAGAGGGAGTGATGACCAGATTCACCAAGAACATCGCGGCATTAGGACTGTCTTAATATTGTTAGAAATGGCCAGAAGGCAGTTGTACTACAAATATGTCATATTGTTAGAAAGGTTTTGGGACAGGATGAATTTCCTCCCCTGGCCTGAGCCTAATTTCTGCTGGAGGCGGGGATGAGATATCAAGCCATCACTGTCTGCAGTAGGAATGGGTGAATGTTTCCCAGCGTTTATGCTGAGAAGTGTGACTATAGAGTCGCAAAATAATAATAGAGAAATAATCAGCCAGGAAAAATTCCACACAACAATATATTTTTAGTTAATACCTACTACAAAGGCACTACAAAACCAATCAAAACTAAAAAAAGAATGTATCAAAATTTTTCTTTTCTTCTAGCTCCTAATAACGACAAAGGAAATGTTGTTCCCGCTTTCTTAATACCTTTTCTTGCACTAAATTTAAAACACGCAGATTTGAATGTTTTATTTTATCATTTCTGAAACATTAATATTATAGTCATAAAACATTATTATAGTCATTGTCATATTTAAGGAAATATGATAAAAGGAAATATAGCAAAAGCAAATTGTAAATATTTTGTATTCGATATACAAGGTGAGTTTTTAGTGTGTATTTATAGTCTATAGCATCGCTGTTTTATAAAGAATGTTGAAATGAAATAGATGTAGTTGTCTGCACCCTTTTTTGCCACCTTTATAAAATATTGCCGAATATACAGAGTATTCATATACTTCTGGGGGTTCATTACCCACCTTATTTTAAATGGAACACCTTATATATTTTAATTTGGAAAGTATACAGTTTTGAGTATAAAATTTGTATAATAGCCTATACCTAAACGTAGCCGTTTCGGAGATATTTGATGTTTAAAAAAATTACAGATGTTAGGGTAAGGTAAAACCGTCACAACTTTTTTTTGGATAGTTTTTGACATGGCGTAAGAACATAATGTGTTCCTTGATATGCAATTAAAATAATTTCGAAAATGCTATACCATGTGTTCAATTTATTATATTACATTTTGCCAACCACAACTCGAGATAACTTGTTTAGTTCAAATGCAACAACCTTATTTTTTCGGTCCAGGTTGTCTAGCTTTCAGTTGTCTTTTTGCTCATATGTACATAAATCATTGTGGTTAAAATAAGGAATTTCGGAGATATTTCCGATTTTATTCGGTTTCTAAGGATTTTTTTTAAAAGTTTCCATATCCATCAGTCAAACCTTGAATGGAAACAGCAAACTTAAAAATTTAACTAACCTCACTATCTATTGCTTTTTTAATATGAGAAAACTGAAATACCAAATATAATAATTAAACTGAAATCGGATAAAATGTCTTCCATTATTTTAATTGAAAATAAGCCATAATCCATATTTTCTTTAGATACACCGAAATTTTTTCTTAAAATATATCAAAATTGGAAATAAATGTCTTTCTTAGTAAGAAAAGGTACTGTATACCTGCTTATTACCAATAAGCAAATTGAGAATTAATGTTGAACTCATTAATATGTTTGACTACAAAGGAGGGTTCCAACAACAATAGGAGCTAATTTATTTAACAATTGTTCAGAAACGCCATCGTTTTCAACAAGAAGAAATGCAGAAAGCAAGTGCAGAAACGTTTTAAGGGGGAAACCCAATTAGAACATACAAAAAAAACTTAGTTTCCCCCTATAAAATTAAAGTTCAACATCACAAGAATATGTATGTAAAGTTTTGTTGTAAAATTCGGACTACTTCCAGTGCTACAGCGCTATTTTCTCCCTATAAAATTAAAATTCAATATCACGAGAATATGTATGTAAAGTTTTGTTGTAAAATTCGGACTCCTTCCAGTGCTACAGCTGACATGTGTGACTCATCACCGCTCTGGTCTGGGGCGCACACCAGATATACTTTCGGAGTGCGGCGCACTGTCTCTTCTAATCTCCTACTTCCAAACTCCTGTCCTGTTATTGGGAGAAGGAGAGGGAGATAGAGAGATGGATAGACGGAGAAATGGAAAAATGGAGAGATAGAGATATGGAGAGATATAGATATGAAGATATAGAGAGATATAGATATGGAGAGATAGAGAGATGGAGAGATGGAGAGATGGAGAGATGGAGAGATGGAGAGATGGAGAGATGGAGAGATGGAGAGATGGAGAGATGGAGAGATGGAGAGATGGAGAGATGGAAGATGAGAGATGGAGAGATGGAGAGATGGAGAGATGGAGAGATGGAGAGATGGAGAGATGGAGAGATGGAGAGATGGAGAGATGGAGAGGGATGGAGAGATGGAGAGATGGAGAGATGGAGAGATGGAGAGATGGAGAGATGGAGATGGAGATATGGAGAGATGGAGAGATGGAGAGATGGAGAGATGGAGAGATGGAGAGATGGAGAGATGGAGAGATGGAGAGATGGAGAGATGGAGAGATGGAGAGATGGAGAGATGGAGAGATTGAGAGATTGAGAGATTGAGAGATGGACAGATGGATAGATGGATAGATGGAGAGATAGAGATATGGAGAGATGGAGAGATGGAGAGATGGAGAGATGGAGAGATGGAGAGATGGAGAGATGGAGAGATGGAGAGATGGAGAGATGGAGAGATGGAGAGATGGAGAGATGGAGAGATGGAGAGATGGAGAGATGGAGAGATGGAGAGATGGAGAGATGGAGAGATGGAGAGATGGAGAGATGGAGAGCTGGAGAGATGGAGAGATGGAGAGATGGAGAGATGGAGAGATGGAGAGATGGAGAGAGGGAGAGACGGAGAGACGGAGAGACGGAGAGACGGAGAGACGGAGAGACGGAGAGACGGAGAGACGGAGAGACGGAGAGATAGCCAGATAGGGAGATAGGGAGATAGGGAGATAGAGGGACAGGGGGAACGGTACGGGAACGATAGCTCAACTCTTCACCTATTCAGCCGATCCCACTGAAATTTTTTACACGTCTTTCTGACATCACCTTCTATATCATCTTTTATATGAACCTTTTTTATGGCAAAAAACTGCAAAACAGTCAAAATTTTTTAGTTTAATACTTTTTTCCGCTGTAAAAGTTACGCCGCATTCTTATCAGAAAACTGTATTACTACTCCAACGTTCATCCTAATAATGTGTGTAATTAAATTCTTATAATTAATCTTTCGGTGTGAAAAAGCATAGTACGAGCTAAAATAATTTTCCCTCAACGAACTGCAGCTTTTCTTCCTACAATACATCTGCTATAAATATACAAACACCACATTGTTCACAATGTACGCACATTTATTACCTAACGGATACATCTTATCATAAATAGAAATATACGAGAAGAATCCGTATATTTAAGAGTAATTATAATAATTTCTTGTTTAGCATTACTGCCTACTTATTTAAATCACTAGAAAGCACATAAATAGCCTTACATATAAAACATCGTTATATATAATAATATTAATTGAGGAAATGTACAGGATGTGTTCACAGTAGAAGCATAAATATCACATATTTTATTTTAATAAATCCGAAAATAATTAACCTTGTAGGTCAGTTGAAGTATACTGGTTGTGGAATAACTTCCTCATGAAACGTTGTATGTGCGTATGTGTAATAATGAATAAACATAAATTGTTAGAGTACACTCTAGTTAAATTTTATCCAGTTGAATTTGATGTTATGACTTTTACAGTGATTTACTATGTTACCTTAAAGTTACAGTTACATTTACAGTCACCCAATGATGAGAGGGGCAACTAAGTTTGTGTGTGGGGGGGGGGGGCGAATCTTTAAAAGACTAAGAGACGAGGAAATTTATATTGATATTATTAAAAATACACTAATTCTTATACGAATTTTGATGAGTGTTAACAAGAAATTGGTCTTCTTTCAGTCTCTGAATATTCGGCACTGATTATTAATTGGATAAGCGGCAGGACGTAAGTGGGAGAAAAATTTGAAGGTCTGCCATTTTGTAAGACAGTAAGAAGACCCAATCGCAGCAGACCCGTTTTCGCGCTATGAGCATGATCACATATCGGCGCGTATCTGCGTGCGAGCAAGTGAAATCTGATTATGGAGTAGATTCATGATATTAATAAAAAATGGTTATTATAATGATTAAAAAAATGATTTATAACTCATATCACGATTCACATCACGATTAAACAGAATATTTTCATTTCAAAAAAGAATAATTTTTAATAACTACATAATTCAGATATAAAGTACATAAAACTTGGTAAGAGGAGAAAAAAAACGAAATTTTTTCAACGTATTTCTGCCTTACAGGACAATCACAACGTCGTATAATAAACGTCATACATCATATAAAGTAGAGACTTAAATACAGAGATTTACATAAGATATAAATATATAGACTCAGTTTTGTCTTCATGAGAGTATTTATTACTTACGCACATAAAAAAATTTTTGGAAACATTATTGCACATATACCTACAAAATGTTTCTCAAAAAGTACACATCATAAGGAAAATATTTTTGTGTCTAAAATTAAACTGAAAAACGTTTGCGTTGTCTTAAAACCACAAGACATATGACATATGACAAGTCCATGTAAACTCGGCACCTGTAAAATTTGAGAATAAATGGATTTTTGAATGAAATTTTACAGATATACATTTTTCCGATTTTAGTTTTCTTCTGATTTTTTTTTGGCAGGTAGTGGATGGCTTTCTATTTCAGATTTTTTTATTTCAAAACAACCCTAAACGCCTTTAAAAAATCAGTTTTCTCCTAAATTTAAAAATTTAAAGATAAAAAAATTCCCATATTGTGCAAACAGTACTCTCAGTTCATTCTCAGTACGAACTCGGTATAAGCTCATACTCAGTACAAACAGTTCATATCTACTTTTTGGTAACCAGTAGATATGAAACTATTACTTAATATGGAATTTAAAAAAAAAAAACAGATAATATTTCATAAGGATGGAAAAATTTAATATCTCAATATTAAATTGAGTGAAAAATATGATTTTTTTTTAATTAATAAGTACATGTTTTCGGATAAAAAATTGGCAGATTTTCACAGTTATGGTGATTGTTGTATTGTTATCATTTATCAAATGAGTAAAATAAGAAAGATGGGGTATACTTGAGTCATAACAAAATGATAATGTTTAACGGAGGTGAAAAAGCAACTAAATATTGAATCTAAATGTAATTCTATAGGTAAGGTAAAATGAAATGAAATTAAATTATAGAACACAGAATAAAATTACACAGCTTATAATAAAACAATAGCATATCTATAACAACATTTCGTTGCAGGAATGATGAAGCGAAAGAGTTGTATTTAACGAGAATAATAGAATAGGAAATTGTGTTTTATGAATATGTTTTTATAACATATTTTTAATTTATAATCTAATATTCTGTTTTTATTCTCTAAAAACACCTGGCAATTTTTTTATATTCTGCGGAAACCGTATTTTATTAAAATTACTTTCTCTCCATTACCGTTGTTGGCAGAAGGCATACTTTATTAAGTCAAGGAGGCCAAATGGACCGACGCCTATTAAGAAGACTCATCTATAATACAATGATGACCGTTTCCTTTTTTTAGACATCAAAGTAAGCGGCCGAATCGTCGCTGAACGACTACTTCCTCCCAAAGCTTTTAGTTGAAGCGGGCCGCGTGGATATTCAAGGAAACGTATTAATAACAACTTATGTTTTAGCATCCTCGTTGATTTCTTAATTGATAAATAATGTCAGGACAGATACAAATGAGTGTTCGCTGTCAGTCAGCTGTTATTCGATTGTAAGTTGGAATTCGACGTTTAGAAGAATTTGCATTTTATTTTGTAGGTGAAGAAAGCAGCAATATTTTTTCAATGCTCTTGCAAGATATATTTTTTTTCTGGAATAGTTGTAAATATACCTGGAACAAAAAATATTTGACCAGTGAAACACTGAAAAATTAATTTTGTCTATAAGCAGCGTTTGCTAGGGTCAAAGACTATATTATGTTATTAATATGTAATTTTTTTGAACAAGCATTCTTCAACAGCTACTTGCCTTGTCAGTTGTCAAGACTTGCCGAGATATATTCGTGTTTTTTTTAGTCCACATAATATATAGGTCAGATATGCTGTCACTTGTGAGGTGCTTGGAGGAACTTCTAAATTGTTTTCTCTAATGAATGGCCAACTTTACAAGTGATCCATTTCCTTTGTCCATCTGGAGAAATGTGCACAAACTTTTCCAATGTACAGACACAGTTGGCATGCCTGTGTCCTCAAGATAAAGAGAAGGCAGAACCCACCATGCATGAATTGATGGCGTGTCTCAAATACCTCAACTCTCTTGGCTACCACAAACCTTTGTATTGATGAACCTTCATATTGAAACATTGGACTACATTCACTTTGTTCACTTTGTCATTTGTTCTCTTTTGATGATGAATAATAATTACACAGGCACATAAAAAAGTCGAGTGCTAGAAGACAGACCTATTTATTCACATGCATTTTGATGTGCTGAACACAAATCCGATGTCCGTTTTGTCCAATTGGCTCTTGCATTTTTTTCAAACATCAAAAAACATCTTAAAAATGTTTTTGACTGAAATTGAAAAAGCTTAAATGAGCTGACCTCCATTTTTATATATATTTTGGGGCGCTGAGGCCGAATATAAATTGGACGATCAGTTAGAAATTCTGACATAATCTCAAAAAACACCTTAGAAATATCCGAAAAATCCGAAACGATCAGTACCTAAGGAATTTCGACACAACCTGAAAAAACACCAAAAAAATGAAGAAAGAAATGAATGAAAATTAAAAGAATTAAATGCAAAGCTTTAACCAAACATTTTAAACCTAACATAATCTAAAGCAAGAGCTTTAAACAAAAAACTTAAACCATTTATAAATCAAGTTCCTACGGTAAGAACTAGTAAGATTTAAAGTACTTTGTGTAAAGTTACTGCATTAGAATATGTTACATTTTACATAGTAAGAAATATATTCTATTTTATCGTTGATTTTTTTCGATATTTCGGAACTTTGAATTCACTGAAAGCAAGGCAATAATTTTACACAAGGAACTTTAAACTAAGAACTCTAAATCTAACAAAACTTAAGGTAAGAACATTGCATCAAGAACTCTAAATGTAACATATTCGAAGAGAGTAACTTTGGACAAACAACTTTAAACCAAGAACGCTAATCCCTAATAGTTCTTGCCTTAGGAATATAATAGTTCTTGTTTTAATTTATAATATATTTAAGATTTTGGTTTAAAGTTCTCATGTTTAAAATTGTTAGTTTAAGCTTTTAGTTAATTTATTTTTCGACATTTTTAAGGTGTTCTTTGAGGTTATGTTAAAATTCTCAAATAATCAGATAATTCTGACCTCATATTCCGTTTCAGCGCCTAAAATTACGGAGAGGTATACTGATCAGTTCAATTAACTTTTTTATTTACTTGTTTGGGATTATTCGGGCATTTTTAAGTTGTTTTTTGAGGTTATGTCAAAATTCCTAACCGATCAGCCAATTCTGACTTCAGATTCGGATATAGAAATTGTGGTCAACTCATTTAATCTTTTCATTTGGTTCTTGTGGTGTCTGTACACAACATAAAAACTGAAAAAAAGTACCACATTAAACCGGAACATTGTACAACAGCCCTCTTGCACTATCAATTACCATTTTTCTCGTTTCCTAAAGTAACATTTGGTGATGAAAACGTTCTAAAAATGAAGACTTCGAAATGAGGACTGAATAATTTTTTAAAGTTCAGATTTCAGTGCTCTGTTCAGTCAGTTTTCAGTAGGGCTTCGGTATATGTACGCATATTGAATGTGACAAGGTCGTCGATGTATGGTGAATGTACTATTAATTAAGTTAATTTTAAAACATAGCCAGCAACTTTAGACCCTTGTACTGTTTAAAATAACGAGACCTCGAAAAAAAAACCTCATCAAAGTTGGCCGAACAAAAAAAAAACCTAATTCTATTCTTAATCTTGAATTACAACCTAAAACTTCTCTAATCTATAGTTTATAACCCCATTGTATTGTCAAGGTTGTCACATTTTGGAATGGGTCATTTTACCGGGTATATAAAAAACAAAAACAAAAAACTTCATTTCAAAAAAAAAAACTATATTTTCGAAAAAATGAAACACTATTTAAAGAAAATGACGACCGCCCATATTTATACCCATTTGAGCTCTTACTTTAACTGAGACAATAACGTGTTGTAATATCCACGGAGTTCCATTAATTTCTTCAATTTTATTGACAACGTATTGCTGAAGGTATTCCATGCCAAGGGGTTTCAAAAATTGATTTTTTTTAGAAACGGCCGGAGAAAAAAATCACAGTGGGTCAAATCGCAAGATATAGGGGGGGGAACACAGCATTATTATTGTTAAAATGGTTAATAAACCATTGGAAGAACTGTAGCCTTAGAGATTCGTCCGCTCTGAGAATTTCATGTCTTGTGTGGATTGCAGACGATATGGATGGAGCTCCAAATCATCTTCCAGAATTCGTTAACATGTTCACAAGGCAAATCCACTTGTTGGCTCAGATGGGTAATTGATATTCTTGGATTTTCCGTTATCACTTGTCTAACCATTTCAACGTTTTCGTCGGTCCATTTCAACGTCTTCTTCGGATCTGCCACCTCGCTTGTTTGTGATTGACTCTTCCAGCCGCTGTTAAAAGTTTGACTACAACAAGTTTCGTTTCGAGTTTCGACATGACCGCTATTTATATCTCTCTCGTTCATAGCCAGAGTTAATGACGTTTTTTCGTCTCTTTACCTTAGCTATAGATTTTTCCAAACATTAACCAACAAATATCTAAAGTTGATAAACGTTTGCACAATGGTGAAACCAAGAAGAAACATCGGCGCGTTGTAGTCTTATAGTGTCGACACCAGGTGCACACAAGTATTTCTGCGGAAGTGTTCTGATTTGGGCAACGTTTTTGCGAGAAAGGAAGCTTTACAACAGTGAAGACAAAAAAAGTTTCGCAAGCTGCCCCGGGACATGGAAGGATGTTTGCGTACAGTGCGACGAAATTAATTTCGAATGCATTCGGTGGATTTTTTACGTCAATCGCTAATTAGGTTTTGTTAAGGAGAGGTGTAATGAATGTAATCTCCAATTTCCTCACGGACGGATTTGCAATTGCTTGCCGACCAGTTGCGTCAACGCAACGACTATCAACATCCGATCCTGGCGTGCGACTTTCTAGGGTTTTATAGGCCGGGAGCCGGATACTTATTTCGTTTCGTTATCTCAGTACGGTTGATTCTTGGTTTTGTTCATTGTTTATACAGTAAGAGACAAAACAACTGTTTTTTTTGGGTGCTAAATCAGGTCATGAAATATGTGAAGTATAAACAGTGTATCCACAAAAGTTGCCATTATATGAGAAATAATTCTAGTAATTATTACATTTTTTGATTACCTAATTTTGAAATATGTCTGTGTCACAATGACAATTTAAGAAAAGTAAAGTAGAAATATAAATTAACAAAAAGGCCTTGATATTTAAATCTGCGTTGCGTCTGGTTCTTGATAGCACTCATCAGATGGCACTTCAGCACTCTTCCCTATGACTGTTGTTGGTGATTCCCATCTACATTAGTCTCATCTACATCCCATCTACATTAGTCTTATACAGTGCGTTTGAAAAGTAACGCGTATATTCATTTTTTGCTAAACAAATACTTTTGAGGGAAATTTCCGAGACACCTCGATTTTTTTATTACAGTTTAGTGTAATTAATAGGGTACGGAAATGTGTGCGTCAACTCAGAGCTCGGCACTGTAAAACTCTATGATAATGAAAGTATAAACCGTATTTTTTAAGCGCCTTGTACATTATATACGCGTGTGTTTCTCACCCATGCTATATACGGAATTGACGCTTTCCAAAAACGCTCTAGAGCCCGCGTATGCGCAGTTCCCGCCGAGGGAACAAGGGATATTCTTACAAACATTCCGAAGCCTAGTAATTATACATTGATAAATAATAATTAAATATATAGAGCTAAATTCAGAATTTTTTAGTGATGTGGTTAATAAACATTTTTTTTAAATGGAATACCCTATTTTTCCCAAATTTTAGGCTTTCTTTGGTGACCTTCCAAAAATGTCTCACAAGTGGCTTAAAATTGATACCCGGTGATTAAAAAAAACATCAATTCATATTTTGTCCGTAAAGTAAAGTAAAGTAAAGCATCAATTTAAAAGAAAGTGAATTCGAAACATTGACCTATGTTTTCTTTTGTGAATCGATCAAACCTAGTAAAACTGGCAGAAACGAAACGCGCTACAGAGACGTACGAATCATAAATGCACTACATGAAAGTAACTAGTAGCCTCTCACATGTTCTTCATATTCCATTATGAAATTATATCACACTATTCAACGTATTGCATACAACGGAGGTTGTACAACAGCATCAGCTGATACGGTACTACTGCAATCAAATCAAATTGAGGTAATCCCCATCCCATGCTATACGAGTTTCCTGTGGTGTCGCGTCGCTGTAAGCCAACTATGAGCCTTAGTATTTTCTTATTTTTAACGTTAATGAACTCCAGACCTCATTATGATACGTAAATGTTTCAAATTTCAAGATGATCTCAAAGCGTTCTGGAATTATCATGTACACAGACGGGGGGTATCAAATAGACAGACCAACCAGTGGCGGCCGGTGGAATTTGACATGCTCGTATTTCCACAAAGAAGTATGGGACCCACACCATATTTTAGGACCTAAGTAGAAGGCTGTAATGGCAAAAAATCTTCAGGGAAAACTTCCAAATTTTTTTTTCAAATTTTTGAAATTCATAAATTCATAAATAAAATCAAAATCTGCCTCCGGGCAGATCTTGGAAACGGCTTGTAAAATATATATATATAACATATTTTTGTTCATAGTCACAGTAAATACAATTTTTTTTACTTGTGATTTTTAAAAATGCACAAAATATTTTGCAAGCTGTTTCCAAGATCTGCCCGGAGGCAACCATTTTCGGAAAAATAATTTCGCAAGTTTTCCCTGAAGATTTTTTGCCAGTATAGCCTTCTACTTAAGTTTAGTAACCACCCCCTAAATTATGGTGTGGGTCCCATGCCTCCTTATGAAAATACGAGGCATGTCAAATTCCACCGACCGCCACTGAGACCGACAGACAGAATATTTTTTTCGTTTAAATTTAATTTCGACGAATTTCGACGTTTGCGAAATGGGCATAGACAGGTCACTTCGGATTCAGGCTCCTGGGTCATTTAGTAGTTAGGATCTTACATTAACACCGTTGCAAAACAAAACCATAAAAAACGGCGGCGCGTAATCGACGCGAAGGCTATAGCATGAAATGGTAGCACTTCACATTGGTAGCGCGGTGAGTGAACGAGAGAAATAAAAAAGGTAGCAAGTAGTTTGTTGCGTAGGTCGACCCCGCCCGTTAGAAAGCAATCCCGCGGAACAGGGTGAACAGTAGAGCACTGAATACCTACCGTTCAGTGCGTAATATATAGCCAATTCAGTGGAATTTATTTATGATAGATACATATGGGTTATTTCACACGAGATTTACAATGAAAATTTTAATTTGACCGAAATATTTTTTTATTGTTCTCTACACCAAAATATTCGACACGTATTTTTTCGTTTTGAGGAAATCGCAAAAATTTCGACTATGTATATTCGAAATCTGAAAGTACAAAAAAACACTACATTTATGTTTGCTGATTACTCGGAAAGTACGGAACATTCGAAGAAAAAGCTAAGGCAATAAAATTTATTTCTTCCTCTTTTCAGCCATGTGGTCAAAAAAAATATTTGACAAATTTTTATTGTATAATTAGCGACTTTTCATAAACAAATACACTTTTTTCAAAGTTGGACATTTTTTTTTTCTAAATTTTTTTTTTGCTATAAATATTGCTTAAACTATCAACAATTTACTGTAAAATTTGTAGAGTGGGTAGTCTGTAACTTTTTTAGATACAAATTTTTGAAGAGAGGCGAGCACGCTTGGAGCGCGCGCTGGACGCGATGATTCTCGTATAAACTCGTCGCGACTCGCGGTTGTTCCTGTAGACGTGATGATTCCACATTTTTGAGCCATCCTGCAGCAAGTGCGTCGCGTTTAATATTTTTTTTATCAACAATGTCAGTTTCATTTAAAGACCGTTATTGCAACCCTTTTAAAGAAAGCAGTCACAACAAAAGTGTTAATAACAAAAATTTACGGCGCCTTCCTTATGTAAAAAATTGATATGTTTGAATGCAAACGATAAACTGTGCACATCGTGTAGACAAAAAAATCGGAAGAATGTCCTATTCTGATTGTTGTGAGTATATTATTACTAAATTGCAAAATAATGAATTCAAAGTATTATTGTGATACATTATTATCGCTTGCAAATTTTTAGTGCGTTTTTAATCTCAACGTACCGATTTGAATTTGCTATCGGATTAAGACTCTTCCGACGATGACGCCTGTTCTCTTTTTGATGACGAATCATATGTAAGTTCAGAAAAATCTTGTTATAAATTGTAAATGTGCTTATTGTATTCATTTGTTATAGGATCAGTCTGAAATGTGCCCTAAATTAATACATATCTGAATTCAATTTGCAAGCGATAATAATGCACATCACAATAATATGTACTTTGAATTCATTATTTTGCAATTTAGTAATTGTATACTCACAACAATCATAATCCACATTCTTCCGAATAAAAACGATGAAAAAGCGAGGCGCATCGAAATCTGCCAAGAACTTTTGGACACCTGCGAAGCCAACCCCGCTTTCCTTGATGACGTCATTACCGGGGACGAAAGTTGGGTCTTTGAATACGATCCGCAGACAAAGAGGCAAAGTGCGGAATGGCACACGTCGAACTCCCCTCGCCCCAAGAAGGCCAGGATGTCCAGGTCAAAGATCAAGACAATGCTGATTGTCTTTTTTGATTGCCGGGGATTGGTCTATCATGAGTTCGTTCCGCAGGGGACAACCGTAACCGGAAAGTTTACGTCGAGGTGCTGAAGCGGCTGAAATGCAGGGTGAATCGCGTCCGCCCAGACATCTCAAAATCCTGGAAGCTTCACCACGACAATGCGCCTTCGCACACCTGCTTCCTCGTGGCCGATTACCTCGTCAAAGCAGGCAGGCATCACCGTTGTTCCCCAGACTCCCTACAGCCCTGATGTGCCCCACCCCCCAGACTTTTTTCTGTTTCCGCGCCTCAAAACCCCAATGAAAGGACAGCATTTTGGGTCGGTGAAAAACATTCAGAAGGCTTGCACCGACGCTTTAAAGGCGATTCCGGAAAACGACTACCGTGCGGCTTTTGATGCGTGGAAGACCGGCTGGAACCGATGTGTGGACACAGGGGGAATGTATTTTGAAAGTTTCTAAAGATTTGTACATATATAACCAATAAAAACCATTTTTCAAATCTCACTGACATTACTTTCCGGACAAACCCTGTATAATAATATGTATCTGACTTTTGTTTGTTTTTCTTTAATATTAACTATTGGTCACGCCTAGTCTGATCCTAGTCCATTCGTAAATTTTCTCAGAATTAAACACATTTCATTCTGCAGAAAGTTACTAAACTACTTAGAAGCTCAAAAAACAATATTGTTTCTACTCATTTCACGAAGAAAAGAATACTCAACTTGTCAAGCTCTCTACATTAGGGGTGAACTGTATGTCAAATATATCGCACCAACATTACAGTGCCAGAAATATTACTCTTTGAAATGAGAACTCCAACTAACAAGAACTCATAGCACTTAAAAAATTAAAGCATAATGCTCAATTTCAAGATACACACTATCTAGACATAAAAAGTTTTGGTTTTACTATTACACATCAAGAAACCTTAGAAAAAGTTCATTATCTTGTTTGGTTGTAGAACAAAGTGGTTTGACCTTGACAATTATGTCCCTCAAACTAAATGTTCTCTCATCATTTTCATGACCTGATTCGCATTAAGAATTCCATATACAATGATACATATGTAGTCATATGTATTAATAAATAACCATAATGAGAGTAGGATTTTATTTCATATAAGAAAAATCACGATCTAATTGCATAAACCTAAGACCTATTTACATTGTGATAGTACCAAAAATATTAGAAGATATATTAGCTGAGACACGTCAATTTCTAATTCTAAAATGACTTCTTGCGACGTAAAAATGTCATCCCTAAATTCAACCCCCTTCAGGTGACAGCACCAACCCCTAAATTTTCAAATTGGAAGTAGGGGCTTGTGATACTTCATTTGAAAGATCTTTTCGTTCTCTGTTCAAAACTGATGTGGTTTTAAATTTTGTTGCGGAAATTAACAAGAAAAAAAAGTCTCTCCAGCGTAGGAAATTCGTTACATTAAAATAAAAAACAAATCATTATTATTGCAGCAGATGTTAAAAATGCATGCCTTCTAACGTTAGTTAACATCTGCGGGGGTAATCGACCTAATTGCAAGTGTTATTCTTCTTCTTAAGTCAGCTAAATCGTCGGGTTTCGTTTTGTAGACCATACTAGGAGGAAGTCTAATGGCGTGAGATCAGGTGATCGTGCAGGCCATTCTACAGAACTACCATAATGAAGCTACTGAATTTATTCCATTTGGCTGTTCCACACTGTATACAAGATGTTACATTACATTTGATCTTCACCTTATTTCGTCACTGCTTGTTGTTATTCATAATGCACGCGCCAAAATTCATGGATCTTGATATAGTCGACCACACCATGGGCCGTTCGTTAATTCACAAAATCTAAGAACCAGATAAGACTGATGAGGTAACCTGAGTGGACAGTCGCGAATTAGACTTTATTAAGATAGTTAATTTAATTGATAAGCATTCGGGTTTTCTACAACCGCTATTGTTTAATCGCCGAAATCGATGTTTCGAAACGCCGTATCTCAAATTATCTCGGATATAATACTAAATGGGACAACGATATAATCTGGTGGCTACTTGGTTGAGTAAACGGGCATTTCGGTAACTATACGAGGTATGTAAATTAAGTAATGAGACTGATTTTTTTAAATCTGTTTATTTCAATAGAATTACAATTCAGTATTGTCTCCTTCAAAGAAACTTTCTTGGGATGCCACACAACGCTGGGGACGGTTCTTCCATTCCTCATAGCAGTACTGGCACTCATAATACCAGAATAGCCTTCAGCTGGTCGGTTACAGCCATTTGAATGTTTTCTATTGTCCCAAAATGACGTCCCATGAGGTGATTTGTCAATGTCGGGAAGAGGAAAAAGTCACAAGGACTCAAGTTAAGTCAAGTCAAGCGAATATAGAACCTCAGGAGCCACAGGAATGTTTTTACTGTCTAAAAACTCGTTTACTGAAGTGTCTGTGTGACAAGGCGCATTGTCATGATGTTCTTGATGCCTGGTCTCACATGCATGATCCTTTTTTTGTTTTTCAAGAATATATCTGTAAAAGTGTTGATTTACTGTTTGGTCTGGAGGCACAAACTCTTTGTGGACAATTCCCTGGCAATCAAAAAGCAAATCAGCATGCTTCTGTCTGCTTCGGTCTCCGACTTGCTCATTCTTGTTTTTTTGGGTCTTGGAAAGCTTGAAGTGTGCCATTCCATGCCTTGGCGCTTAGTTTCCGGGTCGTACTCAAACACCCAAGACTCAGCACCAGTCGTTCCATAGAATGGGGATCATTTTCAATCGATTCCAAAAAGTCAAGACACCTTTCTCTCCTGATGTCCTTTTGTTCCTGCGAAAGGTTTTTTTCATCTTCAATCGACTCTCTTCCTTCTGAGAATGTCTTAAACCACCGAAAAACCTGGGATCTTGAAAAAACACTGTCACCGTAGGCATGTTGAAGTTTTGCAAAGGTAAACAAATGCCTGTAACAAATTAAAATTTGTACTTGGTGCATTACATGTTTACCTACCGCCCTTCCAAGTCCCGTCTCCGCAGTGTTGCTAGATCTGGCGCTACGTTTCCAGTCTCATTGTTTAATTTACACACCTCGTAAATATGATATTGAAATGAATATATTCTTACAAAACAGAGGCCATGTGGATTTATCCTACAGGGCTTCGTCTAACACACAGTCACTGAAAGTAACTTAAATATCAATGAAACATTACGGTCGAATATGTAGAAAACTAATGTATTAGACATATACTTTTTGTTACTAGGAAAAGACTACTATATAATTTTAGTTTTATATTTATGTAGACAGCTAACATAAGTCTAATCTATATAGGATGGTTAAAGAAATAAACTAACACAGAGAAGGAGCGTGTATTTTCCTCAATACCAAGTTGGACCCCCAAGGAAATATGGGCCTCAGGAGTTACCTGCCTAAAAAAATAACATCTCAGTAGTCGTGTGATTGGCAGTGGCGGTGCGTGATATTTCAGTTAGCCATATCTTGAAAACGACGCATGGGACCCACTTCACTTTTTAGGTGATGACTATACACCTCTTACAGAAAGGATTTATAGTGAAAAAATCGTCAGCAAAGTTTGCGAAAAAAATTTCAAAAACACTGGAGCACTCCCTGGGTTCTCAGTAACGCTCTGTGGAATATTTGCAGTATATTTTTTTTCATAATATAGAAACAAATATAAGGAGACGTTTTTCGATTTGTTACAAAATATTTTTGTTTCAAAAAGTTATGGCCATTTTAATTTTTGGGAAACAAAATGTTCCTATAAAATTAAAATTAAAATGGCCATAACTTTTTTGAAAAAAAAAATATTTTGCAACAAATCGAAAAACGTCTCCTTATATTTGTTTCTAGATTATGAAAAAAAATATACAGTGTTTTTGAAAAATTTTTCGCAAACTTTGCTGACGATTTTTTCACTATAAATCCTTTCTGTAAGAGGTGTATAGTCATCACCTAAAAAGTGAAGTGGGTCCCATGCGTCGTTTTCAAGATATGGCTAACTGAAATATCACGCACCGCCACTGGTGATTGGTATACCAAAGTCCTCACTGGTATCACTCATTGGTATATCAAAGTCAATAAGAGTAAAACAAGTTTCAGAATGAAAGTCCACATGAGAAAAAACTATTCGTTTTTAAGATTGACAGGCTAGTGGCAAAAAGATCTGTATAATTTTTAGGATGCGTTGCCCTTAATCAGCTTTTTGCAGTGATTTAATTAATTTCATCCTATCATCAATTAAGGTCCATAATGAGCATATTTCGTGTACCAAGTTCGGGTGTTGCATGTCAAACGTCTTCTTTTTTTCCCTCTCCAATGTCTCTGGCTCTGTTTGTTTTGCCTCCAACATTGCAGCCTTCATTCTTATTGTATTTACAGTTTACATCGTTATTTCATGTGAATAGGCTTGTTACCTTTATAAGGTTTAGCAGCCTTTGCACAAGATTTGTCTTTGGAAAGGCCTCGTGGGGGTTTTCTGTTCCCAGAAGACCGCATCTCCTGTGTGTTAGTGCTGGGCACTCTAGTATGATGTGAGGTGCTGTTTCATCCTCCTCATTACACAATCTACAAATAGGTTCATCCAAATTTATGCCCATTCTGTGTAGATGTTTTCTAAGGTAACAAGTCCCGTGACAAGCCTTATCTGATTTCTACTCAATTGCAGAATCTCGTCTGTCAGTAATTTTGATGGTGTCTTTACCATACATTTACTGTTTGTTTGTCCTGGTATGTGGTTCCAGTGAGACTGGCGTTCTTTATTTTTCCACCGAGTCAGCCAGAGCCTCACTGAGGACTTTGGAATATCACACATTGGTATACCAAAGTCTTCACAGGGAGGACTATGAAAACAAACCCCAAGCCAGAGAAATCGGAGAGGGAAAAAAAGAAATCGTTTTACATGCAACACCCGAACTTGGTACACGAAATATGCTCATTATGGACCTTAATTGATAATAGGTTGAAATTAATAATCACTGCAAAGAGCTGATTGAGGGCAACGCATCTTTAAAATTATACAGATTTTTTTGCCACTAGCCTGTCAATCTTAAAAATGAATAGTTTTTTTCTCATGTGGACTTTCATTCTGAAACTTGTTTTACCCTTATTAATTTTCAGTTAACCCTCTATGGTTTTCAAGATAAATTCTATTTTTCAAAGGAGAATCTGAATAGTTTTGATTAGCAAGTAATAAAAACTCAATTTTATTATTTAAAAATTCAAATATTTTAAAATCTGACAATTAAGTGAATAATTTCATTTCAATTTTCCAATGTTTTTAAAAATATTGGTAAATTTAACTTTAACGAGCATGATGGTATTCTCGTAGGGCATCTATACCTTGTGGGATAAGGTTAAGTTGCATTAAACTATCATATTCTGAGTTGATCTATACGCCCCTGCTCTGTGTTGATTTATTTTTTAATCACCCTATATAATGTGGTGTATTATTAGCGCAAAGAAATCGCAACGAGATTTTACTAAGATAGGTATAAGTACCAGAGTTTACTTTACTTTTAGTTCTTGTTATTGTATCTTCTTCTGTCACTCCTAATATTAATAATGTTTGACCGACCACGTCATATTATGCTTTACAAGATGCAAAATCTTTATTAACCAGGCTACTGAACACATTTATGTTAATTGTGATAGAAATCAACTTTTAATACTCGTAATTTATAGTTATTTTAATTTTAATCAATCTAAGTTTAATAATAATCAATAGTTATTTTACCTATATTAGAGCCCAAAATGTTAATCTAATATAATACTAACTAACGTTATATATATAAAAAAACATTTCTTATGAAAATTAATAAATTTGGTGTGGGAGCATTTCAGCCATGCTTATCCTGCTATGTCCTTTCTCCGAACGTAAAACACCTACAATCACATTTTTCCTAATTCTGTTAATTTGAACTACTTTTTCTACATCATAATAACCAGTAAGATATTGCTATGCACCGTATATAATTTATATGCGTAGACGTGTATAAAATACGCGCAAGTGTTAATTAACAAATTAACCGAACTACTTTTTTCATTTGACTTCAATGCGGCTATTGCGTGCCGTTCTATTTTCACAATCGATTTGCCACACTCTGTATACACCGATTATGAGACTGATAAAGGCTTCGGTATTCGGAGTGTGATGCATAAAAGCAATCATTTTGCATTGTTCGCGAACCGTGAAAATACGCATTAATTGTTGTACAAGAGCCCGAGTTGCCTAAATAACGTAGGTGTCCTGTCTAAATTTCGGTAATGGGGATCGAATTACTGTTCGTTTTGTAACCCATATTTTGATCGGTACGAGGCCTGAAATTATTTTTTAGCAGGAACATTGTTAACCGATTTAATTCGATACTGTTCTGTAAAAGTCGAGTTGTCAGTATATTGAGATCACAGAAGAAAACCCGTTGCCTAAGGGATCAAACAACCAGTTATGTTCTTAAAAAAATATCACCAGGATTGGCCGAAATGTTTCGCGGGACATAGGCGTACACATCATAATACATGTAATACAGGAAAGTAACTTTATTAAATATAGTAACAAAATCAATAAACTCACACTTTATATCCATATATGTATGTAAAATTTACCCTCTTAATTAGTTTGACGACGTAGCTCGGTTAACAGTACCATCACTGGAAATCTTCTCCAGTACCGAACTGGAGAAGATTTGTAAATACTTTGTAGCATCAGATAAGTTTCTATAATTGTCCCGAGAGTCTTGTTCGCTGTGGTGAAAATATATGCTTATATTTTGAGAACGACCATTCGACATTTACTGATGTAATACTGTTTGCACCCACTTAACGGGTCATCACTGGGTAGCTGCACCATCACAAATATGTCTTAATTTGATAAAACCGGTGTCTTCCTTTAATACTCTTTCGAACTTAACTGGCGCATTTATAGCGGTCACCTACAGCTTGTAGAGCGAAATTATTTCATCCACTATTTGTTGTGACTCATCAACGACACCGTTCTGTTTTGTAATTTTTGTATGACATACATTTTGTTGTCATACAAACCTTTAAATTTACTATGAATATTTTTTAAAGCTGTTTCAATCGACACATCTTGAAATTTGGTCTGATTATCATTAATAGCCGCAGCTTCGGCCGGATCGAATTCTAAAATAACTGTTTGTATTGTAAAGAAAGAATGAATTGAAATGAATTGTAAAGAATGCTTTTATTTTCTGGAAATATTCGGCATAATAAAAAGCGTCTTTCAACCATGTTCCCCAACCAGTAACAATCGGCTGTGGTGGTTCGTGTATATTTTTGAGGGTGCAGCACACGTACTATAACATTCGGAATATAATGTTTTTTTTGTTAGTCTGTTGTCTCATCAATATATTACCACAACCGTGTATTTTTTAATGCACTTTAGTAAATCAGTGTGTATAGTTGGTAGATAGTTGCGTAACCTTGTACGACTTGGTAACAATATCTTTGGAACATACGAGTATTTGTTCCAGAACTCGCGGAATGGTTGTTTATCGAGTACATTCAGGGGTACATCACAGGCACTTAAACCGGCCAAGGCGAACATAAACTGAGTTGACAAGGTCATACCCTCTTTTTTATTTTTATGTTTCACACTAATTATGTGACGGCTACAATCGCGCTTGATTCTACACAGCAGTTTTTCCTTACAGACTCTACACATTACGGTCGCGCCATCATAAAATAAATGTTTGAAACCACAGATTAATTCAGGCCTCTTCAACACGAGTACTCGGTGCCGGCGCGCACCGGTGCTTCACTTCGCAGCACCGGTGCCTGTCGACTGCCTTCCTCTTGCATTTAATTCCCAGTGCTTGGCCGGCGCTCGGCTGGAGCGGCAAAAGCACCAGAGTTGGAGAGGGCTGGATTAATTGGTACCAGTCTAGATTATGGGAAACAGAGTTTTGACAAAATTTTAGTTAATCTAGGCTAATTAGGAGGTGCTGAACACGATGCAGGTCCCGTGTTACGACGACGCTTCGTTTTCGAGATACGTAGGGACGGGATATTTCGGGTTTTTAGGCTACGGAGCGCGCAAAACTGGTTTTCGCGGGGTAAAGTGCGCCTCAACATAACCTAACCCATTGACGTAACTTAACCTAACCTAACCTAAACTAAAAAAAGCTAATTATAATTTTAAAAAAGAATGAAGTTTCAACCTAACCTAACCCAACTTAAAATAATCTAATTAAGAGCATAAGATTCCTTAATGATGTCAAGAAAAGCTTGCAAACATTTTTTTCCACACTAAGAGCAATTTTTCTTAGCAGAGAAAAGTTCCTCTCTCGTACAAAACTCATTGGCCTGGCTCTCATTATGTGGACAATTTAGCCAATTATATACCGTGATACGTGACATGTTTGTAAACAACTTCTGCATATGTGCAACGTGGTCCACGTTGCAGATATTATACTACACGTGGGCTAAAAACCGGTTTTTCCAAATTTTAACCTTTTACCCCGAAAAACACGCCCCCTATGTATCTCGAAAACGAAGCGTCTCGTAAAACGGGACCAACTGCATTGTGTTCAGCACCTTTAAATTAGTCTAGAAAAGTAAAAAATTTTTTCAAAACCTTCTTTCCCATAATATAGACCTGTGCCTATTCATTTATTCACTTTGTGAGCAAATGATTTTTTAGGCGTTTGCCCATAGTACAATTTATTATTAAGGTAATACTGACGCCGACGACATAAACAGCTCGAAAATACTAATATTAATGCCAGAGTCTGCCAGCCAGATGGTGGGGAGAAACGACTGAAACCCATATGACCTTTATAATTTATATATGACCGCTATGACTTATGACCAATATGATCGTTATGAACGTGATGAATCGTACGATTATTGTTACCAGTATGACTAAAAGTCATATTGGTAATAATAACCATGTCCTGTATGACCCGCATTATCTTTGTAACCGAAATTAATTTTATGACCCACATGACCTTTGCATCTTATACGGCTCAATTATCCAATTGATATTTATGACACATATGACAACAATAAACTAATAACCTATATGTCTCATGTATTGAAAATGACCTATTTTGAAAATGGATATGAGAGTAAAAATGAGAATAGAGAATTCATAATATGATGATTTTCATTCATACTTCCACGTAATATATTTCCAAAAAATTAATTATTTGACCTACTTTGTAAAGTTATCCACCACATTCCATTCCACTATGTGGCTGTGGAAGTAAAATGGGCAATGCCAGAATATCACTTAAAATAGGTTACGATTTTTTTTATTGGATTTAAAGGAAGGTGTATATTTTATTGCTCTACTATACCTCATCTATATGTAAGAAAAATTTAGGTACTAATTTGAAATCTAAAATGTTCTTATACATATTTGAAAAGAGAAAATATACGTAGACCGCTTCATATTGCTTTCCGGAAAGAAAGCAAAGTAATGTATTTTTGGTTGATTACTTATTAACAATTAATGTAATGGACACATTTCACAATTTTCTTATACCTATAGATACTCGTGTATTAGAAACTTATATCATATAATTTTAACTAAATGACCCATGAAATGTTTTTGACCATGTTAAGTCTGAAAAATTAAAATAGCGTAATAACATAATGATGATCAATCTATTTAAAATAACTAATGAGGGTTACACAGGGAAGTGTTTGAAAAGAATGAATGGTGTCTATGTTGCCACCTTTTGCGCCAGTGCGGTCGCGGTGCCGCGTTGACTCAACTGACCCACTGAGCTATCGCCGCGGTCTGTACGACCCTCCATTTTTTAAAATTATGAATCATTAGTTTTTAAACGATCTCCATTATGAGACATAGCATGCCTTGTCATCTTTGAGAAATATGATATACTTTTCTAATAAATTTCGTTAATAATAACACAGAGGATAACGGTCAAGAAAAAAAACAACTAAAACGTAAATACCTATATCAAACACTCTTATGTATATATTTTGTCTGCACTAGATAAAAGATAGGGTAAGTTTTCTTCTTCAACGATGTGTTTAGGGTATTCTTCTATTAGCGTTTCTGCATCATTTAGCTTTTCTTCACTTTGTTTATCTTGATCATCGGCTGGATTTTCATTTTCATTACTCCTGTCAACCTTAGTCATATCTCTGCAATAATGTGGATATTGATTTCAACGGTTAAGATACAAGGTGCCAAAGCTTATATTCGTAAGTGTAAATAACACCTCAAAATCCATATAACAAGAATTAAAATATAAACCTTTACAAGTAAATCCTCTATTGGAGACGCAATTCCTGGACTATTTTTGTTTTCGGCGTAGCATCTAATGAACAGTAAAATGTGTCAGACATTTAGACCAACCTTAAGATTTTTCTACTAACCAGACGCAACGTCCTAGTAGGCGATTGCTAATCCATCCATGAGGAAATAGGAGATTACATTAATTACACCTCTCTTTAACAAAACCTAATTAGGCGATTGGCGTAAAAACGCTGTCTAATTCATTTGAAATTAATTTCGTCGCACTGTAAGCAAAAAATATCCTTCCATTTTCTGCGGGGGGGATTACGACATCTTTTTTTGTCTTCGCTGTTGTAAAGCTTCCTTTCTCGTAAAAACACTGCATAAATCCGAATACTTCCGGAGAAATAGTTGTGTGCATTGGGTGTCGACATAACTCTTGCCGAGTATACAACAGAACAAAATGTTTTCGCTTCTTCAGTAATTACTTCTTTAATTTTAAATTGTTCTACTTCTATGCATAATATTTACATCATTTATTTGTATTTTTCAAGTATTCATTTAAAATCTCCTTAATTGATGATCTTATTACTTTTATTGTTAAATCTATACTAATTGATGAATTGACTTTATTTTATCTCAAGCATGAAATATGTACGCTTCAGCATGTCCCAATCACATTTCAGCAATCAAATTATCGAATTTTTTTAACACATACCAACATTGCCTACCAGCCTATATCTTGGTCACAATATCACGATCATGATCATGTATCAGCCTGCCGTTTTTCTATTTATTGGATAAAATTTTGAAACTTTGAACGTGTATACTAGATGGTGGTGGGCCCATTATGACATATTACAATACAGGATACCGGCAGGAGGTATTGATTTTTTTGAAAGACTGCCACAGTCTTATTTTTGAACGAAATTAATGCATTAAACTATGCATTAAACGATGCATAGTGGAAAATAAGAAAAAAGTAATCAGGTGCGAAAAATTAGAAAAAAGTTAAAAATCAGTTAGGTGGTGCCCGTTTTTGTCTAGGCACCCCAGTAGACGGCGTGAGAAATTGTCCATACTCCTTTGAAGCATATCACGTGGAACCATTCGAATTTCTCGGGTGAATCTTTCTGAAAGAGCTTCGTACGTGGTTTGTTTATGTATACTCGAGATTTAAGGTAGTCCCATAAAAAATAGTCACAAGGAGGAGGCTACTCCACATCTCCACGCAATGAAATCAAACGTCCTGGGAAACGTTCCCTTAAAAAATCTTTTGCTGCTCTGGATGTATGGCAAGTTGCTCCATCTTGTTCTTCGTCTTCTCAATTGCGGCAGAAAAATCATGTAACATCGCTAGGTAGCTGTTACATCTGTATTTACAGTACCTGTGAGTCCGTTTTCACGAAAAAAGTAAGGGCAAAAAATTTGGTTAAAATAAAGTGTTAGGCTAAATTTTGTTAATCTTCTAAGATGCCAACTTGTTGAAATCGGAAAGGAAGTCTCTGGACGTCGTTTTTTGTTTGTCAATTTTGAATCACAGAACTCGTTCAATGATGATGTTGTAAACAAACTCCATGGTAACTGAAATTACATCTGCCAACTTGAAAATACTACCTACTCGGAAAATATTATGTTCACCCCACCTCACATGACACGCTCTTCAAAAATTGCATACCTTCCTGTCGGACCCTATACTAATTGTACCCCCTACTTCGTTAGCAAGGATCATTGGAAATTGAATAATATTTCAAAATTCGTATAAAATATTCCACCTTCAATTTCACACCTTTAAGGGCTGAATTTCGAAAACTTCACTTCTGAGTGAGCATATAGACATACATTATGTGAGTGTCAAACAAGATCGTATACTTTGACCGCAGAACTTCATCGGTGAGTGAGGATATTAGCTATAGGTAAATGCTCTGATTTATAAAATTACCGTTTGAAGTGGAATCTTTAGCAACAATAATTTCGACTTAAATAAATCACGAAATCCAGAGATTAATGTTTTTTTAAATAAGAGACAACATTTCCGCCTAGGCAATTTAGCATATTCTGACGACATACCTCTTTATCATTTTAACATCTTACTTAATTTATCTTGGAGTCGTGATTCTCAAATGGAACCGTTTTCAGCCATCCGTAAAAATTTGAATGCGTAGGTTCCATTATTATAAAGTGGCATTCACGATTAACACTGTTACATTTCTGTTTATGCTGTTACTCTAATTTTTAATGTGGCGTAAACGTTTAACATTCTTAGCATGCTTTTGTAATTAAGAGTGTTATTTATTTTTCCAGTTTAGCATCCAATGACAAATATGTAATACTATAACTCGTATTCGGGTGCGTATAAAGGGTGCGCAATTTTGTGGTCACTCCACATCTCAATGTAGAATAGTTCTGTCGTTTGTTGACATATTAACTTCATCTTTGGTGCATTTGAAGCATCATTGCAATCAATTTTTCACGATGGAATACTAAACAAAAATTCTGTGTGCTGAAGTAAAACCTCATGATGTCTCCAAATGACCGACAACGACATGAAGGACCGTAGTTTCAGCAGGATGAAGCATACTTCTCAGGAAACAATGTATTTGTTAAATGAGTCGCTTTAAAAGCGGTAATTTCGACTGACCTCGTCGTTTCCCTGATTTTACACTACTGGATTTTTTTTGGGTTTGGGCGAGAAAAAGCCGGTATAAGCATCGAAACAAGGGAAAGTAATGAAAAAAAGCATGCAAGAGAGCACTCTTTAACATCAAGATAGACAGTGGCCATTTGATCGATGTGATCCTCAAAAAAGTAGTGTAAACACAATAGAAGAGACTAAATAAAATATCTACGAAGACAAACCTAAAATATGATTTTCTGTTGTAAAGATAAACAAGACTGAAATCGGTGACTACAAGATAGCCGTTCCTATATAAGCGAAAAAAAAAATTCTGAAAAAAATCTGGAGCTGATTATATTTTGAGCTTCATCGATTAAGAGGTGACCTGATAAATGGGGATTACACACATTTAATAGGGTTGGGAGTTGATGGGGTTGAAGGGGCTAAGTATTCCAAATAAGTCAAATAAGATTTTTAACATAATTTTTAGTAATTACAATGTAAACAAAGCTCTAAAAATCAGCTATTCTTCTTCGCTCGTGAGCACCTAGAATAAAATATATGAGGAAATATTAAAATATTGTGAAAACATAGTTGTTTGAGGTGTTATTATTGTATCACGAAATTATGGAGAGAAATTGACTCCTCCCAGGGGTAAAGTCGTGGATTCGGGTACAGAAATAAGATCCAGAACAGCAAGCACAGGAACATACATATGTTATTGCTACCAGCAATAAAAAATGTAACAAAATTCACTCTACTAAACAGACTACTATAGGTATACAAACAACTACGGCATACCTACAAGCCGTATGAAAACTCAAATAAAAATCACCATGCAAATAACTAGCAAAATACAGCTCATATACAATACAGATCATATACATACATAATATGTGGGCTATAAAGGACATAATTATCATAAAGGTAAGAAAAGTCGTATGGATTCTATATTTCTTACTTTAACCTCCATGATGTGGATTTGAGCAAACAGATAACTAAAAGCTTAACTTGGACTGAAAAAAATACAGGGTACTCCATTTGATTAAATAAGTTATATCGCTTGGAAGTTGGCCCAAAGTAATATAAATTGAACACTTGGTATACCATTTGCGAATTTTTAATTATAGAGAGAGCGCAGAGTAGAGAATTTTATGTTCCTGCACCGTGGCAAAAATTAAATGGGAGTCGCCCACAAAAAATCAAGATGGTTTTTGCAGACCATAATAATATTATGTATATCTATCATTTATTGAAAATATATTTTCAATTTTCATTATAATCATTGTTAGAGATTCAAATACTGAAACTAGATGATTTCTAGAACATACAATAATACAGGCCGACAAAATGAGGCCGACCCTCTAACCCAGAAACCGGAATATATTTTTCCGAAGGTTCTTGATGCGCTGAATCCGAATCCGAGGTCCAAATCTCTAAATGGCTCTGGGTTTCGAGATATCCTAACCTAAAAGGACAAAAAAGCGATTTTGGCCCATATTTGAGGCTATGTCGCATCGATTTTTTTTTAAGTTTGAATTAAATTTTTAAGTTTGTGAATTTCTCTATATCTCAGAATATATATTTCCAAAGGTTTTTGATGCGCTTAATCCGACTGGCTCAATTGGCTCTGGTTTTAGAGATATCCTAACCTATGAGTGCAAAAATAATGATTTTTGCCTATATTTGAGATTATGTAGCATTGCAATTTTTTTTCTTCAAAATTTTCCTCGAAAAATTTTTTGAAAATCAGACCTTGGATTCTGAACAAGCAAGTCTTTTTTACATAAGAAAACATTGACCTGTTATTGAATTTCAAACATTTTCAGTGCTTTTTAATAAAAAAACCAATCGACTGTTTGATGTACACGCGATCCTTAATAGGTTTTCAATTATAGAGAAATTCACAGATTTAAAAATTTCAAAATGCGATAATGCGATAAATTGAGTAAACTCGATGTCATCTAAAAGGGCATGTACTTTAAGATGTTGTTCATAGTTTTTTGAGAAAAAAAAATGAGGTTACATAACCTCAAATATAGGCCAAAATCGCTTTTTTTGCACTTTTAGGTTAGGATATCTCGAAAACCAGAGCCATTTGAGAGATTTGGACCTCGGATCCAGCACATCAAAACCCTTTGGAAAAATATATTCTGGTTTCTAGGTTAAAATCTTGTCGGCCTGTGTAATCATTCCATTTCCATCAGAAGGCACCAGATTCTCCTCCAGAACTCCAACAATAATATCTGTCTATCTAAAAAGTATTAATTTTAACATTTTGAGTCCCTAGAGACTTTTGATCATTTGTTAATTTCACCGAGGGCCGCTTCTCATAATAATTGTGTGGGGTCGTTTGTAGATATATAGGGTGTTCCACTTAAAATAAGGAAGTTAGTCTACACTCAGAAATATCGAATAAAAAGGAATTAATTAAAGAACACCATGTAGTTCTTTAAATAAACCTTCAAAAGGACAAAAAAGAATGCAAGCAACATATCTTTTACATTTTTGTATTTCTTAATGAGTAGGGGAGACCGGGGCTAGGTGGCACTCGGGGCTTAGTTATTGACACAGAAAGAGGGGAGCGCTGTATTTTGGATGGTATAACGGCACGGCAGTATTGCATCATCCGTGGCAGTATCAATTGATTCCAAGACGCCTAGGCGAGAGGAGATCCAGCAACGTGTTTTTTGATCAGGTATGAAACTAATTTTATTCTGAAATTTTTTGAGCTAGGGAAGTCCTATATTGTATGTCAATCGTTTTGCTTACTCCATGTGATAGAGCAGCTTATTGTAAATGCATTAATCTGTCATTTTGCCTCCTTCTGTTGTGTTGAAAGAATGTAGTAGCAATGTTATTTTGAAAACCTTGTTGGGGCTAGTTGCTAGTTCGCATAGTTCGATTTTTTTTCGATTTCATTTTTGCATTTGATATATTTTTACTACATATTTCCATCCGTACTTTGTTTGGCAGTTTCTATCAGTCAGTTAGTTGTAGGTGGAGTATTTGGTAAGTTGGTAGTCTTTGGGAAAACATTTTTTTGGCCTACTAAAAACCTTAAAAACGGTGACATGAAAACCTTTCGGTTACAAATAGGTGCCCAAGTAGTTCCCCTATCATCAGCAAAAAATCGGATTTACTTCAACTGCTACAGAAAAAATTAGAAGTCAAAAACCAAAATCTATGCCAATTAGCCCCGGTCTTCCCTAGCGCTTCTATAAATCGTACTAAAAACCCTTTAAACTAAACTAACTAAACTTTCAACTAAATTATTTAGACATCTGGTATATAATTGCAACAGCAAGGCACAAATAATCGTCGAACGTAATATTAAAAACCGTACGTTGGTAACAACGGCCTTAAAACAATTAAATGATACAATCAGGACGTCCTATGATGAGATTACGAATGTTACCGTTTCGAAAGAACACAAGTCCGTCTATGCCTCGCGACCGTTCGTACAATTTCGATTACGAGATAAATTATCTGCTACATCTACAAAGCTATTTCGGTCCACATCTAATGAAATATTACACCACAGCGACTCTTTAATATCGAAAATCGTATCCGCCCGAACCGGCAACTAGCAAAATAAGGGAGCTACGTCACAAAGTTCTAAGTAGCTGTATCCGTAGTAGTATTACAGTAAAACAGCCGTTATAATAATATATAATTTGTGTACTCATTGCCGCTGAGAAACCCGCGTCGCATCGTCCACGATGTACCGGCTGTCCGCATTTTTACAAGCTTTTATTTAACTTCACCTGTTAGTATGTTTGGGTCAAATATTACAATCAAAATTTCGACTAGTTCTAATACACAGCTAGAGCTTTGAAATTTTGCACGTGTCAAGTTCGATGATCAATGCAATGTAATATCAAGCCATCCAAAAAAAAAACGTTATAAAATCTGGCTATGAACGAGAGAGATGAAAGTAGCTGTTATGTCGGAGCTCGAAACGAAACTTTGTTGTTTTCAAACTTTTTTTTGACCAAAATGAAGTTGTTACCCACCCCTTATTGGGGGGTGCGGTTGGTGGCTCTCGTTCGACGGGTGCCAGTATTAATAGTGGATCCCTTGAGGGTTGGCCGCTAGCTCCGTGGAGACGGTCGTGGGTAAAATAAGAACGGTTCTCTTACGAGGCGCCACCCGTTTTCAACCCAGATGGTGATGTATTTGAGCCAAAGGAGGGATCCGCCTAGCCTTAGATGGTACACAAAAAAAACGGGAAAAAGGCTCTGGGCCTTACCGTTCGGTTAGGGTAATAGTTCTCTGGTCGGCGGGCGACCACCGAACTGAACACACCTAAGGACACGGGTGAAGTTAGCCACTAACCTCAATGCTACTCACCTTAAAAATCGGCTGTTTATTCGGCTAATAAAATGGTACAAAGTTTACGGATATACGGTGTTTCCAGGCTCTCGGTGTCTACGCTGGCTCGTCCCGACTCCGAGGAGTGGTTGTCGAGGTGTACTCCAGGACCCAGTGCAAGCAAGCGGATATAAAGTGCTGCTAGAGGGTACAGGATGCAATGCAATGCGGTGCAGCTGGCAGCCCAGGTAGTGCAGTGACCGGTAAGCGGTCAATGAAGTGTCCCGGCCGGCGAGTCCACGGGGGTGGGATGATCGGTGTCGGTGTAGGGGTGTGTACCTCACCGCATGCAAGCAGGCATGCAGGCAGGCAGGGTGTACAAGTGTAGTAGAAGAACAAGCGATGCGAAGCATAAACGATACGAAGCGATAGCATGCGAGGTACGATACCGTGAAAGAGATGCATGTAGTAAAAATATAGAGAAAATAAATTGGAAGATAAAGATACCGATAACGATAACAATAAAGAGAACGATAACGATAATGAGGCCTAAAACAAAATAAAGTGATGCATCAGGACATGCTTAGTGGGAGGATAGATGGTGTCCTTACCTTAGGTTTTGGGTGGCCTCGAGGATGTTGACAAGTGTTCCTTTGCAGAAGGACAAAATATCCAGCGACTGCTGATTCAAACTGCCGATGACTCTCACCGCAGCTATATTATAAGCCTTCAACTTCTCCAAAATCCGTTTACACGATTAAGACTGTCTTAGTCAAGAAGAAGCATGGAAATGTCAACCAAAGAAAAAGGAAGAGCTGCCAACACCGATCCCGTCTTCCTCCCCGTCCCCCGTCAAAAAGCCGTCATCTGCTCTCAGGGATGCCAACCCCGGCAGTGACAACAAGCCAAGGTGAAAATGTATGTATTTACATCAAGGGAAAAATTATTGTCCCTAATCTAAAATGATGCATCACATATTCTGGTCATCACGAAGGAAACTTAACCTCAACTCAAACTTTGTAAACAACCCTCCATCTCTTGAATTATTTGAATTGGGTGGTTCTTGCTAGGAGATTTTACACAAATACGAGATGGTATACAACTATAACCATCTAGGGGAAACAAGGGCAAGGCTTCTCGTCACACCGTATCTCGTGGAGCGCTATCGAACAACTCTCAAAGTACCGACACAGAGGGCCTCGCTAAACAAACCCTGGCACCAACAATTAAAAGAGCTTAAATAAACTAGAAAATGTTAAACTATATTAAGATAAAACTATTATTGCCTACTAATAAAATTTCAGCCCGTTACAAAGTGGCAGTCACAATTATAAAACAAATAATGGAATTCATTTTTAATGAAGAACAGAGGCGTGTTTAACTTGAAATTTATTTTAGAAGTGACAGTAGAATCAATGGAAACTGAATATATTCGATGAGAGCTGCATATAAGGACTTCAGTGAAGTTTTTCCAGACAAAGTTATTCATTTCGACCATTTTAGCAGGTCAGTAAAACGTTACCTTGTACCAGCGAACTGAAAGCGTCAATCGAAAACAAGGATGTGACAGACCCAGAGTAAGGACATAAGAAAACGTTGAAATTGTTAAGCAAGTGATAACCGACAATCCAAGAACATCAATGAGGCCTTAGAGCCAACAAGTGAATCTGCCCTACACGACGTCCCCCCAAAAAAAAGTCAACGAACATCTAAGAACAAGCTCTTCCAATGGCTTATTAACCAATTTAACAATACGTCTGCTGTTTTCGAAAAGGTTTGGTTCCATCTTTCGAGCTCTCAGAAAATGAGACTTTTAAGTGCAAACAACTCTCATTTTCATATTGAAACTTCATTACACTCACAAAAAAAATTGAGTGTGGACAGCTGTGAGCAGGAGGATTGTTGGACCTATTTTTTTTTAACGAATAACTGAATGCAGAGAGGTACCGTTTAGAAATCTTAATACTTTTTGTACAAATGTTGCATGATGACAAATTGCAAGAGGGTTATACAACAAGATGGAGCTCGTGGGCATACTACTAGGAGACAGTTAATGATGTATATGTGTGGATTTTTCGAAGATCATGTAATTAGTTTGAACATGCAGACTATATTCTTCCCTAGATCTTGCGGCTTAACCCCCCAGGGAAGTTTTTGAAACTCCCGTTGGCGATATAGAAGACCTTCAGCAACGCATTGTCAATAAAATTGAAGAAATTAATGTAACACCGTGGATACTACAGTACGTTATCAACTCAGTTAAGATAATGAGTATTAAATGGAGTATTAAATGGACGAGTTTGATGAGTACCATACGAATAGTGGTATCCAGGGTCTGATGACGGAAATAGAAGGTAGTCACAGGATCAACTACATGACAAAATCATATCGAGTTCCGATCGTTGAGATTTTCTTATCTTAAATGTTTTTGTATTCAAAATGTCGCTGTACAATATTGTCTTTATATTTAAGGCAGGACTGGATAAATGCTATTTTCGAAATTAATAATAAGTAGGTTTGCAACGCAGAAATGAGTCGCGCTATAGAGGCGTACTCATCAAAAGTGTAATTAATACACGAAAGTAACTAGTAACCTTCCGCACGTTTGCTATAGTTTATTATATAATTATAAGCACTATTCAACATATTACATAGAGCGGTGGTTGTAAAACAGCACCAGCTATCACGGGACTACTGAAATAAATACGAAATGAGGCGACCCTCATCACATGCTACACGAGTTATCTATGTGTTGGGTTGCCATATGCCAACTTAAGGCAACTTTTTTATTTTTAATTATTTTTTAAATGTTTTTCGGAAACAACGTTTGTTTTGAATCCTATGAGTCCTATGCGCTGTTAAATAACATGACTGAATGCGCGGCCTCGGGTCGGATCATGGGACGGGGTATTTTGACAGTTATGCTCGCAGATAGCTTTAGCCCTTCTATTCGAATGTATGTGCGTATTTTATTTAGTTAATGTATTTAATACATGTTCTTTTATTTTAATTTAATTTTTTTATTTAATATAGGAGATGCCTATGTGAGTTAATTAAAATTTGTTATTTTGATTATTACAAACGCATACACAAAATAATTTTCATGCTAGATACGGAAACTGTTTTTCACAAAATATCCATAGAAAATTTGAATATGTTAATAGAGGTAGGTATGTTTTCTTTTTTATTATAAAAATTATAAAAATGTTGTATGCATTTATAACAATAAACCACCAAACCGTATACTACTGTCAAGGATAGCACAAACTAACGGATACAACTAGAAAAAAACAAACAATAAGCAAATCCTTTGTCTTCGACTTGACTGAGTAAACTTTTAGTTCGTTTAATGAAACTGATTAATTGATCTGGTTTGGAGAACATTACGTGGATCACTTGTACGAAACGAAAATATGCGGAGGTAGTTTTTGCCGTTTCATTTTTTAGATGTTGACAATTTGTTTTCGCCTGGGATTACCAATTAGTATTTACAAGGTACTGCTGTTGAAATGTATACACCACGCTTTTTTTTGTATCAGTAGTCTGAGAATTATTTAGCCAACGTAATACAGTGAATCAGAGTAAATATACGGGGGGTCACACAGATTTCTCACTCATAAAAATGGATTTTATATCTAATTATGTTTAGAGTTAGTGATTTGTATAATTTACAATAATAATATGTACTTATATTCTAATATACATACTGTGTACACATTAAATTACATAAATGTTGTAAACTATCGAGTATATTCTGTTACAGAAAAAATGTAACCCACGGTGTTCACAATACAATAACTTGATTTTTTTTTCATTAAGTGACCTTCGTTGAAGACAAAAATGGGATATTAGATAAATTATTAACTTTAATCGATTTTATAATGCTTCGTTACATTCAAGTGCTTTTTTTAAACTTTTATGATTCTTTGTTCTTGTATGTTTGGGTGTAATAATATATTTTATATCGCCTATCCGTTGGAAGACATTACGATCCTATTAACAATCTAATTTGTTTTTATCATTTTATTATTTACTTCCAGCTATTTATACTCATTTCATATATTTCATCATTTTATTACCCCATGTTGTTTGATCTTACTATTGTTCGGTAACTTTTAAGTCAATATGTCTTTCAGAATCTAGCACAAAGTCCAGTATTAAATTACACTGGAGAAGAAAAACATCCTTAGCGGCTTATGGTTTATTAATGATTTGGATATAAACAACGGCTGTGATTATTAATTGTATGATCAATGTAATCCAATAATTAACAACTGTTTCGGCAATAATTACCCTTACCATACTATGACATCAACACCAAATATGGGAGGTATCAGCCCGGCAACCAAGTCTGGTTCTACAATTCACAGCGACGTAGTGGGTTATCTCCAAATCTACAAAGCTCATGGGAAGGTCCATATGAGATCGTCACCACAGATAATGATGTAGTCTATCGAATCCAGAAGTTACCGTTTGACTCCTTTGCCGGAAGCAGCGACGAGCAAGCTGAAGCTAGAGCTAGACACGTCAGTTCGCCAGACAGTGGCCTCTTTTGAAGAGTTCATGTCATTGCATTCCAACGGACAGAAAGCCCGCTACGGTGTAACACGAGAAGAACCACGTGACTTGTTTCAGGCTCCTGCTGACTTCTGTCTTGCTCACTGTATAGCAGCAGACCTCCGACTGTCCCGAGAGATTGCACTTACCTTAAGAAGTCGTTTGGACAGTTGGAGGAGTTACGCAGACAAAAACCAGAGGTTGGACAAGTCCTTCAAATCACGGTAGGTTGTGAGGTATGTAAACCTTACTAAGTTGCACTGTAATTTAGTTAACTTTTTTTGTAGTATTATTTCAAAAATGTTACAGTAAGAACTGCTAACATCATTTATCATTTACGAATCATTGATAGGCATAGAAGGAAATAATGATTTCACCTCCCCATTTAAAAGCATGGACTTTACTAAAAACTGTTTACTAAAGCAGTTTGTAAAGTCTTTGAATGAGATGGCGACCGTTTCTGAGCTAAATATGGAAAATTTTGAGGGTAGTATTTTTTTTGGTGCTCAGATTCGTTAGCTTATAAATAATGATAAATAACATATCTCATATCCAGTCTAACGCCTTGCTGAACTTTGTATATACCGCGAAGTTCGCAAGACATGTTATTTAAAATGAAATATTGCAATATGTGATTTAAAATAAAAGGAGAAAAAGAAGAAGAAACAATGTAAGTATCTATTTATTTCGCAATAATTGTAACTGTATTATTTTGAATAAGTTGACCTTATACGACCCCTATATCCGCAGTGGCTATGAGAACTGGTAAGGGTAACTAGTCATTTTAGCAAATATAATATTATATTCATGATCAGCAATATAAATTACCCCAAAACAGATTTCAAACCCTGTAGGTATTACAGAATCACTGTTTCCTAGGCTATGAATGTATTATTTATCCTTTTTCACTTTTTTGCTCAATAATCATTATGGTGTTGCATGTGAAATTTTTAGCGATAAATCTAGCAATGTACTTTGTGGTACACAGTTGATAATATAATGTAGTATTTTCACCTTTTAGTTACAATATTTACACGTCTTATGCCAATAAATTCATCAGCATTTCTAACATAATGGACGATATATATTGGAGCGGGGGGCGTAAATACATGAGTCACCGCTCAGTCAGTCTTTAAAATAAATACATACCGGCCGCGTTTGTAAAACGTTCGCTGATATAAATTCGGATATAAATTGCTCTATATAAATTAGTATTAATAGTATTCGGTAGTTTATTCCGTTATATTGTTTAGTTAAATAAATTGTGTTTTAAAAGTGCGTGTTTAATTTGCACAATAAAACGAACTCGAGTTGCACAAACTTTTCAATATCTTTTTATTCATTGTTACTATACATATCTTTAGTTATTATTTCATTTTATTTTTTATTACTTAGTTATTACGTTCTGCTAAAGCTGCTTGCCTGACCATGGCTTTCAAAATTGTTGTAGTGATTCGTTCAATGATTGAAACGAAAAGTGGAAAATGTGGCATCGATTCGAATCATCATAACTTCCTAAATGCTCAATCATCAGTTACTAATTAATTGAATAATTTCTGTTTTTAGTTTCTAGAACCTTGAATGTTTGGCAATGAAACCGTGACAGATGTAAAAAAAAAACGTTGCTGCAGAGAATGAAGTAGAGTATAGAAATTTTTAACTATAAGATTTTTTTTGTCTCTTTTGGTGCAGATAGAAACGTTAAATTCCCCTTTTTTTAGAATTGTGTTAATGCGGATATTAATTCTGAAATTAATATACACTGTTTTTATGTAAGTATATAACAGATACCATTGTCGAACAAAAGGAGCTTTCTGTATTATATAGAATATACCAAATTACAGAGTTATTTTCCATAATTTGACAGGTTATTGCGAGTTTATTACTGAAATTAGAAAAAAGGTCCTCCTTATAATATGAGAAAACACAATTGATTATCAAAAAAACATGAAACTGAACCAAAATTGAATTTTAGTGGTAAAGTGGTAAAACACCCTGTAGAGTATTGCACAATATAATGTAGATTTCAAAGTTAGATAATATGAACTGAAAAAATATGACTTGTTCCATATGGTTATTTCGATTTGAAGTTTCCGAAATATAACATACACAAAATATAATAGCACAGCACAATCGATATAGCATTTTCGAATTTATTTTAATTGCAGAGTGTGGAGCAGGAATTAAATGGGAACCTATAAAATAAAAGAGAATTCTAGTGTTACGAGAACTGTGCAACACTGCGCAAAAATATTAAATTCTGAGTTAAAGATTATTTACAATCACATACATACAAATCCCAATTTTTACGAACAGCTTCAGTAGGCAAGTTATGGCTATCCATCATATTCTGAAATTCTAAACAACGAAAAATTACTTCTAAATCATACTGAATTTTTATTCAGTATTTAGGATTTATACAAATCACCCACTGTTGCTTTTGCAACAGTGGGTGATTTGGATCATCTATATAGACCACCTAGCTGGGATGCAATATGGTCCGGTCTAAATTAATAGACGTCCATTAATGTCTTTCAAGCGATATAAAACTAGCCTCAAACGATACAATATTCATGCAATGGCTCTGATGTAAAAGTATTATGATAAACAATGTCGATTATGCAATATTTACAAAAAATACTAATAATGCAGTCAACAGTAAGTCGTTAATTTACTTTCTGCAGGGTATTATGGACATACACATTAAAGAACACACCCCTAAACATTTTGCAACTGCTGCCACTTTAGTATTCCACAGAGTTCTTTTTGTATGTGTGTTCTATTTTAACTATTAATCAATAGATGGCGATACATGCTGTAATCATTTTAGGGGTGGTCCATAATACCAGTCCACATTACTTGCCTTTCTTATACTGTAAAGAAGGACCCTAGAGCAAAACAAGAAAATACGGACCTGTTTATATTTGATGTAGTGTTTGTCATTAATATTTGGTCCCATATTTTTAGTCACCCGTATATCTCCAAAATGACTGGTTTTAGATATAAGTTAAAGTTACAGGTTTTCAACTCAAAATGTTGTGTTCTTTCCAGACTTTCTCGTACCAAATTTGTTATTTCCAGAATATGTAGGGTATTCTGTACAAAACAAGAAAGTTAGTACACGCTTAAAACTATATGAACACCCTCTAGACTCAATATTAAACATATATAATATTAAACATATAACAATATTAAAGATATATAATAAATTAGCAAGAAAAGGTGCAAATAATCTGGCATATTACATTTTCTTATTTCTTATGAAACGATTCTATAGACCAAATACGCATTCTCCTCGTATATTATGATAACATATTTATAGATCTGAGTATGTAAAACCGTTTTTAATACAGCTGAAGACACCAATTTCTTAGTTACATGGTAACTATAAATTATATTATATAACCTTCAACAATTGGTAGTAACCAATTCATTTCTGAACTGTCATGAACTATTAGATCATCTTTTTTGTTGTCTTATATATATAAAAAAAACAGTTTTCCCTAAAAGTTTGTAAAGATATACAATATATATATACTAGACTAAATGATCATTTGTTACCATACCCGTCCTTTGTAACGATTAACCTCACTACTGGACATTGACGATCACCCGGTACCGATGATTACATACGCGATGGAAGATAGTTTGTTCCCTACCAACATTTACACAAATTATGCCTCCCACACATACAATCTCAGGCGAATACAACACTTATGATAGTCCCCTCCTAAATACTCGGTGGCCACTCATAGTGCACTAGACCAATGAGGGAATTACTGGCACTCGTCCGCACCACAGAAATAGAAAGTCATTATTACGGATTGCCTCAAATCGCTGGCGCTTTTGTCTTAAACGGCCAAATTGGCTCTAGGCATCTGAAGCGGACTCACGTGTGATATATTAACTAGCTCTACGACAGTAGTCTTTAAAATCGAAATCATAAGAATATATTAAAAGTTTAAGTAATAATAAGAATTTAAATAAACTGTTCAGGTTCAGTTCATAATGTTACAAGGAGAGTTTGTTTAAAATTATATTAAGGCGAGATGATCTGGTATATACTTTTTGATACTTTTTTGTTCTAATTGATATGGTTATGTTATTTGGTATGATACAGTTTGGTAGATTTATGTGTTTGTATGTAAATGAATAAAATAAAACGTGAATTAAGTTTGAAATTGCGTCATTCTGATTACTCGTTTTTCAACTGTGTTGTGTGCAGGTTTTCTAATAATTCAAATTTTTTGGCCTATTTTCTTTGGTCGAATGTTACCATACCAAATTTTAATGTTTGTTTTGTATTATTGTACAAACTATTTCAAAAATGGTAATGATTAAGCTAATAATGGTAATCATTAAGTCCGTTCTCATTAAGCATAATATGCCATACACACGTGTTAGAAGAACCTTTAAAAAAACAGGTTCATTAAACAAAATTTCATCTGTTATTGTCAAAACCTTTTCATGTTCTAACTGTTGCTAAAATGGATGGTGTACATCTCAGAAACGTCTTCTCTGATTCTAATTGGTCGATCAGTCAACTAATGAACATTTTGCATGACTTTATTGTTAAGAAGCATGTTTATCTACGTTTATTTCTATTTTTGGTGTGAAATTAAGCCACAGTTCTTAATCACACCTGATCTGATATTGTTGTCAGATTGGATTACTTGATTGGGACTGGAATCATATGATTGTTTTCGATGAAGAGTACATATGAAAAAAGTATTATACACAATCAACCGACTCCAACTCACAGGGATATACTGTATGTGTAAAGCAGACATCGGCCGGTTATAAAAAAGACACATGCTACACTTCTCGTCCTAACTACTAACCCAGGTAGCGAGAGGGCTGGTCTTATTATCTCACTACCTTCTATGCGTATGCAATTGCTTCTTATCTGTCGTCTCACTTCTGTTTGTCCTTTTTAACAAAAAATATCGAAAATATTTTTCCTGGGACTTGACCTACCTTATTATATGTAATCGACTACGCTGAAACCGAATCCGATGTCAAAATATCCCCATCTCGACAAGTTTTTTTCTAACCTCAAAAAAATAGGCTAAATACAATAAAACTCAACACCAAAACAAAAACCTAAACAAACTATAACTAAATAAACTATAACCTTATAATTCCATAACCCCATAGTGAGCAAGAGGGTTATGAGCATTAAAACCTCAAAATTCAGTGTATGTATGTATTAAGCCTATAAATCATAAAACTTCAAACTCCATGACCAAATAATCGAACAACGCTGTGACACTCTGAGATGTACTCTCGGGGTATTTGTTGCTATAAAACCTGCATTCTGCCGAACCCAGGAACAACGACGTGGACAGGCTTCTATTCCCTTTGATAATGATGATAAATAAATAAATAAGAATGAATGTGAGAAACAATGACATGATCATTTAATTCTACCCATCGTCGCTTACCCGTTTGTGATAATGCATGTCCATTTGTTAAGGGGTTATAGGTTTACTGGGTTTTGGGTTGTTGAGTTAAGGAAGCTTTGTTTTGTATGGGTTTTTGTTTTGGTGTTATTGAGTTTTATCATTTTTAGCCCATTTTTGAGGTTAGAAAAAAAACTGATGTGATGGGGTTATTTGGACATCGGATTCGGTTTTAGCATGGTCGATTACAGATGGTAAGGTACATTAGGTCCCAGGAAAAATATTTTCAATTTTTTTTCTGTGGAGCTGTGGAAATCCTCCTGACACTTTATCAATTGAGCTACTTGAAAAGAACAGGAATTGACATTCCTTGTTGTCGTATAGTAGCTAAATTCAAGTAGTTAGTTCCATTTGCTAAAAACCCTTTGGGGAATGAGTTATTTCTTATCGTGAATATACTAAATATTTCTTATCGTGAATATACAATTTATTTCACATACTATATTATTTTGAACAATGTTAAACGCATGGAATTTGAGTCAAAACAAAGTATATCGTAACAAATATTCCGTTAAGTCGTCCTTTCATAGCTTTAGGAAAAAGGTAAAAACCTGATACAATTATAATTCTTACGTGTTATGACATCACTGCTTAGATGGTTCTTATCGTGAATATACTTACTATACTATAAATTGCCTACTTTTTTCACAAATATGCTATATTATTTTGAGTAATGGTAAACGTATGGAATTTAAATCAAAACAAAGTATATTGTAATATGTGCAATATTCTGACAGTTATAATTCTGACGTGTTATGACATCACTGCTTACATCTTATCGTGAATATACTATACTATATATTGACTACTTTTTTCACAAGCGTACTATATTATTTTGTGTAAAGTCAAACGTATGGAATTTAAGTCAACACAAAGGCATATCGTAATACAATATTCCGTTAAGTCGTCCGTTCATAGCTTGAACAACGGTCCCTTTCGTTATTTTTTTTTTTTTCGTCGCTTTTAATAGAGATACTATCGCCGCGAACAAAAAACCACTTGCACTTTTTACCGGCAACAATACGGTCGAACTTGTAGAGTCACTTTCACACATAACAATAAAAAATTTAATATCCCAAGCAAACTAGTCCACATAATATACTGGACCAAGGCAGTCGCCGACGTGTCGGTCAGCGGCTGAACGCTGACCACGCGGGTCGGTCCATTGCGCCAGCCGACTTAGATCGAGTAGGTTAGAACGAATTAGGGCATATCGATATGTCTATTCTTTCGAATTGGCGGGCTATTGACAACGGTGACAAGTAGCCAGATTACGAGAGAGTTAGCCAATATCGTTTAAAAATATGACACGTCCAGCGGTTAACCGTTTCGTATGATTAATTTTTTCGTTGTGTTTTTCGCCTACATGACGTAACGCTCTTCGGGATGGTAATAATTTCGATCGCGTATCGATATTATCTGGGCAGTGGGCCCGTTTTACATAATTTAAAATTTTAATCAGTTGTCAGTCGACTTGCGAAGTTTCGTGAATGACGATATCGTTTCTTAACTTTGTAGTTATATGTTGATTTACGGTTTATGTTTGGTACCTCGACTTGGATTGTAGTAGGCGGTCGACTGTTGTTGTCACGAGGGTTACGTCAGATTAGCTTTGTTTATGGGTTGAGAATCTTCAATCTATGGGAGGGAATGCACATTAACGCGGAAACAGCTCAGAACTGTTGAACAAAAAAATATTCGTACATTCAGTGGCGTATGTGGATAAGCCATACGAGGTGTGTAAATTAAGTAATGAGACTGATTTTTTTTTATTTCTTTATTCGAATAGAATTACAATTCAGTATCGTCTCCTTCAAAATTGAAGCTCCTCATAGCAGTGCTGGAGCTCATATACTGGAATAGCCTTCAGCTGGTCCGTTACAGCCGTTTGAATGTTTTTTATGGTTCCAAAATGACGTCTCTTGAGGTGAATTTTCAATCTCGAGAAGAGAAAAAGTCACAAGGACTCAAATCAGGCGAATAAGGAGGGTGAGGCACAGGAATGTTTTTACAGGCTAAAAACTCGTTTACTGAAATGGCTGTGTGACAAGGCGTGTCGTGATGTAACATTCAGTTGTTCCTGATACCAAAGTCTCACACGCATGACCCTATTTCGAAGATTTTCAAGAACCTCTCTGTAAAAGTGTTGATTTACTGTTTGGCTTGGAGGCACAAACTCTTTGTTATCGATTTCCTGACTATCAAAAAAGCAAATCAGCATGCGTTTGATCTTCAACTTTCTCATTCTTGCTTTTTGGGTCTTGGAGAGCTTAAAGTCTCATCACTAGTAATGATATGTTCCATAAAATGGGGATCATTTTCAATCGATTCCAAAAAAGTCGAGACACGTTTTTGATGTCTTTTTATTCCTGCGAAAGGTTTTTGACATTATATGTCTTTATTATGGGACTATGGGCGTCATGCGTCACGTCACGCACAACCCCCCCCCCGGGCCTGGATGAGAGCTATCCCTCATTTCAACCTTCATTTCGGCCCTCATTTAACTCTCATATAATTCCTCATTCGTTCCCTCATTCCAGCCCTCATACAATTCTCCTCATTTTGGACTTAGTCCCGTACTACATAAAGTTGAAAGGTTTGTTCCGCTTCATCGACGAGGAAGGTTTATACAATTTACCGATTATACTTTGCGGAGACTTTAATAGGGACTTTCGTAACGACGAAGGTAAAGAATTTCTGCAATTTAAGCGTGAGTGTTTCGGATGTGAATTAAATAATGATGTCCAGCAGTCGACAACGCGAAATCTTACATGTATTGACAGAATGTTCACACGAAATGTATCGAACGTACAGACGATGAATTATGTTTCGTACTTTATTCACCATACGCCTCTCATCAGTATCACTAGATGAACAGACAACTAGATGAACTCTATTAATAAATTTGTTCAAAAATATTCATTGTTTTGGAATTATTTTGGAGCAGATTTCTCCATTTTGTTAGTCAAAATCTGATGAACAGTGATGTGATTCAAATGCACATGATCCCGTGTTCTATCGACATTTTCATCGGTTCTTGAAGATGAAGGCCTTCCTCTGCGTGGTTCATCTTCAATCGACTCTCTTTCTCCTGAGAATGGCTTAAACCACCGAAAAACCTGAGCTCTTGAAAAAACACTGTCTCCGTAGGCATGTTGAGGTTTTGCAAAAGTATGCGCTGTGTCCAAGCCTGAAACAAAACCTGATAGTACACCTTTGGTCAAAATTAATGTCACTCATTTTTAAAACGCACCAGAAAAAACAGTTTACGAAAACAGTCACAAAGAACAAACATATGACTCTAACAAGTTCAAACTTGTACTGAAGGTGCATTACATGTTAATGTACCGCCATTCCAAGTCCCGTCTCCGCAAAGTTGCTAGATTGGGCGCTTGGGCCAGTCTCATTACTTAATTTACACACCTTATATACAGAGAGCAGCAAATGTACTGCACACATTCAATAAAACGCACGCGAAACACGTAAAAAACAAAACCCCAGAAATAGGTCAAATTTTAATTACAAAAATGCAAGTTTTGACTGCCATATCACCTTTATATTGTAAACTGTTTAGATTGTAAACTGTTAAAAAATATGACTTCAACTTCAAATTTTTCAAATGGCAGGTTTGGTTTTGGATTTGGTAAATCTAGATATATTTAAAACGAGTGCATAACCAGCTAAGGATAGATACAGATACAACGAAGATTTCAGTTGCATATTGTGTCGTAATGAGCCTCAAAACCACTCTCCATATTCTGACTGTAAGGTATTATACCACAGGAGACAAGAAATCTTTGAAGGTAAAGAAGTACGTCTGGATCCATACAGCACCTATTCTATGAACCTGTATCGTCTTCTAAAAGACACCTGGAAACAGGAGTTTGATACAATAACCATATACGCTGCAATATCCCCAGTTCTTGAAAAAAATAAATGACATTCGACCTTATTGTTGATTATTCCTGCACAAACATGAAGCTTTTGTGGATGTTGAAAGGGAGCCTTCTTCATCCAATGAGGATTATTTCCATTTATTGTTTGTCTGTTGACAGTACCATTTAAATAAAAAGTGCATTCATCTGAAAATAGTATGTGCGTTGGAACTATGCCTTGTTGCATAAGCCCATGTGCAAGATAATGTCAGTTCCACACTGACTAATATTGCGTCTCAGTTTAGTATAGCTTAATCCGCTATTCACAAAATACAAACATTGATACTGACAATACTGATTGATTGATTGATGAACTCAGTTTTGTTAGTATACGAGTATAACACAAGTGTGCAACAATGCTAAATTAAAACAATAACCGTAGAAGAGTTCATTTCTGTTCACGGAATTATAGTTACCTTTAAACGGAGACGTTAATCAGCACAACTTTATAGTCGTTACTGGGCTACCTACCAATAATACCCTTTTTTCGTTGGAATTTCTTAATCAATATCCTCAGCAAGTGAATTTTTGATGAGACATATTGGAAGAACGAAGTCTGGGTCCTCTTTTCTTAGACAAGGTGCTAACCGGTACAAATTATTTGGATGTTCTTAGAGAAGGGTTAATCCCCGTATTAATTGATTTGTATCCAGATCTAGCAGATCTAGCATAAACGACTCCCTAATACATATCCCTGTCCGAGTCTATGTAACTGAGATTTTTTTACTATCGTTGGATAGGACTAAGAACGGCAATTGAATGTCCATTCTGCTCACCAGCTTTGACACTTCTCGTTTGTTTTGGGGTATTTAAAATGAATGTGTGAATGTCAAAGTTTGTAAAATGTCCATTATCATGAATCAACGGACATATTTAGAACACAAGAGCCTTTACTGGATAGTCCATATGAATTTTACGTACCGGGTGCCTACGAAAACAGGGTACACTCGATAACTTTTAAACGGATATATATGTTTCGGGTTTTCACAATTTTAACTGAAAATAATTTGAAATTTGAGGTCTTTTAGCTTTTATACGTTTTTCGAGAGCCAATTAGATCAGAGAAATAAATAGGAACTTTGAGGTTTTAAATAGGACGCCCTGTATAATTTTGTATAATTTAAATTCGTTGTGAGTAAAAACGCATCAAAATAATTAACCTTTTTTTAGAAATTTTCTTCGAATATTTAATTTTTTCTGATGAAATTAAACTCCTCTGGTGTTTTTTACTCCATCTACAGCACTGTAAATTTACAAGAATTTCTAGAAGAAGATTTATAAAAAAAAAAATAATAAAAAGCGTAGAAATAAGTTTCCGCGGTTTGACAAAGGTTGGCGCCACCAGTAAGGTATGGTTAAAATTGTCAGATGTAAACGTCGTTATCGTAAGGTTGGACATCAGGCAACAACATAACCTTAAAATGTTAGTGATTTATTATCAGTATAATATATTCTTTTGTGTGCGAAAATGTCGAGTCTTGAGCCGAATAAGCGTCATTTGCCAGAACTTTTGATTTAATTCGTCAATTTAAAGAAATCTGCAGCTGAGGCGTATCGATTGCTTGTAGGAGCATATGGTCAGGCTGCCTTAAGTGAAAGAAGTTGTCGTGAGTGGTTTAAAAAGTTTAAGAACTGTGAATTTGACATCGAAGACAAAGAACGTAGCGGAAGGCCGAAAGTGTACGAAGACGCGGAATTGGCTCAACCCGAACGAAACCATTACTGGAGCTCTCTACCGAACACAATTGATGAGATTGCGTCGAACATTCAAGGAAAAGCGCGCCCACTACTACTCCAGATGCGACAAAGTTATTCTCCTGCATGATAATGCTTGTCCACATGTTGCGGCGATGGTCAAAACCTATTTGGAAACGCTCATTTGTGAAGTTTTACCCCACCCGCCCTATTCACCAGACATTGCTCTTTGCCTTCTGATTTCCATTTGTTTCGATAGATGACGCATGACCTATATGAGCAACACTTCACATCATATGAAGATACAAAAATTGGGTCGATTCGTGGATAGCCTCAAAAGATGAAGCATTCTTCCGCCGTGGTATCCGTATGCTACCAGAAAGATGGGAAAAACATAGTGGCAAGCGATGGACAATACTTCGAATAAAATATTAGGTATCTACCGTTCTTTCACAATAAATCCTCAATTTTTTATTAAAAACGGCGGAAACTTATTTGTACACTTTTATTTTACAGAATTTTTACACACGACTTGTAAATTGAAATTGTATAGAAATATACAGGGTATCGCATTTACAAATATAGTCTTTGTAGATACCCGTTATATCGAAATATACCTTCTTGTAGGAAAAGCATATCCCTTTAAAATTGATGATACCCGCTACTTTACTAAAGCTCCGAGCATCCGCGCCGGCACAGCCTCCGCCGACTTCGCTTATGAACCCATCAAGATCTTCCATCAACATATTATTATTGAGTTAGTTAAAGGCGAATAATATATAAGATACATATTAAAAAATTGCGAAACGGATCTATATAAAAATATGGCCAAGCGACAACATGAATGTATTTTCATTTGGCTGATGGTGTTATTTGTTGAATAATGTTGGCTGGTGGTATTGTTTCATGGGAAGGAGCAGACAAGAGGGGTTGTATTTTAACGTGAACTAAGGATATTCAAGGGACGTATCGTTATATAGGTTGTTTAAGTAGCAAAATTCAAATATTTCAATAAGACGCTAGTTCCCTCCTCATTCTCAAGTCAAAAAATCAATACGGTTCACACCAAGAAGTTCAGGGAAGATGAATGAATAGAAGGGGACTTGGTCCAACAGGGCAAGAAAGACAAGCAGTTAAGGAGCGGAAGGAGAAAAAATAAATGGAGGTCAAGAAGGTTAACGGAGACAAGTTTATCAACGAAAATTATTTGAAATTTGGGAACTTTTAGCTTTTATACGTTTTTCCATAGCCAATTAGATCAGCGAAATACATAGGAACTTTGAGATTTTAAATGGGACATCCTATATATTTTTATATAATTTTAATTCGTTATGAGTAAGAACGCATCAAAATAACTAACCCTTTTTTTAGAGATTTCCTTCGAATATTTGATTTTTTCCGATGAAATTAAACTTCCCTGGTGTTTTTTAACTTCATCCACAACGCTCTAAATTTACAAAGAAGAATTTCTAGAAAAAAACTTAAAAAAAATATCATTTTACAATTTTTACTCACGACTTGTGAATTAAAATTGTACAGAAATATACAGGGTATCTCATTTACAAATAGAATTGTAGACACCCGTTATATCGAAATATACCTTCCTATAGGAAAAGCAAATCCCTTTAAAATTGATGATACCCGCTACTTTACTAAAGCTCCGCACATCCGCGCCGACACAGCCTCCGCTCCGACTTCGCTTATGAACCCATCAAGATCTTCCATCAACATATTATTATTGAGTTAGTTAAAGGCGAAGGTGCAGCATCATTCGAGAACCCGCAGGAGTGGCGCGCCGATAAGAAACGGCATCGGCATAAGGAAGCCGCACTAAAAACTCATTTACGGCGCAACGCTGCACGCCGCAGAGGGCACGAATCATTGTTTGTTCCATATACCGAAGCAGGCAAATTAAAAGTGTGTCCTTACTCGCGCGATATTGTTGCGATAAAGCGCATAAAAAATATTAATTTCTTCGCCGCTGTCGCTTGACTGTGAGGTCATTTTTAATTACCGAAAAAGAAAGGTCTCAATCAGCGGTAGTCTCGTTGTATATAGAGCGAGTGCTTTCAAGGTTTTTTTCTATACGAATTGAGATGATTGCAAATGCGGGTATTGTTGCTTAGGTAACACAATATTTCTAAAGAATAGATACTGGTTGCTGTTGTCTGTCAGTATTCAATATCAGAATAAACGAGTTTGCCGTATCCTCATTAACGATACGAGTAAAATATTTTCAGAAATAAGGGTTTTCCTCTTTTTTCTTTCGAATACATCAATAATATTAAACAATACAAAAATTATGCGCTTAATGCTCATCAGAGAAACGTGTTTATTGACAAGATTATTGAATATTAATTCCACATCCACGTATAGTCGAAGTATAGTATTCATGAAAAAAAATTAACATTTTTTATTGGTTAGATTAAGATTAAAATGTTCTAAAACGTCGAGACTTTAAATTTAAGAAAAAAAATTGTCTGTCTGTCCGTCCGTCTGTGTGTCTGTCTGTTAACCTTATTTGTGCACACGATAATTCGAGAACGCGTTATGATATCAACTTCAAATGTTGAGCATTTATCTACCATGACGAGGTCTCGACCTAATTAGATTGAATTTAATCGGTTAAGGGGTCAGGAGTTAAATAGCAATAATGTACTTTTTCTTTGATTATCTCTAATTTTCAAACGAAGCAAGATATGTACTTCAAATTTGAGATACTTGAGCAATATAACAGAGTCTACGAAGTTTTTACCTTAATAAGGTCCCCTACCTTATTAAGCTAAAAACTGAGATACTGTACTGATGAGTGATGAGATACTGATACTGTACTGATACCTTAGTAAGCTAAAGACTGAGTTGAAGGGGTTGAAGAAGATAAGTAATTAAAATAGGTGAGGTAAAATCTTGTAACATAAATAGTAGTATTAAGTGGCAGAGCTGTAAAAAAAAACTTGCTATCTTAAAGGTCAAGAAGGTCAATGGAGACAAGTTTATCAACGAGAATAAACATACATGTAAATGTAAAGAATAAATGAGAAAGGTCTAAGAGGACAATTAGGACAAAAGGAAGTGAAAGTCCAAGGAGGATGAAGTAATGAATGATAAGAAGGTGAAACAAGAAGGTTAAGAAACCCAATGAGGACGAGAACCTCGTGGATAAATAATGACAAGGAGGGTAATGAGGTTAAAGAGGACAACAAAAACAAGTAGGGTAAGGAGAGCAAGAAGGACAAAAAGAGGTTAAGAGGACAAGAAGGTTAAGGAGTATAAAACAAGGTCAATGAGGACAAGGACAGTAAAAGGCCAAAGGAGGACAGAAAGAGGACAAAAGGAGGACGAAGGTAAGAGAAAATTAGGACAAATGGAGGACCGAAAAAAAAAACAAAAGGAAGATAACAGGAGGACAAAGTGAGGACAAATGGAGGACAAAAGAAGATTAGCAGAAGGACGGTAAAAGGAGGACGAGAACGAACAACGTTATTTTTCGAGGAATATGTTCTTTGAATATAATAATGGAAATTTGAATTGGAAAAATGTCAAATTTAAAAAATCGGTTAAAAAAATCGGTTCGTTATTGAACAGCGTGACCCCTTAAGCCGGACCTGCCGCTCGCTTCTGCATATTACGCGTTATTATTTACGCGTTCATAACTCGCCGACCTGCGCCCGACTGAGGTCCTAAAGCCCGCGGAGAACGTTTCCTTGAGTTACTGCATATTACGGAGTTTTTCTCGTATCCTCCACGAAATCGCCGTATCGAGAACGGCACCCGCTGCGCTCTGGGCATAGCAGGCTCTATGGTCGTGGTAGCGCTAACCACTCCCGTAGGCACGTCGTTGGCGGGTCGGGGGGTCCTCGGCCGTCCCCTCCTTCTTACCTCGATGACGTACGTTGTTCCGTTGTATTCTCTATGATTTTAATCAACGTGGACTACTTAACGCGACTAGGCAAGCCTCAATCATAAAAAAATATGTTGTAAAAAGGTAAGAAGGAAAAAAACAGAAAAAAGAAAAAATGTTCTAAGTTGTAAAAAGAAATGAACAAATCTGTTTTATACTAGAACGATTGGTACCAAATTAATCAGAAATATGTCAACTACTTATTTTAAATCACTTGAAAAGTATTATTTTTAATATTTATTAAGTTATTAAGTAACAATCCATGTGTCACGTTTGTAAAATTAACCTAGTTCATAGAATCTGTAAATACTTCTATTGATGTTTAATGACATACTAAAATAGATTTAGACGATTATAAAAATTAGGGATCATAGTTGGATGCTTTCAAATCTGCGAAAACTGTTCCTTGAGATTTCCATGATTTTCTGAAAAAAAGGAATAATAAAAAGGTTTGTCTTATTGCCAAAAATAATTAATATTTTGTTACACTTTTATTTATAATACACAGCTTTCACAATGTAAGGGAAACAATGATAGTTATTTCTTTTTGGGAAAAAAAACTCGGACAGATTGACTTTGTTTCTTAAAACGGCACTTTTTCCAATAAATGCCAGTTCCATATCATATTTTGTTTTCAAGCTATGACGTAAATTGCCAACCTAACCTAACCTAACCTAACTTAACCTAACCCTATTGCATGACAACACTATTTTCTTTCAACGGATTTGGACATTTTCTACGAGTATGTAAAGTCGTAAAAAAGAGTAGAATGTTAAAAAAGAAAATTTTCAGATAATACATATGGGAGAGTGTGCAACTCATGGACACTGATGTGGGATAAAGCAGGCAGCTACCTGCCAACATGCTGGGGAGCTTTCAGGATAACCCTGCATAGAGGAGCAATGGTATATCTGGCGATGATCAGAAAGAATCTTCGTTTTGTAACAGGTATCCTCAATGTACATAGTCTAAGAGCTGGTAGACATTTTTGGGAAGGTATTTGAGGCAATGTGAAAAGTTGCTCAAAACTTCCTTTAGTGTTACCTAAATACAAAAATGAAGACCTGGCTGATGGGTTAGGGGGCTTAAGCGACCATTAAATTTTTCAAGAAGCGAAATAATTTTCGAAAAAAATGTTCTTAAGGCACATGAGATTTTAACATTTTAAAATTCAATATTCAAAGAGTTGAAAAAATCAAATAGCCAAATCATTTAACCGGGTCAAAAAGTTTGCCAGACGTTTGCAAAATTAATTATTTTTCAAAAAAATCAAAAAATGTACTTAAGGCACTTTGAAATTTTTGTAGAGTATTATTCGTGACTAAAAATAGTTGTTTACAAAAAGACAGGTCGTGGGACATTTTACCCGCCATGTAAGTGAGAATCTTCAATGTGAGTGGGAGTGAGTAGTGCGGTGCGCAAGTTGAAATGGGAGAGAACGCGTATATCGGCAGCTGTCTCAAGAGGAAGCACGATGTAGTGTGATGGGCTCCCCGCAAAATCACGTGATTAAGAGCATCATGCAGTCGTTTGTAAGAATTTTGGAGTATTTAAAACGTTCTTAGTCGTAATTTTGTTATTTTAAAACTTTTTAGACTACGAATAACTAACATTATTTATGGGTATATTAAATAAAAGAAAAACAAACAAAACAAAATAATACCATACCTTGTGGGGAAAGAGGCACAACAGAATTTCTAGATGAAGTGTCATGGTATTTTTTCATTAAAGCTAGGAAATTTTTGTAAGAATGGGTATGATAACCGTCTTTTAAGTTGGAATTGGTTGGTAAAATAATGTCTTTATATTTTAACCCATGGTTTTTTCTAATTTCCAACATTTCATTACTTTTTTCAATGTCTTCTCATTAAAAAGAATTTTCAGTGTCTTTTGTGCAAATAACACACACTTTTTTACACAATTATCACTATTCATTGCAAATAATCATCGACAAAAGAGGACTTTTATAAAAACACGTGTTAGATAAATACATTGCAGTATACGACAGAACGTTTTAAATACTCCAAAATACTTACAAACGACCGCACGAATGATTTTAATCACGTGATTTTGCGGGAGCCAATCACACTGCATCGTGCTTCCTCTTGAGACAGCTGCCGATATACGCGTTCTCTCCCATTTTAACTTGCGCACCGCACTACTCACTCCCATTCACGTTGAACATTCTCACTCACTTGGCGGGTAAAATGTCCCACCAAAACGACCTGCCTTTTTGTAAATAACTATTTTTAGGCACGAATAACACCCTACAAAAAATTTAAAAGTGCCTCTAGTACATTTTTTTTTTTTTGAAAAATAATTCATTTTGCAAACGTCTGGCAAACTTTTTGACCCGGTTAAATGATCTGGCTTTTTGATTTTTCAACTATTTGAATATTAAATTTTAAAATGATAAAATCTCAATGTGCCTCAAGAACATTTTTTTTCAAAAATTATTTCGCTTCTTGAAAAATTTAATGATCGCTTAAGCCCCCTAACCCATCAGCCAGGTCTGCATTTTTGTATTTTAACACTAAACGAAGTTTGGAGCAACTTTTCACATTGCCTCAAATACCTTCCCAAAAATGTCTACCAGCTCTCCTACTAACATTGTTAGTTAAGAAAACACCACAAATTCAAGCCAAATAAAACACCCTTTTTGTAGAGGTTGCTAGCAAGAAGAGGAGAGCGACATGTACGTGACTGCTCCGCTGTCTCATCAACGAGTGAATGTTGTGAGTCCATACTACTGAGTGAATGTTGACCATCCTTGGCCAACATAAGGCAGATCCTCATAAGCAACGTCGTCACCTTTTTTAAACCATTAGTGAATTTAGAAAGGAAGCACAAGGGCCCCAATGAAGCCGAGTGTTGCGTCCTTAAGGACACCCCCCACACACGCTTCCAAAATCCAGTAGTATCACAAGCACAGTCACTAGAATTATAACAAAGGGAACTAGAACCGGAAACTTACTGTTAAAATTAAATAATCGTACTGCCTAAGGCGAAAACTGGTGTTCTCCTCGTCCGTGCAGTACAGTGCGGCATGAATGAATGAATACGAAAAGTGGGCGGGAAGACCCCATGCACTTAGGCCGCCCGGGCGGCCCTTTTGCCCCCCCCCCCCCCGTGTCCCCCCCCCCCCCCCCCCCCCCCCCCCCAGGCCAAGCGCCTTTTTTCCCGGGGGGAACCCCCCCCCCCCCCCCCGGTTCCGCCCCCCCCCCCCAAAGTGCCGTTCTCTGACGCATATACAGTGCAGTACATATTGAAAAAGGACAACCTGGAAAAAAAACAACGTCAACAACATTTATCTGCTACCTTACACAACTAAAAATCACATATTATACCAACTGACATTAATTTCCTTATTATCAATAAAGCCATTGATGTAGAGGACACATGATCTCTAGCCACTTTACAGTATTAGGAAAAAATGGAGAAATTATTAATAAGAAAAACATAAGTACATCTTGACACCCTAGTATATACTCATCTATCCCCATGTATCCCTTTCATAGAAACCGAAAGAATAAAATAAGGTTATCTAGCTATAATCTTGCAATTTGTAACACGCTATTACCTGTACGTTAACACATGCCATAATCTGAATTCCTACTGTAAACGTGTAAAATATAAATGGATCGTTTCATACCCACAATGAATATTTATGGCGTGACCAATTAAGCCTGGCAGAGGAAATAGGAAAATACTTTGGAATTCCTAAGGTATTTCTTTATTATGACAACATGACAACGTAATTAGATTCGATTTTAAGCAATAAGGGACATAATAACTTCTGAATTGTAAATATAAGTGAAATACACTCGTATGCTATTTATAATGTAGCCTATAAAATACACTAACTATTATTTCAAATTTAAAAAAAATATATACGAGGTGTGTAAATTAAGCAACGAGACGAGAGAGTTTTTTTTTATCTTTTTTATTCGAATAGAATTACAATTCAGTATTGTCTTCTTCATAATTACTTCCTTGGGAAGCTACACAGTGCTAGAGATGGTTCTTCCATTCCTCATAGCAGTGTTGGAACGCATATACTGGAATAGCCTTCGGCTGGTAGGTTATAACCGTTTGAATGTTTTCAATGGTCCCAAAACGACGTCCCTTGAGGTGATTTTTCAATCTCGGGAAGAGAAAAAAAATTACAAGGATTCAAGTCAGACGAATGAGGAGTGTCAGTGAATGAGGAGAGTAACAGGAATGTTTTTACTAGCTAAAAATTCGTTTACTGAAATGGCTGTGTGACAAGGCGCATTGTCGTGATGCTATCTATGTACATCCAGTTGTTCTTGATTTTTTATCTTACACGCATGACCCTTTTTCGAAGTTTTTCAAGAACCTCTCTTGTTCTGGTGGCACAAACTCTTTGTGATCACCAATCAGCATCAGCAGAGCCTTGAAGTGTGCTATTCCATGTTTTGGTGCTTGGTTTCCGGGTCGTACTCAAACACCCAAGTCTTATAACCAGTAATGACACGTTCCATAAAATGGAGGTCATTTTCAATCGATTCCAAAAAGTCAAGACACCTTTCTCTCCTGATGTCCTTTTGTTCCTGAGGAAGGTTTTTTGGAATCATTTTTGCGCAGATTTCTCATCCCCAATGCTTTACGGTTTACGAGAACAGTCACAAAACACAGACAAATGACTCTAACAAGTTCAATCTTATACTGATGGTGCATTACATGTTAACCTACCGGCCTTCCAAGTCCTGTCTCCGCAGTGTTGCAAGATCGGGCACTACGTTGCCAGTCTCATTACTTAATTTACACACCTCGTATATGACCAAAATAGTAGAACATTTCGTGGAATTATACTACCTACGACCCATCACATCTAAAATAAGTGATCTGTAACCAATAAAATATGAACACAAACTAATTAATTGTATTATCAACCTATTTAATACTCCTCTTTAAATATGTAAATTCGGTAGCACATGAATATGTACATATATTACCGGTTGTAAAAAATAGTTTGGCTGATAAACGTAACAAGTACATCTCTGTGCAATGGTTGTTTTTTGTTTTAATTCATATTCATTCTTACGAACAAAATCTTAAATCTAAAAATAAATGGTCAATGAATTTTTTTATAAATGAGTTTACATTCCACTTAGAAATAAATATTCCATTTTGTCTACTAATGTATTTAAGACATTGATTCTGGCGGATGTGCCAGGTGTCTTGCTCAAAACTGACTTGCTGGCGTGTCGTAAGCTTTATATGAGGCTAAGCAGGAAACATCAAATGCTTACCTTATTTTTCTTATGTTTCTGCCAATTCATCGATGATATGATCGTAAAAGCCCAGGTTGACAAAATGAGTGTCTTTTTATCAATTTTTCGACTTTACAACAGAAAATACACATAATGCATATTTATATAGGTATAATGAGTCGGCCTTAGAAGAAATAATAATAATTAGTTGAATATTTGAGAACCTGTCTCTGAAATTATTAAGGCGCAAAAAATTATATGGGTCGCTAATAAATGCTAGTCATAGACTTCATTCTTCGACGATGAGGCGATACATCACAAAATGTAAAACAAAATTAAATCCTTAATGAATTCGTCGCAATTAAGGTCGAAAACGCCTCTAGGGTGAAACACTGAGATGTGTCAAAGTTTCACGGTGCAAAACAAGCTACGATTTTATGAATTATTAATATCACTTTATAACCAGTTGCGCGTATCCTAGGTGACACACTGTAATTAAAATTAATTAAATTCAGCAGAGGTGATTTCGAATAGGGACCTCGCGCCGATGATTTCAGCTTAATTATAGTCGACTGAAACCGAAAATTCGCGAAGGTGAACGCTTTTATATATATCATCGACAACCAAATTGTGTGTGTTAAAAATTTCCGGGATATCCATAAGAACATTTTTCGTTTCTTAAACAATGTCTTCCATAATATTAGCATCATAATATGAAAACATTTTTATTATTGAGATATTGTAAAAAATTCTTAGTATTTTTACGTTAGTCACGAGAACTGTTGTAGGACTGAAAATTAAAAAAAAAATACATGAAGCAAAGAAAATTTAGATTCGCTGCTAAAAATAAGAAATGTAATTAAAAAATGCTTAGCATGTGGTTTTCATACCGTGTGCGAAATTTGAAGCAGAAATATCACGGATCATAAACAAATCGGAAATATAAAATTTTTCAACAGAACGCGGGTTTGAAATGTTATGTATATTTTGCATTTATATTAGCTTCATTTAATTAAAAAAAATAGGCTGTCAATACAAATAAGAGTAAATTTGTAATATTTTATAAGCAATAAGTAAGAAAAAAAATCGCAATAGGTCGTTCCCTGTTGCAGTGCGCTGTATATAGGGTGATTCCCAAGTTGAGTTATATTTTTTTGATGGTGTCTAGAATTATCCAAAACATTTTTTTCCAAATACAATTTTTCAATAAACCCAAAAATAAAAAAAATCAATAAAAATAATTTCTGAATTGGCTTTTGTCCTGCCTTGAACTTAAGGGGGTATTCTAGTCTAGAGGCATGAATTTCGGGCGGTTTTTGAAGCTCTGTACAAACGAAACAAAAAATATTTTTACTATCCATTTTCTTATCATTGTTTATTGATATTATAAAATAACATAAAAAATTAACTGAACAAAAAGACTCAAAATTGACAAAGTTATGAGCTGACAAAATGGGGGGGTCTAAAAAAAAAGGGTTTTCTGGCGTGCATGATTTCAACCCTTCTGGTCATCTGAAACAAAAAAGCCGAACGGATTCTTAATTAATATAGATGCCCCTATAGCCCGAACCTTGGAAAAGTCAAACAAACGTTTTTTCATAAAATGGCGGCCGTTTGAAGAAAAAATATGTTTTTTTGCATGTTTTTTAACAATTCCGATTTTTTTAAAAATAGTAAAATTAAAAATTTTGATCTGAGCGTGCTTGAGGCGATAGAGGAATGTATAAAGAACATTCACACCATATTTCAAATAAATCGGTTCATTAGAACTTGAGATATCGTGCACGCCAACTCGAAAAAAGTAGTTTTGAGAAAAACGCGTTTAAAGTTTTGAGACAAGTTTCCGGCAATTTTACTCAGTTAGCACGTCCACGTTGCTTGAAGGCTGGCTCAAAACTAATTTGAAATAAATACTAAGACGAAAAGATTCCGACTAAATATGTTTAGTGTTTCGTAAGTACTCGGGCAGCGTCTACCGTCTTGTTATTAGGTACTCGGGCAGCGTCCGTACAATCGTCTATTGTATTTGTTCCGGTCGGACAATTCGAAGCACATAGATACCAATATGTATCGATTTTTGTTAGATTTATTTACTGCAGCTGACCTAACTTCAAATTTGTTTCGCTGACCAAATAAATTCTCTTTTTGAAATAGTCCATTTTTTTAAAAATGTTATTTGGACAATCTGTTTGATTTGAATACGCTGTTGTCTGAAGTTTGGTCGATTTGCTTTGACTACTTTAGTTTTATGTAGCTGATTTTAATAGAGTAATATCTGATAATACATGTTTCTAAGTTCTTCGTGCGAGCTCTCTTCCGGCACCATCTCTAACCCTGGTTTCCCCTACTTATTGCTATTGATATCTACTGGAGTTTTTGTTATAACTGCAGAGCATATGTACAGAATATTTACGATGATATATTGAGAATAATTATACGTTCGTGACTATGGAAAATATTTCTCGCATAAACATTTTCTTAATGAATCATTCATCTCAATTATTCTTGGTATGATCCTTCACAGTTTATAGAAAATCAATTAATATCGGTTCAGTAGTACGCCGGATACTGAAATATACATGGTGTTTCTAAAAGAAGCAACATAAATAAACCCAGTGAATGTGGAGGTCATAATAAGACTAAACTAATCATTTAACTTGGAATACAAAGTCCAAAGAACACAAACACAAAGAACTAATGACTGTTATTAATTAATGATTAATTATTGTTAGACAAAACTAGCCCCATTGACAGTGAATTGAGCCTAGGCAATTATTCGTTCAATGTGGTGTTATTATACAAACAAAAGAAACAAATACCCACAAATTTATTAGGATATTCAAACGCATATACCTGCAGGTAAAGAAAAGGATCAAACATTTAGGTAACTGACACATATCGTTATTTAAAACACTAATTAAGTCCTGAAAAGTCTGAGTAATTAGATGAAACGTCGGCAAAAATTAGTGCTTCTATATTTGTCCAATATCCCCAAAAATGATTACTTTGTCGAATAATATAATTCGTTCATACTGACTGCTACGCAGTTCCTAACTTACTTTCAGCAGCCACCTGCGTTTTCAATTTTAATCGTAGAAACAAAATAAATCGAATTTGCATTCGCCTCAGAAAGGACTTTCGCCCTTCCTCCATTAATCTTCCGAGTGCGGCGGCTCGCAAATCCATAAAATTGAACGAAGAAATCGATGCTAATTGAATATTAAGTCCGGCGCAAATGTAAATCGCTATCTTAATAAATCCATAAACAGTGTTATTATTAATCGATAATTAGATTTTGTCGGGATTTGCATAAACCGCATTAACCGTTTGGGAAAACATGAAGTGAATAATGGAATAACCTTATGAATAATAATAAGGCTGGAGCGCAGCCGTTCGGGGTGTCGTAAACGACTCCTGAATAATTATCGCCTGCCTTGTAGATGCATCGCGAACATCTGTGAGTAACACAGCCGATCGCTTAGGCTTAGTCCAGAGTGTGGAACTCTGTCACAAAACAATATTTCTGGACAATGTTTCGAAACAAGTCGCAGAACATTGTTTAGAAACAAAAAGCTGGTTTAGTATAAGTTCATATTTTCAAAATGACATTAACTGCTGCCATATTTAATTTTTAGAATATAATTCATAATCAGTCGACCCAGGAGAAATATACGTTTTTACAAAAATCCATCGAGTCAGGCAATTATGAGGTGTGTAAATTAAGTAATGATTTTTTATTCGAATATAATTACAATTCAATTCTTCAAAATAACTTCATGGGAAGACAGCGCTGGAAACGGTTCTTCCATTCCTCATAGTAGTGCTGGAACTCATATACTGGAATAGCCTTTCCAGTATATTTTATGCCCAGTCCAGAGTGTGGAATTCTGTGGCAAAACAATATTTCTGGACAATGTTTCGAAACAAGTCGCAGAACATTGTTTTGAGACAAAAAGTTGGTTACCTATAAGTCCATATTTTCAAAATGACATTAATGGCTGCCATATTTAATTTTTAGAATACAATTCATAATCAATCTACCCAAACGTAGAAATATACATTTTTACAAAAATTCATCGAGTCGGACAATTACGAGGTGTGTAATGATAAATTAATGATAATTCGAATATAATTACAAGTCAATATTGTGTCCTTCAAAATAACTTCCTTGGGAACCCACACAGCGCTGGAGACGGTTCTTCCATTCCTCATAGTAGTGCTGGAACACATATATACTGGAATAGCCTTAATAAATCCTTTATAGCCATCTTGGCCATGCAGCAACCCAAACCACAAGCGGGTTCCAGCTCTAACAGTCGAACTTATGCACCTTTATTTACGAGAAAGTTCGCTCTTTCGTTCCCTTCGTAATCCAGGCGCCCTTTGAGTCAATTTCAGAGTGATGATGTTGTATTACGCTAGTTTTACTTGCGAATTCATAGAGTCTAACTACCTGAAAGTATATTTCTACTTATCCCCCGGCTTTCAATGCTGCTTCGCTATCAGTAACAATCTGGATTTTCTTATTTCTATAAGACCTTCTGATTATTTTCTGCGCGCAAGCGAATACTGCAATTATTACTCCCTGAAATGCGATTGCTGTGTTCCCCAGGTTTATGTTGATGTTGCACCCTGGGTTCTGTTGGTTTGCACACGCTCTAGTGCTTTGCTCGTGCCCATCTGTGTACCAGATGGTTCCGTTCTGCGTGGCTGACATATGTCTGCTGTCTTCTCTTCCTCACTTCATAGTCACCCGATAAGGTTTGTGGTAGACTATGAGACCTAAGTCTTTTCAACTTATATAACTTTGTTTTTTTCTTTCTTTATCCAAGCAGATCAGGAAACCATACCTTACCGTGGGAATTATTACTTTAGATTGTGTCCAAAATGCAATTGTTTGTTTTAATCTTACGTTTTACCAATCATAAAACAAGAACTCCCAGTAGAAACTAGTAAAGCGTTCATGGCATCCTGCTTCTTCTATATTAAACTAAACATTTTTTTCTTTCCCATTTAATAACTAACGCTCTTGAATTTTGTTGTTTTCGTGTTTTAAAACTATTCATTAAGTATTTTATTTTCTATAAAAAAAGAGACCTGTTTTGTCCCATCTTTCTAAATATTTTGTATTTTCTACTGGGTCAGAAATCGGTTATCATTATAGAAACTATTTTGTCTTATTTTATATCATTATCAGTTATGGTGTAACTATGATGTGTGTATCTATTTGAGGTCAATAAGAAAAAAAACGAAAAATACTCGGTTGAATAAATAAAAATACAACATAGTCTATTCTACCACACTGTTCTGGTTGCAGTTTGGTCCGTCTCGAAATACCTGCATTTTTTTATTGGAGTAAAAGGCGACATCTGCATAAAAAGCCAAGGCCGAAATCCAAAAATGTACACGCCTCGTCTCATCACCTCTTAAATTCTGACTTTCTGCAACTTAATAACGAGCAAATTTCGTGTATTAACGATCGTAAATACAGGCATGTGTGCCGCTTACGAAACGGTCGCGTAACCTGTAATGAAAAAGCGATAATGGAAGACAGAAAAGGTATTAAAAATAATGATGATCTTGTACATACATATTGACCTAATAAGACCGTTGCGAAGTCATTGATATACTTCACACTACAATTAAGAACGACCAGTTAAGAAATCCTTTGTATACTATCGTAGTCGGCTCTTTACAGAGATTAATGTTTTTAATTTATTTAATGCGAGATACGAGTTAGTGCGATATAATAACCTTAGCCTGCATGGTCATTCAGATGTCCATATACGACATTTTCTATAAAAAAGGTTAATTTCTGATAGCTTCTCTGGAGCGGACATAAAACTGTCAAAATTTAAATTCACTTTCTCAGTTAGCTATATATTAGTCACGACGTGCATGCAGATATTAGTAACGACTGATGTTAGGGGAATTAACGATAGCAGTGGCGATGGCGGTTGGTGATATTTCAGTTCGCCATATCTTGAAAACGACGCATGGGACCCACTTCACTTTTTTGGTGATGACTATAATACATCTCTTACAGAAAGGATTTATAGTGAAAAAAACCGTGAGCAAAGTTTGCGAAAAAATGTTCAAAAAAACTGCAGAACACCCTGGGATCTCAGTAACTCTGTCGAATATTTGCAGTATGTTTTTTTCATCATCTAGAAACAAATATAAGGAGAGGTTTTTCGATTTGTTACAAAATATTTTTTTTTTCAAAAAGTTATGGCCATTTTAATTTTAATTTTATAGGGATATTTTGTTTCCCAAAATTAAAATGGCGTTGTTTTGTTTAAGTTTTGAAAATGTCTGGGTTGTTTTGAACAGGGTTGAGATTTAAAAAAATATGTTTTTTTTTGTTTATTTGCCTGACAATAAAAAAAATTAATATCTATATAGCATTTGACGAAAGTCTCGAATAATGCGTCTTTTTAACAATTTATATTAAGACTTACTTTCAAATAGAAGTTGTTTGAGATATTTTTTTCCAACCAGTTCAACGACCTTGACAGTTGCAAACAATAGAAGAAATAAAAAATGGAGATCATAGAAACATGAAAAAAAAAACGTTTTATTTGAACAAGCTTTTTATAAATGGAATTATTAAAATGATATAATTTATTTATTATTCCGCACTTTTGCCGGACCCCTGTATAAGAGTTTTTGGTGGAACATCTCATATGGATATTTACTAGTAGGTTCCTATGTTATTCTGGTTACTAATATGCGACATTATATAACATATTATATAATGTTCTTATTAGCTTTTGGGGTAATTCTCGAAACACTATAAAAGTCTTCAAATACAATACCAACAACAAAAAAATCCACATCCCACCTTCATAACGACATGAGAATAATGTTGACTATCATTGTTTCTACAAACATTGAATTTTTGTAGCAAAATATATACGTATGTATGTATGTATGTATGTATGTATGTATGTATGATTATGTATGTGTGTATGTATGTATGTATGTATAATACTAATAGAAGAATTCCTTCGATTTGTACATTACTAACCGAACATTTCCCTAAGTATTTGTTAAAATTATGCATTAATCAAAACAATATTAGGAAATAATCAAGAGGTTTTTATATAATAATTAAGGAGTTTTAGTCTATTGTGCACCTCAAAATAAAATGTAAACTTCGGACGTCTCGTAAAATGTCCAGTTTTACCTCATTTTGTTTCCATTCATGTTGTCCTCAGTTTACCTCAAGGGTTGGTTTAAAATTGGATAATGTTTATAAATTATATTTATTGTATTCGTAGTATAAAAAGGCAAGTTACTTAAACATCTTGTATTTTATATTTTAACTAATTCATTTTTTTTATTTTTACATTCTGATTAAGAAACCCAGGTTTTTCGTTGGTTTAAGGCACTCTCAGAAGGAAGAGAGTCGATTGAAAATGAGAGAGAGAGAAAAAGCCTTCATGTTCAAGAACCGATGAAAATGTCTATAGAATACGGGATCTTGTACGTTCAAATCGTCGGTTGACGACCAGAATGATCGGGGAAGAGTTAAATTTGATTCACACCACTGTTCATCAGATTTTGACTGAAGAATTGGGGAAGAGATAAATCTGCGCACAAATGGTTCCAAAAAACCTTTCGCGGGAATAAAAAGGAGGGAAAGGTGTCTTGACTTTTTGGAACCGATTGAAAATAACCCCCATTTTATGGAACATGTTATTACGTGATGAGACTTGGGTGTTTGAGTACAACACCGAAACAAGCGCCAAAGCATAGAATGGCACACGTCAAGCTCTACAATACCCAAAAACGCAAGAATGAGCAAGTTGAAGATAAAATACATGCTGATTTGCTCTTTTTGATAGCCAGGAAATTATCCACAGAGTTTGCGCCTCCAGGCCAAACAGTCAATCGACAGTTTTACAGACCAAACAACAAGATCAACTAGATGTTGCATCATAACAATGCGCCTTGTCACACAGCCATTTCAGTAAACGCGTTTTTAGCCAGTAAAAACATTCCTGTGGCTCCTCAGCCGCCCTATTCGCCTGACTTGAGTCCTTGCGACTTTTTTCTCTTCCCGAGATTGTAAATCATCTCAAGGGACGTCATTTTGGGACCATAGAAAATATTCCGATGACTGTAACCGACCAGCTGAAGGCTATTTCAGTATAAGAGTTCCAGCACTGCTATGAGGAATGGAAGAACCGTCTCCAGCGCTGTGTGGCTTCCCAATGAAGTTATTTTGAAGGAAACAGTGATGAATTGTAATTCTATTCGAATAAAAAAAAAGTCAGTCTCATTACTTAATTTACACACCTCATATACCCATAATATTCTCGCTATTCGATGTAAAAAGCCATATAAGCAACTTCATTGAAGTGTTTACTTTTTCGAAATAACAGATCACATAATCAAGGCGTTCAACAAAATGTTTTTCAAGGTCTCCAAAAATTTTTATTTGGTGGTTTGTAAACACAAAATCTAAAATCTATTAAATCCTAAAACAAAAAACTGGACGTTTTCCACAAAACACCGAATTACTACACTTTTCTCGACGCACGTTTCGCCAACCAAATTGACATCTTCAGGAGAAGATCAGATTCAGGAGAAGATTAAAACTCAATTTTAATCTTCTCCTGAAGATGTCAACTTGGTTGGCGAAACGCGCATCGAGAAAAGTGTAGTAGTTCGGTGTTTCGTGGAAAACATCCAGTTTTTTGTTTCTACGCCGAAGGTTCCAGTCCCCACTCCAATATTAAATCCTTAACAAGGCGTTTTAGATCGACCAATTAATCACGAAATTAATTGCGAAGGAGACTGAATTTTAGCGACTTATCGTAACGCCAATTATTAATTACACGAAACGTCGAAGCCATATCGATGAAAATCAGTGTACACAATAATAATTGCGACTAATTTATTGTCATTTTACTTTTACTCTCCGCAGACCGTTTTGTATCAGAGACTGCCTCGAAATAAACCCGTTTCGAGCGCAACGACGGAAATCGAGAGTACTCAATATGGAATTGGAAAAAGGCGAAGTACTACACAGTTTGTTTATATGCGTTTGCTACAGTTTACAATTGTTGTGTACCAGTTACATCGGCATAAATCATTTTAGTAATTATAGACTCTCAACGGGCTCGTTTCGTACGTACGCATGTTGATATATTGCTGATTCCTGGTGATTGCAATAAGTGTGTACACGCCTAGGCAAAAACTGATAAATATGCAGCAAACTCATAATTCGCGTATTGCCTTTGCTTCCCATCACATCCGGCATATATGAATGTAGGAAGCCGTGTGCTGCGATAATTCATCGGGAAGGAATAATCTTGATTTAGGAATCAATAATGCAATTTGCCATTTCCATTTTAAGTAAAAGCTTCAGCGTGCCATTCTTGTGGCCGATTTCTTCACCTCCAGTTAACTTTATCTGCTAGAGAATATACATAATGTTCCTCATTTTCGACTCAATCTTAATAGCTGATGTCCTTATGTCTCTCAGACTAAAACCAGAAATGAAGAAATCAGTCGTAATGTAACGTAACGTTCAATTTTTATTTTATGCATCACCCTGTATAATAATTATCCTAATACGTTTATTTTGTCACTTCAATAATCAAATATCCAAATATTTATGATTTATGGGTAGTGTAATATTCTTAAAAGATATATTTTTCAGATTTTCTTGCATCTCCTTGTGTATGTTAACGCCAGTCCGGAAACGAATAATAATTTCGATGTTCATTTCGTTATCTGTAGCGAGTCAATTCATCAACTGACTGTCCATTTTGAATTTGTTCGGAGGTCGTAATTAACAGGAACGGTCAGCAAATATCATACATGCACAGCGTTGTCGGATCGTGCCGAACAAATTTTTCCGTGGTTTCTGTGTGAAATTCACTAAAAAGTACGACGAATGTATCTTTTTTTTGATGGTTGACACTTTAAAATCATGTAATCACTTTATCCAAAAGTGTCTCTTTTTCTATTTAGTTGTTAATGTGAACTTCCTTTTATGACGTATGTTAGGCTAGGTCCAATAGGAGATAAGGATGGTTTTTTGCTGCAGCAATTGACAGCCTGCGCTAGAGTTTGCTTTTAAGAAGCACCTTTGCTGGTGTGATCACCGGCAAAAGCGGTGTGTGAGTTATGGTTTCGAAAATCGTTGGTTATAATAACCATCTTTAATTAGGATTATTTTTCGTAACCACCAATTTGCGATTCTGGTCCCATTAGACGTTTTGGTTGTCGCATTTTTTGTGGATTGGACCTGAATTTGTATCTCTTCGGAGGATTTTGTACTCACGTCATACCGTCCATTGCGATTCTTGGTTTCGACCCCATCTTCTTGGTACCTCATCTGTTACAACGGTGATAACCTTTAAACTTCCGTCACCTCAAGGCTGGTCAAGAGGAAACGCAAGATTTAGGAACCCCTGTGACTAAGGGGTTTTAATACCAACTCAAGGTCCAGTCTTGGTACCGGTTCCAGTTTTTAGTACCAACTCAAGGTCCAGTCTGAGTACCGGTTCCAGTTTTTAGTATCAGCTCCAGCTCCAGTTTTGCTACCAGCTGTGGTTCCAGTTTTAGTACCACCCCCAATGCCAGTTTTGGTACCAGCTTTAGTGGCAGGTCAAGTCCCAGTTTGGAGTTTAATTCAAGATTGCAGTTCTAGTACCATAGTAGCAGTAGATCTACTTGGAAAACACTTCTTGAAGAGCTTCCTCTGGACCACCGTCCTCTGGGCCCACCGTCAGGATTCACGCAAGTGATAAACTGAATATTTTGCTTACGATATACATTTTGCTAAATTTTACTTTGTTTAATGCTTAAACACCCTGCTAAATCTTGCCCAGTTGCTTATTAATCTTATTTGCTATTTTTGTTTTGTATTTAATCTTATGCAGCTTATAAACTTGGTAGAGCCACGCCCAGGCTCTACAAATGCTAATATTATTCAAGCTTACACTGGCTGCCATTTTTTATGACTTGCCGCAGCGTAAATTTGTAAATGTTGTGTATACTTTTGGGGATTTGGGTATAAGTTTTTTTTTATTTATTCATTTTGATTGCGTATTAAACTGTATCCTGCAACCAGAAACAAAGGTACATACTTCTGGTATATTTCTTCTTGCATACATTATACGACACTTGCTTGCTTATGAAAAACAATGCGCATGCGCCTGAGCTCAAGCGACGCTTTTAACATTAAGCTGTATTTTAACTTGCATTTTATTTGATATTTGTTTTGCATTGCACTTTATTTACCTCGCTTTTGATTCTTGCACTATTTTATGAGTGCGCCCAAAGTATTTTTTCCCTGACGTTGAAGGTTGCGGATAGGGCTTGCTTATTTCCGTTGCATATAATACACTGGATATATTTATATAAAAATCATGTATCTTTTTTTCGCAATATTTGTATTTCAGGTGATATATTTTTTTTATTTAGAATTATATTGTAAATTACCTCTAATTTACTTAATTTTAATTAGGATTTCATAAATCAATTAAATTAGGCTTGACATTTTATTTCGGATATAATTCTAGTGAGGTTGATCCTATTTGACAATTTTCGAGGGTTAACTTGAGTGTAATACAGTGTGGGTATTTTTGTTACTAGTTGATAAATTGTCTGGCGCCCTCGTACCATCATTTTGAACCTCCCCCTTCTTCACTGAGTTAGCCAAATCCCCGATAGGTTTACAGCCGTGGTATCAACGCGAACCTGTACTTAAGTACGATTTCTCGGTCGCAATAAGTATCAGCAATGACAAAGTTAGTATAGCCTTAAATATCGAACCCTAAAAAATTATTTTTCTAAAAAAATATACATAAAAATGCATTTAAAAAGTGCCATAATCCTCGAAGAGGAAAGTATGGCCCAAACTATGAAAAAGTCCTACTGAACATACAAATATATGAAGACGTCTTAAGAATACCAAAATATGAAGAAGTCTTAATGATGGCGGCTTGCGAAGATGCGAGATCTTTTGCTTTGAAATCACTGCTACGGTCATTTAATGAACAAACAACAAAGGTGAAAAGTCAAAAATGTTAAAAATGTCCTCCATTTAAATACAACTACAACATCTTCATCCTGGAGTGGGTACTGGAACCTCCGGCGCAGAAACAAAAACCTGTTTCGTTTTTTTCGAAACGTCCAGTTTTTTTACCATCTTCGATGCAAGGGACATTAAACTCATTCGAACAGCCCCTCGTTGGCTCGTATTCGGTGGGATCTTTGCTCGATTTGTTATCGCAACTTTACGCGCATAAATACGATAAACTTTTCAGATATCCTTAAAGAAAGAAATCAAGGGGGCTTAAATCAAGCGATCCTGCAGACCATGGTACAGGTCCGCCCCTTCCTTCCCATCTTCTCATCGTCAAATAGTTCAAAACTATCAATCAATATCTAATATCAGTCTAAAAATTTGCCGAAACACAATCACAACATTTATCTTTTCGTACAGACAAATGTCATCTAAAGGATCACGCAATGTAGGGTCTGTATTCGTTGAATGTAATATAGGTAAATCTACTGCTCATTGAGAATTCTCCAAACAAGAGTAGCACTAGACGTATTCTGCTCTGCCATCGTTGGTTTTATAGAAATATGAACAGACGAGGTGTAAAAATCGTGATGGCAATATCGTTAGCACGATCAGAGTACCTACTTGAAATGTATTTTGGGTAACTCAATATTTAACTAAACAGGCGTAGAAAAAATTAATTAAACTACGTAGAGTGTACTTTCGGGAATAACATATGGTAGTTGCTATTTGCGACTTTGTTGGACCTATAAAAACATGTCTGTTCTAATCTAAATAAGACCACACTAGCAGGCAATATCTTCTAGGTAACAACACTCACTAAAAGTGAATTGTCGACAATAAAAACCTGCACACAATTGATGAGTTGCCGAGTAGAGGTGTGATACTGCAATATTAGTTTATTTCTACCAAGTGTTTTAGCGGATACTGTCGAGTGTATTCACAACGATTCAGAACACATGCGGCTTTTTTATGCCCATTTATGGCAATGCACTTTTTATTGAACCGGTACTACACAGCATCCCATTATAAGCATATGAAATTAATTTGTTTCAAAAGATTGGTCCGATAGGAATTATTGTCTAAAAAGTGATAATCCTGAAGAAAACAAATTATACTGAGAATGTTTGGCAAAACATTATACACGGCGGAGACTGTAACTGGAATATATTCGCTAGCGGGGTGGTGAATGATTTTTCAAAAAAATTCCCGAGACATGTCAACTTTTAAATGTATTTACCTACATTTTGCAAGTAATATGAAAAATATAGCCCTTCAGGGGTGGCTGGAAACCACCCTCGACATGATTTTTTTCAAATGCAACCCTATGGCTTGTGACCCCTCATTGTAAAGCTGGTGGAAAGAGGAATCCAACGCACTGAACGCGTTGAAAATAGATTTAATTTTTAAATTGTTTTAATTGTATACGACCCCACAAACATACTAAAAAATAAAATTTGAGCAGTGCGTTGGATTCCTCTTTCCACCAGCTTTACAATGAGGGGTCACAAGCCATAGGGTTGCATTTGAAAAAATCATGTCGAGGGTGGTTTCAGCCACCCCTGAAGGGCTATATTACTTGGAAAATGTAGGTTAAAACATTTAAAAGTTGACGTGTCTCGGGAATTTTTTGAAAAATCATTCACCACCCCGCTAGAGAAAATATATTCCAGTTAAAGTCTCCACCGTGTATACCCTATTTGTAACAAAACGCAGAGTATAAAATGCAGAGTAATAGTAGTAGTAATAATGACCATGTATGTATTTCGTTTTAAAATGACTTCCTTGGATTTTTAGAAAAAGAAAGATACCACGAAATAGATCTACGTTGTTAGTTAAATAACAGTAGCTATAGGTATCACCCCGTAATCATAACGATGCTATTGTCAATCAATAACATGTCATTCAGTAGGATGACAGAATAATCAATAGGCTACAATGGTAATAAAATTTCCATAAATGAGATTACATAATGTTAGTATAAAATAACCACACTGAGTTCATGGAGATTTCGGTTATTTCCTCTCCTGGAATTTTAATTAAATTCCGCCTCTGATATACACCTTCGAAAATGTATAAAATATATCCAAACTATAGGAAGATCGCCTTAAAATATGTTAATGTATTCATCATTAGCACTTGTAGTATCAAATTGGTTATTAATAAAAAGACGCAGATTAATAGCTGTTAAAATTATAACATAAATTAAAGAAAATTAATGGATTCCTCAGGTTTATCTCAGTTTTATATTATCTAGTGCGTACACTTAAGAATGAACCATCGATTTCCTATTTTTAAACTTTACAACTTGTTGTGTAGGTATTGTCTGTTAGAACGCATACTTAATCAAGAACGCATATACAGAGGGTCCCCAGATGAAATTAGCGATATGTGCAAAAAGATAAAAAATATTAATATAAGTAGCCTGATGGTCCTCAACTGTTTCACACATGCACACAATTCTGAGTAACTTTCCTTAATAAAATATATCCGTATCTTGCACAGAAAAAAACACTTTATCTACTCAAAAAATGAGTTTTTCTGCTTTCGTCATGTCCTTCTTGAGTTTACGAGAACAAAAATATATTTTTACGCAAGCAGGACTGATTTCAATAGGCACAAATTTCAATTCCAACTTTTTTTACACCTATCGCTAACTCCATTTGTATGTTTAAGTTTTAGACAATAATGTGATGCTATTAAAAACAAAAAACTATAAAAGTATACCTACTTTACAACTTTAAAGTATACCTAAGCTTATATTAGTTTGATATTTTGTAAGGTCAATTTATCAGCCAAATTGTTGTTGATGTTAATTATTGACGGATTAAGGATAAGAAACCATTTTACAACTAAGGAGTAGAGTTATTATCTTACTACGGTGATTGTGGCACTGTCTAAGACCGGTGCTGGTAAAATATTTAAATTAAAGATCCAACTACTACTGTTTTTATTTACCAGGATTTAAAACACGAGGCTTCACGCATGAGTGTGCCAAATGTGTAAATTAGTATTGTTTTCTATTTTCTATAATATATTTTTTTTACCTCATTCTAGTTATCTAACACAAAACATGTGATAGGTCTCATAAATGTATCTACATAAAATATATATATATTGATAGACCCGTAAATAAAACAGAAAACCGGATATAATTCAATAATTGTAATGTCATTAGATTTTTGTTTATTACTTTTTTTATATTTGTCAGTTAGATTTATTTAAATTAATATCCACATATTTTCTCCAAGAAATTAAAAAGGGAAGCACCAATTTCGGTAGTGCTTAAGGGATAAAAACGATTTATATAAGTTCCTTGTTAAAACGCGTAAAATTTATTTTATTTAAACGGAAAAAGGCTTGTAGCTAAAATATGCATGCCTACGTACTGAGTTAGTTAACATCTCTATTTTTCGAAGTTTGTTTTATTTAATTATGCAAGGGCTGTCAATGTCATTTCTACTGTCGTATTCCTGCATAATTATGCTGGAATCGGTTGTTACCTATGTATGTAGACATGCAAGTTATTTAAGTGTATTAATAATTTAATTTGACTTTTAAGAAGATTGGATGGTTGTGGAAAATTTGTTATTAATAAAATATAAAATAACCCCTAAGCTAACTGCGTTTTTGCCCTTTTTTTCTAGATAACTCGTGAACTATGTAGGGAAAAGTTGAAGATAGAAGCACGCTTTGTTATTAAATTTTATACAAGGTGTTTAGGTTAGAATTTAACAAATTCGTTGTATTGTTTCAACAATAACAATACTAAAAAATGAGGAGTAGGTATAGATGCAAACCTCACAATATCCACTCTTTAAAATTTTTCAGGAAGAAGGAACTGATAAAAGAAACTGATTTCTAACTTTTCAAGTGACTTAAGGCACTGAATTTTTTTCTGGTATTTGTATTAGAACTTTAACTTTGCTTCTCAATTGGTAATATAACAGTACAACAATATTTGAACTCCAAGAAAGTGAATTAAAATTTCGATAATGTGAGTTTTGATACAACTTTTTCTACAATGGTAGTCTTGCTTCAAATTATTCTACATAATATTATTTTTTTACACTAATATTCATGAAGTTAAGCTAAGAAAAGGAACTTGGAAACAAACTCAATGGTATATCAATAAAAAATTTTATGTAATATGGTAGTTCATAATAAAAATAAAAAGCTGCACAAAATACTCAGAATACGGTTTTATTATCATCATTGACTGATGAAGTGAAATATTTTTATAATGAACCTAAAATTGTAAAGTACAAAAAATGTTGACAATAAAAAGTTTTAACATTCTCCTAAGGAGAATGTGAGTTTTGAAACAATTCCCAGATTCCACAATTTAAAATAAATACGAAAATATGAGTTTTATACCACTTTTAAGATTTAAAATTCTGTAGTTCAACACGATGAACAAGATAGCGCCATTTACTCTATTTGGAAGAATTATGGATAATGTGAGTTTTGCATATGTACCCCTCAAATATATGAAACACAAAGTTCCTTCATGAATTTTTTTGACCACATAGATTACACAACCGACCTTCAGATCATATCTCAAAACTTTTTGATATAATAAAACAACACCAAACATAACAAATTTCATCCAAATCGGTGTGATAAATTTTGCAAAATAATTTTTTCGATCCAGCTATTTGTGAGAAAAACGCGATTTTTCCAAACTTTATAGAGCCAACAAAAAAATGTATTTACCATATAACTTTATAAAGCCAAAATTTATAGAGTCAAAAAAACTTTGAGCAACTTGTTTTTTTTTATGTACCTATTTCTATTCATAAGCGTTCAAGCTTTCGAACCTTTTTTAAAAATTAAATTTAAATTGGAATTTAAATTAAATTCGTTCATTAGGAGAATCATTCTTAAATTTATAAAAATAATGGCACTTTGAAAGCGCTTCACTGTTTTGAACTCGTCAATTATTTTAAAGCGGCTCGGCCGCGTCAGCGGAAAATTATTCATAATCGAAAACATTCTTTATAACTTTAAATGATTCCCAAAGTTCTCCAAATAAACGGATTTTAAAATTTTCAAAAAAGGTTCAAAAGCTTGATCGCTCTTTTATACGTAAAATTTTTTTAGGTTGCTAAAGGATGTTCTACGGTTCTACAAAGTTTTGAGAAGTCGCTTTTTTTTTGTTTTTGTTTCCTTTCAGAAAAGTCTGGACTGCAAAAATATTGCGCAAGAACTATCAGACCGATTTGGATGAAACTTGGTGTGTTGTTTTATAATATTAGCTTTAGTCAATTTTTTCTCTGTTATTGCTATTTTGCAACAATAATAGCGCTTTTTTTAATTTCTAACATCAACAACAAATTTTTTATTTCTTCAACATTTGTCTAAAATGAATAGTCCTTAAATTATTATAGAAGAAAAGAGAATAAAAAAAGATTTTTTTAGAGATTTTTTTACATTTTGTTAATAACAAAATTTCCACAACCTTTTCAACTGGTGTATATCGAAAAAATATAAAATATCTTTTCTCCATGATCAAATGATATTCCAGAAGCATTTCAATAAAAAATAGGGGTTATTTGAAAAAAGTCCAACCCAAAACAGATACCGCCTGTCCTATTTTTCCATTAGTTAAGAAGGAAATCTGTTCTGTTTCTCTTTGGAACGGATATTATAAACTTTCTTCCTTAGGGAGGAAATTAAGCATTCATATTAAATGTTGCCGTGACAGTTAATCAGGGATAATGTTTAATTTGTCTTTAGCATAAAAATGTACATGGTTCACGGTGTACAGTCCGATCAGCACATGTGTGTACAGTCCAATCAACAAATAATTAAATGGGTCGGAGTTAAAAAAAGGCAGTGAAGTTGAATGTATTTTAACAGTGTCAGTAGCAAAGGTTGCAGGCGATGTAGTACACTGTAGTATTAATTAGGTGACAATCAAGGGTATGAAAATAGGTACATACGTACGTTTTAAATGGAGTACTTTATTAGATGTCAGTGAACTGCTGTGAGATAATGTGATTAAACTGAAGTAATGAGGTAAGTATTATTATGTTACTCGAATAAAAAAAATCAACCTAAATAAAACAGATTTCCACACCACTACTGATTACCTAAATATTGTCAAATGACGTTTTCTTCTTGGTGGTGATGAACACATGATTTTCGTTACTTTTTATCAGTCTGGCGCATTTGTGATGATTCGTGTCATTAAAAAAATTTTAGAAATTAGGTCTTTCTTACCATATAAATGAATATTTAAAAACCAACTAAAAGCTGGTATGAAGAGAAGATAAACGGATCACACATTGCTTTACTTATTTTACTCTAGCGACAAAAGTATGAAAATTGCAAAAGCTGCAACTGAACAAACAAGGAACGTATGTATCTAGAATTAATAAAATAGTTTATGTTGAGGTGGTGTTAATAACTATTAGTTATTTAATAAATTCCTGGATTTATGGTTTCTTTGGTTTAAGAGCGAATACTGCTTTTTGAATCCTGTTTTTTCCACTCTTATACTATCTATTCTCATTTATTCATTTTTGGTCACATATGCGTCAGTAGAGTTCGGAAACGCTCCAAATTGAACAATTCGCTTGGACTTGAATCAACTAAATATTAATCCTTGTTACAAAAAAGGCATTCCACCTACTTACACCGATTTTGAAAGGGGCCAAAAATCGGCCTTAGAGACCCTTATCCTTGAGTAAACGTTAATTATCTAGATCTCTGTGTTATATGCATGCATATACAGGACGTGCCACGTCTTGTAGGTAATCTCTGGGAGTGTAATGTTCGGGCTAAAATAACTTATAGTAACTCCGAAGTTATAGTAACTCCTTATTAAGGCGAATATCTCAATAGTCCTTATAGTAACTCTTCATTAAGGCGAATATCTCAATAGGATATATTATTCATATTAAAATAAATTATAGTCCAATGAAGATTAATTTAACTCGAATATTAAATTACCGAGAACCTGCCCATGTAATTTGGAATACCCTGTAAGTATATTAATATTGTGCAATATTTTGAAATGGTAAAACGAGTAGGTGGTAGTTGATTAAGTCTTAATATCAGTAACTAATAGAGTAAAATTTAACACATTTTAATACACTTACTTTACATTGCATCCACTATTTGCTTTAGCAATAACCGTACACTATCCCGGCATATAATTCTTAATTACAGACGTAATTCTTTATCGGTTACAGCAGCTCGAGTTGAGTTACTTGCCTTTCAAGGAATTTTACATTTGAAAAACCATATCGTATTGTGATATGAGGCCCCAATACTTTCAAAACCCTCCGCGAAGTGTGCGTACAGAATCATAATGAACTGTAGATAAATAAAAATCGTTCTCGTTTTCGATACGATTAATACGATTGCTACTAATTAAAGGAGGTAACGTAATACGTGGTTTCGGCATTTGTGGCGATTGTCTCAGTATTTCCTAAAAACATTTCGAAGATTTGAAACAGATGGTAGTGTTGAGCAGCGACGATAAAGAAGAAAATCATAGACCACCATATTTTTTCATAAATAAATTAATACATTTGTAATGCTGCATTGATGTAGAATAGTAAGATAGCTTTTCAATATTTGACTTTTAATGTTTTTAAATCTCGTATGTAATTTATTAAAAAATACTACATAATACATAATAATACTTATATTTTTACTTTTTGTCTCAACCCTTTCACGATTTATAAAATTAACCTTGGTTAGGGTTGGTTGCTTTATACACGGTGGAGACTTTAACTGTAATATATTCGCTAGCGGGGTGGTGAATGATTTTTCACAAAATTCCCGAGACACGTCAACTTTTAAATGTATTTACCTACATTTTGCAAGTAATATGAAAAATATAGCCCTTCAGGGGTGGCTGAAACCACCCTCGACATGATTTTTTTCAAATGCAACCCTATGGCTTGTGACCCCTCATTGTAAAGCTGGTGGAAAGAGCAATCCAACGCACTGATCAAATTTTAATTTTTAGTATGTTTGTAGGGTTGCATACAATTAAAACAATTTAAAAATTAAATTTATTTTCAACGTAACAATTGTTCAAAATGTGCACCATTCACTTGTTGGCAGCATCCCAGTCTGTGGTAGGTTTCGTCCCTTACATTATGCAACATTTGCGGTGTTATTTTTCCGATTTCCTCCCTTATCCTTTCTTGCAGATCTGCTATATTGTTGGGTTTCTGAATGTAAACCCTACTTTTAAGATGTCCCCACAAAAAGAAATCCAGTGGTGTAAGATCTGGAGATCTTGCTGGCCACTCAATATTACCTCGCCTCCCAATTCACCTACCGGGAAAAATTCTGTCCAGATACTGACGAACAATGGCAGCATAGTGTGGTGGGGCCCCATCTTGCTGAAACCATAACCTCTCGTCGGTCAAGTTAGGATTTAAGGGGTTTGGAAATAAATGACATAGCACTGGCATTAGTTCGTGCTGGAGTAAACGCAAGTATCTTGCTCCATTAAGAGTGTCATCAAAGAAAAATGGTCCTACAATTCTATATTGTATTATTCCGGCCCACACATTAGTTTTCTGTGGGCGCTGAGTATGAAGTTCCCTCATCCAATGGGGGTTCTCTTCAGCCCAGTAACAACAATTTTGGCGATTTACGTGCCCATTTAATGTAAAAATAGCCTCGTCAGAGAAAACTATCCACTCTAAAGATAACTGGTTTTGATCAATACAAGTCATCAATAAATCGCAAAAATTCCACTCGTCGATCTGGATCATCTTCAAATAGCTCTTGAACAGCTTGCATTTTATATGGGCGTTTTTTCTCATATTTAAGTATTTTTAAAACTGTTTTGTGATTAAGATTACTATCATGGGCCAGTTGACGGGCTGGAGTGATTGGATTTTCTTCTAGAGCAAGCAACAAATTCAACTTCGTGTCGTCATCAATAACAGCCTGCCTCTTACTCGGTACTTTCCTGACATGACCCATCTCTCGATATTGTGCCTCAATTTTACTAATGGTACCTTGATTTAGTGGTGGCAAGTCAGGATGCGTTTCTCGAAACAAGCGAACAACTTCGCATTGAGTTCGCGCCCTATCACCATATCCAATCATCATCAAAATTTCGATTTTTAGTGATTCAGTTAAATAAGACGTTTTCACCAAATTGAAATAACACTTCGTTTCAAACTCTGAATACAGCATACAAACTAAATTACTAAAACTATAAAATTACGTTTTAATTGTATGCAACCCTACAAACATACTAAAAATTAAAATTTGATCAGTGCGTTGGATTCCTCTTTCCACCAGCTTTACAATGAGGGGTCACAAGCCATAGGGTTGCATTTGAAAAAATCATGTCGAGGGTGGTTTCAGCCATCCCTGAAGGGCTATATTTTTCACATTACTTGCAAAATGTAGGTAAATACATTTAAAAGTTGACGTGTCTCGGTAATTTTTTGAAAAATCATTCACCACCCCGCTAGCGAATATATTCCAGTTAAAGTCTCCACCGTGTATAGTAATTAGACCTGTAATAGAATTATAGATCAATTAGAAATATAATGTTACAAAACAGAATAGTGGTTAATAAAAATGGAATAGCTTTTAATCCTTTCCTTCAAGGTGTTTTCAGCGTCTTTTTGTTAAATCCAGTTACCGCGCATGAAATCTTAATCACTCACCTTCAAATCCTTATTTTATAGTACATAAAAGAAATGGATCATTATAATGTTAACCATTTATTGGACGAATCACTTGCTCTGTTAATGTGGGTTTATTAGAGAGTATTAAAGTTGCAGCAAATCCATGACTCAAACTTATGATGCAAACACGATTCCCTGTAAATTGCACTTGGAGTGATGAGTACAACGATCGATACGATGACAAGATCTATTCAATAATAATTTAGATGATCTTTAAAAAAATTTAGACATAAATGACTACTCTCGAGTCCCTCTTAAGTCACCTTCGCTTAATTCACATTTCCTCTTATGTCATCATGTTTCTCCCTATTATGTCACGAAACTCTGCCTCTTAAGTCGCCGCCTGTAAAAGTTTCAGAACTACGATTGAAAATTGGATTGTCGCATGAATATGTACAATTTTTATTGAAAAAAATGATTGTGTAATACATTAAATATAGACACCTAACCTTTAAAAGAGGTTAGGTGTCTACTTACGTTGATTTTTTCGTTCAGCTGGCTCATTTTCCATTATAACAAGTGCTGTGGTACATCTCTAAAAATGTCTTTTTTCAACTAAAAACACGAAAAAGTTGAAGTTATGATTGCTTTTAAACGTGACTTAAGAGAGAATAAATTTCGCTACTTAAGCGAGAAGATGATGCACGTATTTGGTGACTTGGTGACCCGAGAATTAAAATGGTCTTTTGGCCTGGATAACAATTTAACGGTTTTTCAATTACTTGGCATTGAAAAGTGAGAAGAACTGCTACAAAAGTATTACGTGCAAAACAAAACAAAGCGCAATTCCATAACACAATTTTCAAACAGAGACCAATGCTCTTGGCTCCTGCCGTTATCAATCAGAAAAAATGTGGAACTGCCAAAAAGGCTCACGCCTAAGTAAATAGAAATAATAAATTGAGATTAGTCTTGGTACCTGTTCACTTTGGTAAGGAAGGCAACGAAATTTCTGACTTCTTGGCCGAAGAAAGATCGACAACAAAATTTGTAAGACCAGAACTTTTGCTAGGTATATCAACTAGTTCAGCCGAAACAACAACTGAAGACGAGGCAGAGACTAAATATTTCGGATTGCATTAACACTGGAATGCATTATTTGTATAATCCATCTACAGGCGTTTATTACATACCCAACGAAAACAAGAAGTAAACTATTGAAATTCAATCTACTTGAGGAAAAGTTGGTTAGATCTAAGACCTCTAACTGTATATAAACTTAATATTGGTGAGAAATACTGAATGCCGCCTATGTTTAGAGGATGAAGAAACTGTAGAACGTAACGTCTTGTGTGCCTTCCCGGCTGCAGCAAAAACCCGATTCGCTATATTTGGAGAAGAGAAATTAACCAAAGACGTAGATATGCAACCAGTCAGTAGAGAACCCTAACCTTAACCTTACGCAAGATACATCGCGTGGATGTAGACCCATATTTTCGAATAGAACCATGGAAATTATTGAATTCATCTCTGGGACAATGATGTTGATCATCGCAGTCCTGATTTCATGTGCAATCAGCACCGACTCAGGTATGCATCACCAATTTGGCCTTCGAGTTTGGCAACTTTGAGATTTTCTGATTTAAATATGCAAGATACAAATCATTATGATAACACACCTAAGATAAACTTCTGAGGTTCTTGGAGGGGTTCTACAAACCTACATATGTGATGAATGACTAACATTGAACGATTCCTCCAATGAATAGTTAACATTGAATCGTCCTCTAATGAATGATTAACATCGGAAACGATAATTTCATTTATTTGTGAGATGGATAGGTTGTCTTTAAGAGTGAAATGAAGAAAAACCTCAACAGACCGCTATAAGTCCATATATCGGACTGGAGGGAAATACATATTTACACGTTATGAAATCTACGCTTCTTATATTAAATCTGGATGAAAACACTGGAAATTTTAATAATGTTTCTTGTATGCGTAATAATCAGAAAATTTGGAAAATAAAATTAACTGCGGCATTATTTGTAGAACTAAATCTCATGTCCTTTATTGTCTTTTTTAACTTTCCTGAGACTTTCCTGACACTGAAAATCTTAGGACTTTTTAGATCAAAATTATTATCATTCAGGATAAACATTTATCATCAGGATAAACATATTCTTCTAAATAAACATGTTCTTCTAATTTTGAGACTGCATGTATAATTTAAGGTTAAACTTTCATAACAAAGGTAAAATCCTTTGTACACGCCTCGTATTTGTCTGTTAATAATTTATGGACTGATTTATATTTTTGTGTATATTTCAGTGTGGTTGACTTCCAAAATCCACCCACATTAGACTATCCACTGCTGATGAGTCCGTCCCAGAAAAAAAGGCACCGTCTAATTCCGCTCTGCTGCCGTCTGTGATCGCATACTACCCGCGTTCTCCTCATAAATAAATAAAAGTGGATTGACAGTCGATCTGTACCAAGGCGTGGTTACTTTTACTATCAGCGCTCGAGTGTGCCGTGGTGCTCAGTCGACCAACAAAACACTAGCGATATGTAATCTCGAAACTTACGACACGTTCGGCTAAATGGCCAACGACACGCGAAATATGCGTAGAGAAATAAAACGAATGCTAATTTGAAAAGGAGACAATGGACGTAATGGTTCTCTTAGTTAGTCTGATCTAGTTTTGATAGGCCCGTATGTGGGTGACGATGTAAATCGTGGCCAGGACCGGTCCAGCGCAATTTTTATTTAAATGTTTAAATAAGTCACCCCACATTACTCAAACTCTCCCGCATAATCAGTGCTAGTATGTTTGTGGTATAGGGAAAGTAAACGCATGAAAAAAAAAACGTGAAAAAAAAAACAGGTCACACAACGAATCCCTGGGACAAGTAGGGGAAGTTTGATACTGGGAGTATTGGTACTCATTTAAATTTGGCGTGTAATTACAACGAACGGTTTCCCCTTCAATGAGTATTACCTTATGATGTATTGATATCAACCCACTTCAATCTATTCAGTTAGTGCTCTATCATTTGCTTTATACGTGCGAAGAAGTTTTTTGTTACCAAATTTATATTTTTTGTAAGGTAGGTATGTTGTTTTCTTAAGCCTCAATTACTAACACCTAAAACCTAGAGAAACCTATCGCATAGACACTAATCCCCCGTCTGTTAGACGTTTTGGAAAAAGAAAAGCATTATCCTGATTTTTTTTAGGAATGCATATGATTCAGCAAAATTATTATATTTTGAAAATGGAGTTAATTCACTTTGTAGAAAATAAACGTTTTTTTAATGATGCTGTATAAAAAATACGGAGGTAATGTATGAATAACGTCATATTTACATTACCCAATAAAACTTCGTTGCAAATTCAAAATATTCTTATATAAAAAAATGCACCAAAACATCAAATACAAAGCTGAAATCATAAATCATAAATCACCCCACAGAAATTGACATTCTTCTTCTAAGAGTCATTACAACTGTGCAGAGGGAAAAGATGTACACATGGAAAAGATGTAGGACACACAACCAAACCCTGTGACAGGTGCCAATTGCCACAGGCGGGATTCGAACCCACGCGGATAATAGCTCTCGGAGTAATCGCCATCTTCTCACCTGGCGCTTTAACCACTGAGCTATCGCCACGGCTAATTTGGAAATATATGAAAAATAGTAATAAAAACAACACAACTTTCAATATGTCAAAACGTGCAACAGGAAATAATCATAAAATTTCTACACATTTTTTTTGGCACATTACAGACAAATTGGTTTTTGATTGGTGAAACATAGGTACGCTATTCTTCATTTTCACGTTCATTTTCTTCTTGACTAGTGTTTTCTGAAAGAGAAAAAAATTGCAATGTACTTTCCATACCTTACGAAGAAGTACTTACCTTCTATGTCTTAATCATCATAGCCCTTATCAATACCACTACAGTCATTCTTCTTCCTCGTACCATTTTAAAAGTTGTACCTCATATCGGGGCTTATATACTCATTTTTTTGGGGGTAATCCATATCCATTAGATATCACATACACATTAACCCCACGTCTCTTAGACTGTACAAGTACTTTGATTCGCGACACGAAGCAGTTCGTACAACACTGAACCGTGATTTTTGGATTGTAGGCATATTTTAACGTATATGGAAATTACGTAAGTGAGGATACCTAAATATGCATCGTTATCAAAATATAAGTTCGGTAAGTACATTCTGCCGTCTAAGAGAAGGAGTAATTAAGAATTACATTTTAGGAAAGATTTTTACCACTTATTATACCTCAGATTTTAAGAGCGTTTTCCGTGTTTATTATGAATTTAGTTGAATAATAGGTGAATTATATGTGTGAAAATTATTTTTTTATTTCTGCTTCGCAATGAGGAAGCACTGATACAAAAAACAAAAGGAGGCTTGATATATCAGAGCTCGCATATATGTAATTTATTTTATTTCAGGTAACAAAAAAAAGAAATATTATGTTTCATTTTCATATGTTCATATGTTATTATGCACGTGTTTTAGACGCTATTTATGATATCGAATGGATGTAAGACGCAAGCAACCGGTATTTTAGCAAATAATCAAAGTTCCTCAGCCCTCCTTTGTTGGAGGTGCAGCAAGAGTAAACAAAAATTTAAAATTTCCTTTTAACTTTGACAAATTTGAAAATATTAACTAGGTATTATCACCTAGATAATATGATACAACTGATAAATTTTATTCTTTGTTTTTTTCTTAGTTTAAAAATGTGTTTATTACAATTTTATTTTTGTGTTGATCAAGTTTACTATTTTTTACGTCATTTTCCGTCTTGTATGCTTAATAGAAGATTTTGAAAATATTATGCACTTTATTATTTTATTTTGTGAGTTTTTTATTTTAGTGTCAAGGCTCCCGTAAAGTGTCATCAAACCTCCCCAACTATGGGAGGTTTGTAGGTCAAGTGTGAATTCGTATATGTTACACACAAGTTATAGATTATATTGAAGTGATGAATCGAATAATATTTCAACGATTAATTACACAGACCCACACAATTTTTTTTTACGCGATAAACGCCATTATCATATTTTCATGTATTTTTTTTCTATGAAAAAAACTTCAAAATCCACCAAAAACATTAAATACATAACTTAATCTATGAAATCGACCCCAAAGTCCCATTATTACTTAACCCCACGACATTTTAATCATTTAACACCTTACCTATATAATCCCATAACCCAATAGCCCCGTAACCCCATACCCTAAAAAACCCCATGCAGTGGAAACATCTTGCTCGGTGAAATCGAATAGCTTGTGACATGAAGTGCTGAGTAAAATTGACCAATAACCCCATAACTCCATAACCTAAAAAATCCCATGCAGTGGGAAAATCTTGCCTGAGGGAACTGAAAAATCAGCATCAGCGTTTCTAATACAATTGTGTGTGTTTGAATTTGCTTGAGATCCTGTCGAATTTCTAAAAGTATTTAAATTTGCCATGTCAATATTGATGAGCCCACACGGTAGGGATCCCGTTCCGATAGCGGGTGAGTCCACCGGCCGAAGGGTGATGACCCCCACACCTCCCTAGGACTAAGTAGGTATGGGGGCTTTCCGAGGATGATTTGACGAGGACAATGTCAACTCGTCGTCGGACACACTCCGGCTTCATCCTCAAACCCTACCGCCCACCTGCAGGGCAGCGCGCCTTCGCTGGTTTCGTCGCCTCAGAGAATTGGAAAGTGGATCATTCCACACATCTTGTTATGAAGCAGTGTCACCATCTCCAGTGTTCTCTGAGGTAGCAGATTACCACAATTGAACATAAGTGACAGTATTGTCAGTTGTATGATTCTCTCAATATGTATGTCAGATACCTGTATCGAGCGTAAAAAAGCATAATGGATTGTCGTATTTTTTTTTAATGGGTTCAGTTTTTAGGATGAGTGAGTATAATAGGCTTACTGATATGTACACGAGATTTTTAGATTTTCCTATACAAAATCTCTCTACTGCATGGGGTTTGTTAGGTTATGGGGTTACGTGGCTATTGGGTTATGGGATTATAGAGGTAAGGTGCTAAAGAATTAAATGGTCGTGGGGTTAAGTGATTATGGGGTTTTGGGGTTAATTTCATTGATTAAGTTATATATTTAATGGTTTTGGTGGATTTTGAAGTGTTTTTTGAAGTTAAAAAAAATCCTGATGTGTACGGGTTAAACGGGCTGCGGACTCGTGTTCAGCGGGAAAAAATACATCGGAATATCATTATGATGTTTATGGTGCAGAATTTTTTTTTGTGGGCCTGTGTTATTTCAATAAGGAAAGAAAATAAGAGTATTTTATAAGATCATATGCAGCAAATTTTTATTGTGTAAAAAAATTTTTATAGGCACGTACATACAGGCTTGGAAGTTTTAACTCTTTAAACAACAAGACCGTGACAAGAATTTCTTCAGTTGACATATTAACACGTTGACTGCCGCGGAATTTTTCACGATTCCGATCTAAAGAGCCAATTTGATTTAATCATGTTATATTATTAAAAACTAATAACAGTACATAGTAATAATCAAAAAGCTTAAAAAATGTTTCTCTATTTTATAATAATACAATATAATACAATTTATTTCCTCGTAGCTGTACAAATATGGTAACTAATGAAGGGACGAGATAACTCGTAGTAGGCGTCCTGGGTGAGTAAATAACCTACGATCTCCTAGTTGGCAGCCAAAATTTTAACTAAATTAGCCACTTTCTATTTATTATATCGTATGTGTACATCAGACATTGGCCGATTGTAAAAAAGGACAAATTCTCCACCTTTCTTTCTAACGACTAGCTTAGGTGGTGAGAGGGTCGGTCCTATTCACTCACTTCGATGCGTATTCAGTTGGTTCTTATCTGTCGTCTCACTTCTATTATACTCACTTTTTGTTAACTAGCCGATGTCTGATGTACATTTACTATATACTATTATAATCAAATACCGTGTTGTGCCATTTTGGGCTTTTGTCTCAACATTTAAAAATTTCAAAAAAAGCATGTCTGTCAGTTTATTTTTAAAAATTAGCACGCAGCAGAACAACCTTTATAACCTTTTGTCTGTACCTTTCATATTTCATGTTCATAATATCGACACATTTGTGTATTTGTTAAATGTTTTTCAGAATAAAAGTACAGTCGAACCCCTCTTAAGTCACTAAATCCGTGCATCATCGTCTCGCTTGTCGTGAAATTTAGCCTCTCTTAAGTCGTGATCATAACCTCAACTTTTTCGTGTTTTAGCTGCAAAAAGAAATATTTAGAGATATACCACATCACTTGTTATAACGAAAAATGAGCCAACTGAACGAAAAAATCAACGTACGTATACCCAGTCGTGCGTGACAAAGTTCAATTTTCCACTTGAATGAATATATTAAACGTTAAATATTTTTAAAAGACACCTAACCTATTTTAAATCAATAATTGCATTACACAATCATTTTTTTTTTTCAATAAAAATTGTACATATTCATCCGAGAATCCAATTTCCAAACGTAGTTCTAAAACTTTTACAGGCGGCGACTTAAGAGGGACGGTTTCGTGACATAATAGGGGGTGAAATAAGAGAGGATGTGAATTAAGCAAAGGTGAATTAAGAGGGGTTCGAGTGTAGTTTATATAAATGTGTATATTATGATTGAAAATGAGTTGTGTCGTAATCACTGGATTCTAATAATTACAATCTCATTTTAAAAATAGTCATTTTCCCATTTTTAACGACGAATGAAGTATTTTTCATCCTAAATCGGGAAAATCTAAACATATTTTCGATACTGAATAAATTTAATAAGAAAGTGTATTGAATACAAAAAAAGTTTGTTGCCGTTATTTCGAGCGAGTAAAGGACCAGGTCCGGTCCTGGCTGAGTTCCTTTGACGATTTTTCAATAACTAACTGGAGTATTTTATTCTCTGAGATGCCTAGCGATGAGCTGACACGACGGCACTGCTCGACTCAAATTACCTTACCTTTATGGGACCTCTTTTTTCTATCTGTCAGCGACGCTGGTTTATGCGGATTGTAAAATCGACTCGCTGGTTTGTAACGCCTACCTATGTTTTTTTTGTCAAAGATTATTGAGAGTGATTTGTTTGAAACACCTCAATAGATGTCAGTGACCAGACACGCTCATCAAAACATTTGTTTTTCACATAGTATGTAGATATATTAGCGGTTGGCAAAAATCTATGGTGCTTGTAGACTATTGGTCTATAAAATGTACAATCGTTCGTTCGTAGAAGTGCTAATCTATAAAAATAATTTATACCTATTTTTTTATATTTTAGTCAATTTATACAACTTTATAAATGGTTGCATTAATATCATGAAAAATATTTTACATATAAAAATATATAAAGAAGCTTGTAATACCCAAAAAAAAGCAATTCCTGTAGCTTTTTTTGTCAACATTCTTGATCTCGGAATTGAATGAGGGCTTGTTTATTTTGTTTCTAACATATCCACAGCAAGTGATCATTTTATTCAAAAAACACTTTTTGTGGCAACTACTGTTAATTACAAGCTATTGGGATAATAAGATCATAATAATCTAAATCACTGTGATCAGATACCTTATCAAAACAATTATCTATTTAAAGAATTTTTTATTATTTATATTTGAAAATATTTAGAAGTCATCTAGTTCTAAGGTGCAAAAAAAGTTATAGTAAGTCGTATAATCTGTTAGATATTCTGTTAGAGATTCAATAATTTTATACTAATTTAAGTCATGTTCTCAAAACAAATCCATGCAGAAACATAGTTTAGAGCTATGTTCGCACATCGTATACATTCTAAAATTTATGCTACATATTGTATTTGACTTATTTTCAACCCCTCAACCCCTTAATCAATTAAAAAGAAATTTAGATATTTACAATATTTATGGCATGCTATGGTATAACAATTGTCCACTATGTGGCAATATTCTACTACGATATAGGAGGAGGAGGTAAAAATACTTAAAACTAGTTTTTCATTATTTTTTCTGAGATATCAAGCCCCAAAGGGGTATATCGAACTCCACTTTTCTGGCATGAATTTGTATATCAATCTATAGGTTTTAATAATTTTTTTACATTTCCTGTGTAACATAGGAACTCGTAAAGAAATTTTTGTGTTTGAATCAGTACAGTTCTGGCTACTCTAATGATTTGAAAGGCGTATTTGACATGCGTAATTTTGGATCTGAAACAAAATAAAAGTTTTTTGTTTGTTTATTGTTTACTTTTATTAATAAACTTTTTTTTTCATACTAAAAAAAGGTTGAATATGCATATGATTTTATGCCTGCTACTGAGACCATACCCCTTAAAATTTATAGAGATATAAAAGATACTCTATCTCGATAGGAGGGCACCGTATAAAAAAAATATATGAAGAATTATATATATTTTTACATCTTCTGTGTGCTCCTAGAATATTTAAGCTGATATCTTAACGCGTTCTGGAGTAACGGTGTACAAAAAATGGTTAATAGACAGAGAAAGACATTGTTTTATGCAGACTTAAAATATCGATGTTACAAAATATTTTAGATCTATCTGTGGAAGAAAATTTTCAATTACTTGCACATTCTTTTGCAAAACTATAAACAAAAGAAAAACAGCAGATAAAAAACCCGCAAAATAAGACCTCAAACTTAACCTGCTGTTAGAAAAAACATTCAAGCTGCACCAGATATTATGCTCCCAGCAGTAGTATTACTTTTACTAGTTATTAATACATAACGATAACTTTGTTCAGTAATTTTATGCACTCGCGATTGGCTTCATTTCACAGTTTTTAAAAGTCATTATGTAGGATAACAATAATCTCATACTCTCATAACACAAAACGTTTCTTACGACATTTTATTATTCGTAAAATTATGCATTAACTAAAATATTTCGTTTGCAAGAACTTGATTAAACGCTCGGTGAAGTAGATTTATGGGCAAATTGATTAGTAGATTGCATTCAATAGCTTCTTGTTTTGCATAGAAGTTTATCGAGAAGTGAAATGCAGGTTTTTTTCTGCATGCAAGTGTAACATGCAAAAAATATGAAGAAAGTATCGTTACGTCTGCGCAACCCAGAATAATTCATGATTTAGCGGAAATATAATTGCAACATATTTTTCTAATAAATTGTTTACGACGATATTACTTGCTTTTGAAGAAATAGTGAGTTTTATGAGAATAGTAACGTAAACATAAGTAAAGTAGTATTGTAAGAACAACTATTAAATATTATTAACAGTTAATCAATAAAACAAATATCAAAAAATAATTTTTGTTTTCGAATTATTTTGAAAAAACTAAATTTTTGAGAAAACATTTAAATTTTTTATTGATGTTATTGTCAACTAGATGACAAAACGTTATAATAACACTTTGTAATAATCTTTAATATGGTGTCATTACATTCACTCTCCGACATTTCATATTTATGGGACCATCATCAACTTATTTTTGTTAAATATGGACCTATATTTTTTACAGATTTTTAAAAAATCGGTACTTTTTATTCTCAATTCAGCCATGTTTGGCGTAAAAGTGTTTTTGCTAGATATGGTCATAATTAGGGAAATAACAAATGAGGAGATCAGTAGACAAGTTAGTGACAGTTCGAATAAAAAATGTGTAAAAATTTGAGACAAATAATCTTATTTTATTTATTTTGAAATAGTAGTTAATAATAATAATAATAATAAAAATAATACTCACCCTATAATTACTCCGAAAAGTAACCCCTTAGGTCCTCTCAGGGACCTGTGCGGGAAGGAGTGGCTATTATTATTATTTGCCATGGCGCACTGGGAGCGACTTAAGATTATTTCGGTAACGCATTTGATTTACAGTTCTGAGGAAACCCAGAAAACTCAGAACATTACCAAATCTAGGGCATGTGCGGTTGGATTGGCATCTATGCATCCACACCTATACACTAGTGTATTAGTGGTTGCATATCAAGCCCTGACGGAGAAAGCGAGACAATTAAAAATCGCTACCCCGGCCGGGACTTGAACAACGCGCACAGAGGTATCGCGACTGGAAAGACGGCGCTTTAACCCACTCGGCTACCCGTGCCCATGTAATGTATAAGGTAATGTCAAAAAATTATGTCAATTATTCAATTATCATAAATTATTATGTGAATAACAGACGTATTAGCGTAATTAACTGAATGGGTATTGAGGATACATAAAAATGATAATTTGAACAACCACAGATATTATTTTTCAATGTAAGAACCATTGTTTTCTAAACAAAAGTAACATCTGCGTACAGTAGAGTCAAAAACACTCGATAGCATTTATGGATTAATAGTGTTGCTATTAATTATGATATAGTGAGTGACACATGCCTGTGACGCTTCCTCATTTTCAAAACTGTTGGAGTACACAATGTTTTTTTTGTATCCCCTAAAGAAAAAATCTTATCTCGTTAAATTCGGTCTGCGTGCTGGCTAGGATAATGGTAGAAAACCCATTCTTCTGAAAATAGATTTGCAATACGCTCGAATATCCCTTGAATTCATGGGCCATTAATTCGAGTGCCAAAAATTCCAACCCTCAGATTAAAACCAAAACGGTGTTGACAGCTTTGACTAAAGGTTGTTTTCTTGTAACCATACTTTCATCAGAGCAAATTATTCCAGGATAGACATTTCCTAGTATAACACTCATATAATGATCTACGTCTTTCGTCGTAGGTACCCTGTTGTAAACCCATAGCAATTTTTCAATTTATAAAGATGAAGTCTGTTTCTCGCTAATATCAAATAGGTAGTGGATTTTGGTATATCAGTATATTTATCTGATCGATACACTGGGATTCTCAGTAGCTTTTAGTAGTACGGTGTAATCTTTATCTTTGTTACAAGGGCTTGAACGAGAACGAATAGGTTTTTGAAAATAACCGTATTCTCTAAGGTTTGTTACTAATTTTCGAAAAATTGTTTTATTCGGCTGTCTTTTTTCTGAGTACCTATATAACTAGATATGTAGAAATGTTCAACAGCAACATACGAAGTTACGATTGCACAAAATCTAGCATGTCACCAAATCACAGTTTTCTGAAAGTATTTTCATTATAAAAACAAAACATATAACAAGAAGTGACAGGACCAAGTAATGAACATGTCTAAACACATTGTTTTTAACATTGTTAACCACATTGTTTTCAAAACCTATTTCTTATTGAAACACAAAAGTTTGTAATTTAATTATTAGTTTTGCTAAATTAATAATTATAAATTTAATTGTAAAACATTTAGTTGGCATATAATCTTAGCAAAATGGTATGATTAATATTATGATTGTTGTCAACAGTTTGTCTGTTTCCTCTCAGTATGAAATAATACAATGGATATGGAAATAATAATATTTTGCCGAATGAATTTCTTTGTTAAGACAAACATTTGAATACAGTGACAACCAGTGCCATCTATAACACAGTAGACTAGAGTTAAAATGTGTATGTTAGAGACAATTGAAAATCAACTCACAAAAATAAATTTAGACCATAAGGATTACATATTTTTGAAATTAGCCCTTAATGCAGAATACAAAAGTAAAAAATAGAGAGTTCTATTAAAAAAACATCGATGCTCTCATGTACAAACAAAGTGAGGACGTCACAGCTACTTCTAAAAATTGACGTGTCCGAATATTTTTCCAAAACATTTTTAGTTTATGCAAACCTTTACTTCCTCACTGTATAAAATATGACATTCATATTTTCTATAATTTTCAAATTATATTTTCTACGATTGTTTTTTTCAACTTTTTTTCACGGAAAGGATAATAAATAAATGAAGAATATTGTCCAAGGTAGGACGTAAAATATTTTACAATATTTTTTATGTAGGTACCTAGAAGAGTACACGTTTTGTTTTTAATTTTGTAATAAATTGGATTTTATTAATTCCCTATAGAAAAGGGAACCATGTTGAACCTTTTAAATTTGCGGAATAGGTACAACTAAGTTTAGTTCGCAAAACCCAATATTTATAAATTAAAGGAGAATATACATTTGTGTGGGCAAAATCAAGGGTCATTTTTAACAACTTATGTAAAAAAGACAAATCAACATTTTTAAATATAAAATTAATATTTTAAAATGTTGTCAAGAAGCTACAGTTAAAATTTCAAGTCAATCGGTTCAAAACCGTAGGCGCTACGGTGTCGCTAGACTTCAAAAACATGGTCTGCTATAAACGCGTTTAAAGTTTAAAGTACTGCAAAATCATGAAAATTTTTAGCTTGAAAATTCTAGTAAAAACTCCATCTTGCGACTAAATTTGAAAGATTTAGTAAGAGTTGACAGTCGGTAACATATATGTATTTGCCGCCCAAAATTTAAATAGAAATTTCATTCAAAAATGTTTCTCGAAATACTGTAAATCAGCACTAAAACCATCTTCGGAAAATCGAATTTTTGGACCATTTAAAATAAATAATTTTCCCTTCATAAAACCTTTGGGATAACATTTTTGGATAGTTAAGGGACCGTTTAAGCCGAAAAAAAAAATCGCTAAAAAAATTTACAAAGGTATATTCTCCCTTAAGACTACCTAAAAATATCGTAAAATTAAAACTTTCGTTTAAAACTGATTTAACATTTTTCACCATTATAATAAAAGTGGCAACTAAAATTATATTTCACCTGTCTCAAACTAGTTAAGAAATATATATTTAACAACAGAGTGAATTTCGTTGGTTGTTTTAGTTAACGGTAATATTGTCGAAATTCTATAAATAAGTAAACGAAATCAGAGAACGACCCCGCCTAACATGTGGTACTCATAATAACAAATCAGTTGTTTTATGGGCACATTTAAATTTTATCATCGCTCGCGGATTGAAAACAAAATAAACCACTTATATCGCACGGATAATAATTTAGAGTAAGCCGTAACGTAATGCACACAAGATCGCATTTGAATACAAAACAAATACGTTCGTAGATTTTCCCAAGGACGAACGGATAAAACAAAGAAAAATCCATAAACAACACCTATCCATCCTATCCTGTTACAATTCCAGTACGAAACCAATTAATTACCGACCAATAACGCGTATTTAAATAAATATATGACATATAGCGGCTTAATGAATATCTGATAAGCATATCCTGCTAGCAGGAGACTGTCCAGCTCCACTACCAGCAACGACCAGGAACTGACCGGCGACCACTCGATTACGACCCGTCACCATTACAAAGACAACTAACAAAACCTAAACCGTATCAAGTGAGCCCATCCGACAAAACACTTTCGATCTCAAGACAGTAAACTAGAGCAGTGTCTTGTATAAGCCTGCTAGATTACAAACGCGCTGGACCAGTGCTCTCTCAGTTACAGAAGGGAGTGCACGTCAGTGATCTCGGCGCTCGCACACACGTGTACCAGCGCTTTACGTCAGTCAACCGGAGCGCTGGCACCCCTTGGACAGCCGTCTACGATTTAGTGAAAAACAAACTTTTACGAAAATTGTGCTGATGTGCGTGTGTGATCAGAGTTTCGTGTCTCACCACCCGTCGATATCTCCGGGGGTTGCTTGTCTTACCTAACGTCGGAGTCTCCTAAGAAAACGGATTAGTCTTCCTCGTTTCTACGGACTAATTTTATTTTTCATCGAAATAACGAGTTGAGCCTTCCGTTAGTTCCAGTATTAATTTTTTTGCGAACAGCCCGTGAATTTTTCAAGTGCGATAAACGTCCGTCAATACTGTACGTACGATGGTATTTAAACCGATAAAAAGAGCAATAAAACTGGTGCCTGGATTAATGTAAAAGGTTAATTTCACTTTTGACACTTAAATCGAGTGCATAAAGTTCACTTGCAATTGTCAGGGACCTTCATACGGTTTAAGTGTTACGAAGAGTTGTTGAAAAGTTGGCCAAAAACAACAAGTTTACTCGTACCTTACTTAAAAGTGAAACAGTTTGCTTACAGGTGTTCTCAAAGCGTCGAAGAATCTCAAAGGCGTGGTGTATATTCGTGACTCTAGATACATATACCTACTACCAGAGGCCTTATCTTGCTTGAATTGCTTAGCAATTTATAGCATTCCGTAATCTGGAACTTTTGTGCAAAAAAAACTCAGTGCGATTACTAAAAAAAACTGTGTCAATGTGGATATTACTATGGTACTGAAAATACTGTCGAAACTTTTTTGTGTTTGTTGTTAAGATCCCTTGGTTTTTTTATGCAAAAGTGGAGAAGAGGCATTGCGTGTATTCTACTGTAACTGCAATAAAAATAAGGTCAGTCGAACAATCCAGTGAGTAATATTATAATTAATTATATTTTACCTTCAGTATCCAGCTTCCTATTTATGAAAGAATTAATTTTATTTGATAAATGAGTCTCACATGTAAGCAAGTGTGATTTCATGATTTGTATATATCTAGTTCAACCTTAAGAAAAAAATCCGTTATTATTTCCTCATTGTGTGTAATGGCAGATCTAAAAATGGGGCAAAATAATAATCCAGTATTTTAACACTCCTCATAATTTTTCTCATCTATTGTTAATCTCAATAATTGCTATTATTTAGTTTTTCTGTTACAAAAACGCTATCTATACATGACAAATATTTTCGAACTAAAATACAACATTTTTCCGTTTTATATTTAGTTTTTCGAATCAAATCTATTTGACAATTAAATATATCTGGCAATTTATTATTTGTATTTTATATATATATATACGCCTTGCGGAATAATTCATTATTTACTTTTCTAGTAAAAATTTCGTTACTTACTTTTTTAATGCCATCACATTTTGTACACACGACTGCTGTTATAGCTGAAACTCGAAAAACATAAAAATGTACAAGCGTTGCGAAACAAACACAATAAATAATAAAAATATGGCTTTTTTAACTATTATGGCGCAGTTCGTGAAAATGATTCATTCTCTGTTTTCTAAATGTCTGAACTACATAAGAACAACAAGATTTATATTTTTATTACATTTCATTTAATGCATGACATATGACAAATGTACGTTTTTTTTTATAACCAAAGTTAACTAATAATCACGTTGACAAATTGCAAAAGATCTCGAGATAAAACACGACATATAATATTAAACCGTGAATTTTTATTATCTATTCTGTAGAATACTTGCAAAAATACATTAACGTTTTTAGATGGCTAACAATAAGTGATGGAAGGTTTAAACTGAATCGGTTAACATCTACGTGTGTGCCGTTCTGTCGAAAATCAGGCTAATTTTTGTTTCGACCGATTTCTTTAATGATCGACCGCGAGTAATGAAATATATCTAAAGGAGTGATCTAATCGGACTTGTAGAAATAATTAGAAGTCGTTAATTTTTTAAAATGATTCATTTATCACAACACAGCCGTTGTAAAACGACACTGAAATCAAACCTTTTATAATTTTCTAACATCAGCGGCGTCCTATTGAAAAAGTATTTTCAGTTAGGTTAGCTTAGGTTTCAGTTAACTCTAACTAACTATGAATTAAGTCTCGTTTTTTTAATGATTTTTTTTAATTTTTTACTAAAATATCCCAGTTTCGAATAAAGTTCCTCAAAAAATATGGCGGTATAATTTGGTGTTATGAAATATGTCGTATTTATTTAATATTTCTCTTATTTTTATTTTCTAACTTTTTAAGTTAACACATGTTGCTTGCTAGTAAAAAACACATTTCCAAATATTGTTCAAATTATTTGTCACACTAAGCTGTCTTTATCTTTGTTTATATCTTTGTGCTATACGTGCCCATATATTATTCATAAAAAAATAGTTAGAATTATAAAAAACTGTGTATTCTTCATGTAATTATCTTAGAAAAGAATACTCGTATGAGTATTTAAATAGAAGTTAATTCCGTCAAATTAATAGCAATGTTAACAAATGTCAGTTTAGAGATGAAAAGGCAGTTTTGATGGCAGGTTAACAGCGGCTTATATATATAGTTTAATCTTCACAGCTAATCCGGTATTTCGACACATAAGAATATATAATGATCAAAACTTGAAAGAACGCGTCAAATAACTAATTTCTTATTGCCCTTTTCTATTATATGTATTTATACTTTTATTATATGTAAATATTTACGTAAATATTACGAGTGTTACGATTCATATTGGCCAGATCGCATTATGTTTAAGAAAATATTTAATATTATTTTAAAAAAATAGAAAAAGAACTTAGTCGCTATACAGGGTGTCCCATTGATAATGGGAACCACCAGAACTGCTGATTTTTTGGGTCAAAATATTGCAGTTTAACCAAATTTACCGTAGTCCAAAAGACATTAGTAATAAAAAGTAGTAGTAAAAATTATTAAATTTAATCATTGATTTTCGTAAATGACCATTTAAAAAACTTTTACACAAAAAATTGTGAAAAAACATATTTGCACAAAATTTGGTAAGTGCATGTTTTTTGGGGCAAAAATTTTTAAGTTTTCAAGAGTTTTATGTAGACTTTAGAGTGCGTTCTATGCGACATTCAGGGTACATATTGAACTTTTTTGCACCTGAAAGTATTTATGTTTTTATTACAAGTATCAATTTTTCCAAAATGTTTTCACAATACAAGCATTTAAAGTGCTCTGGTTTTGTTCTATTATTCGTGTTCCATTATTAACGGGACACCCTGTATCTATAAACGATTGAAAATCCAGAAACACTATAACTAGAAAGGTAATATTTCAGAACTTATTTTCTTCGATCCAAGAATGTGGCAATGTGTATACAGAGGAACCTTATTTCAAAGCGTATCAGGGGCATTATATACCCATTAGAGATTTCACAAGCTTCGTCGACTATTTGTCACATGTTAAGTAAAATCCGATAAAAAAAACAATGAAATTGCAGTAACAGACATCAAATGATCCATGACATCAAAAACACTTTCCGTCATTTTCGATCAATTGCATCGACCAACTGATCTAGATTCGCATAATCAATCAACCAAGAAAATTTTTAGGTTTTTTTGTCTATTTTTATTAGTCTTTGTGGACTTTTTGCCGTTTGTTAGCTTAAGTGAAGACCTACAAGGAGTTATTATTTTTAGGATATTTAGATTTCGACTTTCAAATTGCTTTTAACTGCGCGTATTATGGACTATTAATTTAGGTAAAGTAGCAGATCATTTCCGGGCTATTGAGAGAGCTTATGTTATTGAATTAAACAAAAAGCACAACAAAATATAATTGGATTTCAGTTGCAATCTGGAATATTTCATCTCATGCTTTGATTTTATAAAAATTTAATAATCTATTGATTCGCATCAATCACGTAATACAGGTGATAACTATGCTTAATAAACGGAAAATATTTTAAAAATATTGGGAGAGCAGGAGATTAAGTTAATCTTAATCTTTGTTATTATATTTAAGGAAAAGTGTTTTTCAGAGCAAATAATGTTTTAATTTCTATAATTTTACCAACTGTTTAATTTATCATTATCCGCAACCATTCACTTTAGTGCAGTATCTATAAACATATACCTTCTTAGTCATTTAACATATACAGAAAACGTTAAAAATTATATTCTGTATAATATACATACATATATGTCGTCCAATCAGTGGGGTTGTATTGTAATTTTAGGCAGAATAAACTATCCAAAGCTAGTTAAAGAAGTGTCTAAAGAAATAAAGGAAAACCCCCTCGCTGCGCCACTGTAAGCTTAACTAGTTTTTTTCAATTAATAGATTGTTTTATTTCGACTATGAGGAAACGCCCCTAGTAGAGAAAATACTTGAGATGATCTCTGCTACCAATTGTAAAGACATTAACAAATTGCGATTAGCTATTTCTGAAAGGTGCGTGGGTAGTAGCATGCCAAAAGAGTTTTATTTTTCTGCCATTAACCTTTTAAGAATCAACGCTCTAACATAATTTAATGCTTGATGAAATTTAGTTGCGACGTCTTTAAAACTTGTATATTTTTATTTCGCAGGAACGTTTCTTAAAGACTTCAGAATTTAAATAAGAGTTTCAACGGTATAATTAAATTAAATAAAACATATAGTTTTCCGTCATAGATTAATACAACGTTAATATTAACTAGGTTATATTTAAATGAGCGTAAATAAAATCAAATACAACGAAAACTGATACGTTTCTTTTAGAACAAAGAAATTTTTCTCTTGCATACTATAAATGACCTAAATCACGACGCTAAATACAATAAAACCATACCAAATCTCATCGTAAAATATTACGTTTCTTTTAGAAAAATCATCATAATTTTTTTTGTCAGTCATATTGCATATCTCTTCAAATCCGTGTTTATGACTTTTTATAAATATCAACATCAGTCCAGGGGGCATAAGTCACAAGGTCTATCAAACATAACACCACATAAGCTTAACACGATAACAGCTGATTCATTTTACTTCTCAGAAACATTGAAATGACCCAACAGGTGGTACACATCGCAAACAATACAAAACCTGCTCTTCCTTTTAAGATTCAATTTCCAGAAAATCGGGCTCATCTGCGGCCGATATGTATCTAAGACGTTTAGGAGGTCTAAATTTGGAATCGCACAACTCTCCATTTACATAAGAAATTATTTCGGACGACAAATGACAACCTTTTGTAAATTATTGCCATTTTCCGCTAGCTAACAGAGCCTAACTGATTATTATAGAAAGCGAGTATCCTCTAATCAAGTAGGCCGATGTCACAGCCTGCGAGGATAATTCAAGACGTCCGCCCGCGGAAGAAAAAAAAATGCGGCAGAGATCAGTCATCATTATAGCGCAATTCTCGAGATTTTTTGAGGTAAAAACGTATTAGAGAGGTTTCTATACTTCTTCTATATGAGTTCATAATTCGAATTTAATAAGTTTGCTATGTTCACAAGTCATCAAAATAAAAACAGTTTTCTTGTGTTATAATGTTTGCTCATAGTAAATATTTTTTTATACATACTTATACGGTTTGTGTAAAGCCGACATCGGCTAGTTGTGAAAAATGACAAATGCTACCTTTCTCGTTCTAACACCAAGCACAGGTGGTGAGAGGGCCGGTCTTATTCCCTCACTACCTTCGATGCGTGTGCGGTTGCTTCTTATCTGTCGTCTTACCTCTGTTTGTCCTTTTACATAACTGGCCGATTTCAGCTTTACACACACGGTATATTAAATGTACATTTTGATCCAAATTAAGTGCACGACATTGATAACTCCGTTACTATTAGAGACACAAAATCGGTGTAATTGGCAAACTAGTAGATTTGTTAACACTGATTTAGGTGAAATAATTGAGAAAACAACTGAACAATTATCTGATTTTCTAGACAAAGTAACCATTTTTTTAATGGGATTTTTATTATATTTTTCTATGTGTTATTTGTGTATTTTTTTGCTAGAATGAAGGTAACGAAGCTATAAGGAGTGAAATGTAAGACAAAAAATCGAAAACTAAGGTTACATTTGTATACTTAGTGAGCTATGGAAACCAATACCAATATCTATGCCAAACGTTTAGTTTCCATAGCTGTTCACAGTACAAGACAAATTGTTGGCCCATTTTGTATCTACTTGTTGGCCCAAATCTACTTGTTGGCCCAAATCTACTTGTTGGCCCATTTTGTATCTTTTATGATGAATACTTACCATTGGTGCATACATCATTTAGATCAGACTGTATGTTAAAAGGCACGTCATGTATAGTCTGATAAAATATGTAGATATGTAGTAAACAACAGAATGAATTAGAACTAAAATATCATATGGTGGTGTGACAGGATTATTTTTCACACAAATTGCTCAAAAAATGTTTCCTGTACTGGATAGACCGTTTAAAAAAACTGTGTCTGCCGTTTTCTACATATTCCAAACTAACACTCCTTAACTCCAATAAGTCGCACACTTAATAACACTCATCCAACAAGTAACTTAAATCTTCTTTGTTTAAACAACCTGAAAATAAATCAATATTTTCTAGCAACAACTATAAAAGTGCAATGAAGAACTTTCGTGTGGTAAAAAGAAAGACATAAAATCACCATGGAACTGTGGCAAATAAAAAAAACATAAGAGAACGTTTTTTGTTAAGAATCAAAATTGTTGTCATTGGAAAATGTTAATAGGATTTTTTTTTTGGTTTTACATGAAATCACCATTGATATTATTAAATTAAGTAAAATAATTACAGACGTCTGTATCTCTGCTTAAATGACAGGATGTTACCACATATTCAGGTGAGTTGTAAAGCAGATGTAATTATATTGTCTCCATTAGTTAGAAACATTTTCTTTATAAGCTCAATGTATTTTGTAAAGGTGTAAACAAGTAATTCATATTTATTATATTCAATTTTAGGAACTTTCAAACCTTGAGAAAACAACTTTTGCCATGATCATGAATTTGGTATTGTACATGATATGGAAAGGTATATGGTATACCGACTCTACATCAAGACATACTGAAAATGTTAAATTAGATAGTTTATTTGTGGTAGACATTTGCAGTACTAGTTCATTGTTATTTAGATCAGATTGTATCGTTTTTATTGCTTTTTTCGGTTTAGAAACCAGTATGCTTTGTATCAGTCCACAGCTGTAGATATATTTACATGGAAAGAAATATATTCTCATGGCGTACACTAAATAGAGACGTTTAGAATACCATTTTAGCGAGACAATGCCGTTTCAACATCGTGTCACTTCGATCAAGATACGACTAAGAATAGTGCACAGAAGTACTCTATGACTTTTCCGAGGTTTTCAGTCAACAGTCAATTGTGTTCAGCCCGATACCATCTCCGTCGATGGGAGCGAGCCATCAGCGTTATTTCAAAAAATTCTCTGACGCAATAGGGAGGACTACGTATCTCTGGCTACTAAGATTTCACATGTAAATGAGGAGATGTGTCTATTATTTTATTTAAATTTGATCTGCCGTAGATAGGCGTCTAATTCCTGGATTGCAAATGAAGTCTCAAATTACGCGTGTGGAGATTGAAATCTGCAAAATTTGCAAATTTTGCGTTGTAAAAAAAGCTTATGAATATATATTATCCTGTAGGGGAACCTCTTCTTTACAATTATAAAATATGAAAGCACTTTGGCTCGGTAATACAGTGAAAAACTTATGTAAGATAGTCTTGTTTTTTTTTTACTTCTTGGGGAGAGTACCTAATCGTCTACTTTTAAACCTTAACTCTCACTTAAACTTAAACCTCATTTTCAAGATCATTGATTAAACCCTAATTAAAGTCCATCGAAAACTGCTTCTGCCCCATACCGTCGCTTTTATTATACAGCGTCATGGCTCGCTACGATTGTTGTTATATCCCCGAAATTCAATATCACTATTTAGTGTTTTTTTTTTTAATTCGAAACCTCAACCCAGAGTGTTAATCAGGACTACTAAAAAACCCCATATTCGAAATTTGAACAAAAACTATTCACGGTGTTTCTAAGTTGAGCAAAATAGAAAATTTGAAAGCGTTTAGACGAGTTAAGGGTGCCATGGAATTATGTCTAGACCGTTAAATGTTATCTGGAATCACGCAAACTTGATTTTCGGTTCGATATTTAATTATCTGCACCAAGAAATATTCAATGCGAGTTCCAGTGCCATGGAAATTTGTAAAAAAAAATAATTATTACATTAAACAGTTCTGATATTAATTATTGTCGACTGTTTCTATAGAAAGTATAATAATTAATTGCCTTAGTTCGCAGGAAATAGTCAAAATATTTATTGAATAGGTGAAGATGAAAAAAAACTGTAGTAGACAAAAAAATGTCAAAAAAATCGGTATGGTCAGATTCAAATTAAGTTTAAGTGATTTTAGACCATATTGTGGCTTCAGTTGTGCAGGATACCCTTTTTGAAGAGCATGTGCGTGTTGCCTGTCGTCACGCCTCATGTAAGACATGCGGATCATTCATCGCCTCCGTGAAACACTTTGCCAGAATATCGTGTGATGCAGATAGGTGTTTCAGCCAGAAATTGTGTATCCCATCTGGCCTGGTGCTTCCAGTTTCTGGTTCTCTTAATTGCCGAGGTTACGTCGTCTTTTGTGATATTTGACAGTCATTGGTTCAGATCTTCGGTGTGTTATTCAATTTTCTCAATCCATGGCGCATTTTCATTATATGCGTCGACGTCACTCCATATTGAATTCTAGTATCCTGTCTATCCAGAATTGTTTTACCTTGGGCCTTCATACTGTATCTCCAAGTTTCTCAGAAATTGCTTTTCGTTGTTTGTGAACGTAGCATTCTATTGGTTCCTTTTTGTCAACTTGTTGTATCTACGTAGTCTGGCATTTTTCACAATCGCGTATTGTCTTATAGCAGACCAGAGCAGAATAGTTGCAGCAGATGGTCTGCATTATTGAGATCTATCTGCTCCTTTCTAGCTATAGTTTATGTTTTAGCCATGACCCTTCGTGAGTTGTTTCCTGCTAGTGACTCATTCAGGACATCAGCGTCAGCTCTATGCTCGTCGATGTTCTTCTCAGACCTCTTCCATCACGTTTGGGCATCACTGTCCTTCTTCTTTCGGTTGGGGTTCGGAGTATATACTTGCTGTCCATTCAATTCAGGGATGATTACTGATGAATAATATAAACCCAAATGTGCCTTTTGTAGGTTTTTGATGCCATCTAAATATTGTTGTAGACTATGGTTGACACTAGATAATATGTCACGTGTTTTGTATTTCTAAGCTTTAGGTATTATTCTGGGCGTATTTATTGAATCCATATGCTTATAGTGGGCTATCAGCTGTAGAAATCGTTCTCGTCGTTCTTCAAGCTGGTTTCTCGGTAGGAGTACATCACTAATCCTTTCCTCTGATCTAGACGGAGACGACGCTGAAGGAGTAAGCCTTTGCTTTGTATTTCGTACTTCCTGTTGATTTTGGAACTCCTCTTGTTGGTATAGGATCTGGCCGACTTCTCTCTTGATTTCATGTAGTTGAAGACGTAGCGCTTCCTAACGATGATGTTTTTGAGATATTTTGTGTGGGATTTCTGCGTAAGAATTTGGCATGTAGTCCCTGCAGTGGTTGGTGATGTAGAACGTCCTCATAACTTCTATGTTCATTTCGACGGTCCACTCAATCTTCTGTTATCTTCTCTCCTTCGGGTAACCCTCCCTGAGTTATAGGGTGACCCTGAGGTATAGGGGCTACGTAGTCTTTCGTCCTTCTCGTGTCGTCCACTCCTCTGTTTGGCTGTGAGTTTGTGTTTGGGGTTGTAGCTTCTTGAACGACAGGTGCCCGCCTCCTCCGCATTTGGAAAATTTGATAGCGGACACTGAAACGGTAATCCTTCAAGACACACCAGATATGAGATCAAAATAATAATAATAATAATAATAATAATAATAATAATAATAATAATAATAATAATATTGCTTCGAAGACTAACCTCAGAGATCGTCTCTAAGATCTATGGGGCTAAGGGATGGCTATTATTATTATTGTACTCTGTGAGGTAACATTATTTGTTACAAACATTACTGACACAAAACATATACCGACATATTTAAATCACAATGGTGTAACGTCAATCAGGACAAATAGCTCACTTTTTTTATTTATAATCTACAAATAAAATAAGTAAATTTGTTCCCATTTTACAAGTGGACCAAAACTTTAACGTTGTCTATTATTTATCGGTTAAAATAAGAAATAACTTCCTTGGTAAAACAGTCCCGAGCTTTCATATAAACACAATTTTTAGGTGTTCCGCTTGAACTGGACAAGGTGCACTTGACGAAAATATCTCGCAGAAAAATTCTCGCCTATGCCCCGCGAATGAAAAAAAAAACACCTTGACATTTGCCATCGTTGCCATAAATATCGCACCGCGAACGTGAGGCAGACATTAAAATATGGCGATTCACGAAATCCACCTATTCCCGTTTCTCGAATTCCTATCCGGCTAGCTGTTCTATTCTTCGCGCAGAACATGTTATTTTACGCGTCCACTAAAATCAATCAGGTGTTTAGGCGAAACTAAACGGGAGACGTGGAGAAATACGATGTCGAAGGTGAAAGGTCGCACGTGACGGCTCTAATGAAGGGAGCCCAGCGCGCGCTCTATAGCCGCCTGAAAGCGACGTTGCCGCCTCTTCCATTTTTCACAAATTATGGATAATAAATCTAAATTAATTTCGGAAAAACAAAACTACGAAAATCTTACTCAATCTACATGGATTGTGAAAGTTTAAAAGAATTATTTGTTCGGAAATGGTTGAAAATGTTTGAGAAAACTAAATAAAGCTTTTCGGTTTTTTGTTGGTTTGTGAATAATAATGTGACCTATGTTAACTGTTAGTAGGTTTCACCTACGTCTTTAATATCTTCTTGTTCTTTGTCTTTGATCTTTTTAAAAATGTAAAATTTACAACTCACTTCACAGAGATTTTTAAATAGAGGATTATGTTTATTAAATTAAAGAACCACCTTCATTTCTTGGCATCCTAATAATTCTATGTAATATATGTAATATAAATTAATAAATACTGTCAACTGTCAAATCTTTTGATTTGCATAGTTTATTAATTCCAGAGTAAGCTTTCAGTTTATGTGCCTTCAATCGCGTTGATACTGACTAGCGGTAACATTGTGAATTCTTATTAAGTTAAAGTATGCACAGGGTGAGCGAAACTCATGTCTCAGCTCGATTATAAAAAATGGAAAAACGATAGAAAAAATCTGAAAAGAGGTTCTTAAGTGGGATTGAGTAAGGTCCATTTTAAACCAAATTTGCATATTTTTTTCTATATTTGGAAACTGAAGTAATGACGTCATCGAATTTTTTTTTCCAGAAACATAACCTATATTTTGGCATATTTAAAAAGAGATATTTTTTCTGAACAAGTTTTGTAAACTTGAGAGAAATGTTACGTAAGGCTTCAGTGAGATAAGTATGGCGGAGATTGGATAAGTGTTTAGAAGTAGGAAGTGGTCACATTGAAAATTTGTTGTAGTTATTGCCTACATACTTTGTTTCTTTCTGTGAATAGTACTAGGTAACATATTATGTGTTTCGTAATGTTAAATTAATAAATACTACTAATTAATAATGTTTAACTATTGACAGATGCGACTTTTCTATTTGCTTACAAAGGCTACTTGTTTAAATCGTGACGATTGCGAATTTTTGCTAATACTTTTTTGTTTACAAATTTTCTTATAAAGGAAAAAGATAGCAAATTTTTTCTTTATTTCTTTACAAAAATTTGTTCAGAAAAATTAGCAACAGTACCCTCAAATATATTGTAGTGTTCGATATAAAGATGTTCTAAACGTTTTTCGGCCATACGTCCTAAAATTTTGAAAAACATGAAAAATCGAAATATCTCAAAAACAGTAAGGAATTGGACCACCATGTAGAAGAGGACCTTTTCTTGTTCAGCATCGAATTTTCTGTGCGATCTCTCACAGTTTGTAACACGAGTAGCCGAACACCCTGTACAATGTAAAAACTATTGTCTAATCTAACGTATCTTATTTGCCTCTTTATATTAAACGTATGCGTTTTGTCATTTAAATAAATTAGACATAAAAAAGTACTTTTTATATAATTATTTTAATTAAACATAAAAAAACATTTTCCTGAATGCGGCTCTGTCTAAACGGGTGGGTCTGGTACTTCCTTCCACACGTCCCAACAAAAGAATTGGGCTTCACTGGTTCTCATATGGAAAGATACGGCCGCACTTGGTTTGATTGGTCTGTGGTAGTAACTCATCCCATCAAAATTAGGGATGGTTCATATAAAAAATACTTTTTTGGGAATATAGTATATGTATCTATATGTGAACGTCATGTATGCCCAGTTTCCAAATTGTCAAAAAAGTAATATCCTGAGGTTTACAGAGAAACCTAATGCCTTCTATATAGATACTTAAACCAATATTTTACGAAAGGTAGTCAGCTCAAATTTAAATACAGGTATATGAATCTAGTTTCATATTTAGGTATTAACAGATAAGGTAGTGCCATAGCTAAGTTAGCTGTCAAATCTGAAACTTAGTTTTCAATTTAGAAAAGTAGTTTCTAAAGTTATCAAATACAAGTAATTAAATTACTTATTACATACTAGAGGGCGGTACCTCCAAAGTAATACCATCGTATTCGTGAGAATTGGCAGTGCTAATAGTTGTGTTGTTTTTAAAGTGTTGTTTATTTAACTCTCCAATAAACACTAAAAATATAATAACGAAATATATCAGTTTTCTTCCGGTGTATTCACCTGATCTTGCGATCTCGATAAGCTGGATATTTCAAGTACCTCCTGTCCCCTTTAGGCATCTCCCAAAGGACACGTTTCTTGTAATTTTTTTTTTCGAATTCAAAGACATGGACATAAGCTTAATAAAATAGGTAGAAAGCAAAATCATAGGAATTCAAAATATATTATTTCCCACAAAGTTACGACTATTACATTCCAAAACAGTACCAGATAACAATTTTAGATTCCTAAAGAAAGCCAAGGTGTTTTTCTTTAGGTTTAACTTTAACAAAAAAAAAATGTGTATGATAATTAAATATAATCATAAATATGTATGATAACTTAACAACAAAAATGTTGAAAAAAGAGCAAATAAAAATCGTCTTAAAATTTATTTACATATGACAACCACGCCACAGCGAAAGGCCGGAGCAGATAAGATAGACTGCGACAACGTATCGCGGCGTCACACGAAACAAAAATGAATCCAGATGACCAAGTCTAGTAGGCACGATCTGGTAGCATGCCGTTAATTACGCCTAGGTGCAACTTGCGTGATCCAACGCGGAAAGAATTCGAGAAATCTTAATGGTAATGAAGTAAAACATCATGTCAAAAATGTACTAAATAGTTTTTAGAATATGTTGCGGTGCGCCGAGGCAGAAGTCCTCGGTCACGATTGCAATGGTAATTTACGAGTACCATGTTGCGGACCATATGTTTACTTAAAGTGGGAGTGTGCTCCGTGTATTACACTTAGGTTTAGGTATGTGTTACCGCTAGGTAAAGCTTAAAGTTTTCGAAAAATATTGTGCAATAATGTATCGATATCAAAAAGCGACAAACAATTTTGACAATATTTGCTTAAAATAGTGTTATACTATCCGCAAAATATGTAGGTATGTATACAAAGTCGAATTAAAGACAACTAAAAATTGCACCAAGTCAAAAAATATGGCCATTCAATTACATTACAAGTTCAATCAAGGGTTAATCTATTCAATTATCTATGCAACAAGTTCTTTTTCTTCATTTTCTTGACTGCATTATTTGTTTAGCTAAATTTTGTTGAAGCGCTTTGGTGTTACAAATAGAAAAAGAAAACAGACATACTTATACAAATGTTCAAAAATATATGCAAGTATTCAAAATGTTAGTACAAGTTACAAAACAATTACAACAAAACTTTGAAGAAGACTGTACCAGCAAATTTGCAAATATTTTGTTGTCGCATTACAAACGTTCAAGGCAATGGTTAAAATGAATTTAAAGTTTGATGATTTGTCCTGAAAATATCGCACCGCTTAAATGAATTTCACCATACTACGGTATTTTAAATCTACAAACATGATGACCATGAAATATAAAAAAAGTAAAACGAATTGTATCTTTAGGTAAATAAAAACGTCATTTAGAGCTCCCATTCTCCGAATTTATATCTTAAAAAGCCACACAATAAGGATATTTTTAGATAGGTACTATTTGAGACCAATCTATCTTTTACTAAACACATACAATTGACTAAAAAATATAATATAATAAAAAATGTTTGTGGAACTGCAAAAATATATTTCAGTCCAAAGTCCAACATGGTGGAGGTTCTATGCTTTTTGTACTCCACTAGAAGAGAGTAGCATAGTTTTGCCCTTGCCTTCTGTTTTCAAGTGTTATACATATATATTTTGTTAACTTTTATTAACAAATTGTCAGCGAAATTTTCTCTATTGTTTATTTCGATGAGTTTCTCAACAACAAACTACGACAACAGTTGATCAGAATTAAAAGTTAATTAAGTAACGTCTAGAGAAAGCAACCGATTACAATTTGATTACAACTGTCCATCACAAAAATATTAAACATTCTGTAGGCCACTCAAAACAACTTGTCTAAAACCAGAACGAGGTATAGAGGAATACTGCGGGATACTTGAAGTATTTACTTTACACAACAATTAAAATCTTGGTGGCTACATCTTATTCATCTTATAAACCCGAGGAAGATTTAAACAATGAGTCAGTTTTGAAACTTTCGGCACACGACTTTATTATGTTTATCAGTGGCGGATGGAAATAATTTTTGAGTATTTATACGTAGGTAAAAATTCAAGAAACAAATACTACACAAACAAAATCAAAGATTTGTAATATTTGTTGTCTAAAATCCGCCCAAAACATTTCAAAAAAATTGAAAAATTACGAGATGTTTAAATTAAGTAATGAGACTGATTTTCTTATTTTTTTTTTATTCTAATAGAATTACAATTCAGTATTGTCTCCTTCAAAATAACTTGGGAAGCCACGCAGCACTGGAACTCATATACTGAAATAGCCTTCAGCTGCTCGGTTACAGCCGTTTGAATGTTTTCTGTGGTCCCAAAATGATGTCCTTTGAAGTGATTTTTCAATTTCGGGAAGAGAAAAAAGTCACTCAAGGACTCAAGTCAGGCAAATAAGGGGGGCTGAGGAGCCACAGGAATGTTTTACTGACTATAAAATCGTTTATTGAAATGGCGCAGATTTCTCTCATTCCCAATTCGTTATTCAAAATCTGATGAACTGTGGTGTGATTAAAATTTAACTCTTCCCCAATAAGTTTTGTCGTCAACCGACGATCTGATGATGGCCTTCTGCTGCGGGGTTCATCTTCAATCGACTTTCTTCCTTCTGAGAACGCCTAAAACCACCGAAAAAAACTGGGCTCTTGAAAAAAAACACTGTAGGGGTGTTGAAGTTTTCAAAAGTATCCATTGCGCTGTGCCCAAGTCTGAAGTAAAACATGTAGCTCAAAATTCATGTCACTCATTTTTAAAACGCACTAGAAAAAAACTGTTTACGAAAACAGGCGCAAAGAACAAACAAATGAGTATAACAAGTTCAAACTTATACCGCCCTCCCAAGTCCCGTCTCCGCGGTGTTGCTAGATCTATAAAATGCGGATAAATGAGATGGGTTGGGAAAGGACTACAATATTATTAATGGTTCAATTAAATGTTGTTCGATCAAAACTTTCGAATATGTGAAAGAATTTTCTTGACATGTCCAAAATGAGTAGGTACTGAGGCTGTTATTTTTAAGCCATATTTTTTTTAAAACTTCATTTCGAACTCACTGAGTTTTTTTAACTTAAAGTTTCCATTTTGATAGTCTCTAAATCTACAATAATGGATTTGTCGCAAATGTCGTTTATTTGATTACATTAACAACTTATTTTGGTTACATAAGCAAAATGTATATTAAATTAATATTTTATTTATTTAGAACTTGTCCCACTTCCTGTGCCGGTCATTATATATTTTTGGTTCACCCTCTAACTAGTTCATACTGTACCAAGTAAGTTTTTTTTTTTATGACAAAGACTAAGACACAATAACTTGTGCTTATTTTGGTGTAGAGGAATATTACAAAAAAAATATAGGTAATAAAAAAATACACATACAGTAAGCAACGAAAGTCATCACACACCCACTTTTTTGAAGTTTGCTTAAATTCTGATAATTTTTGAATTACAGCATTGATTTTTTTTGCTTCTGACAGGATTATAGCTTGTGATATTCTGCGTCTAATAAGCCGAAGTTGAAGGCGGTATGTCGATTATGTGAAAAGATATCGCTAAAAAAGTAAAATTTCAATGTTTTCAAAGAAACGTAAATAACTTCGAAAATGGTAAATCCCTTTCGAAGTTGTTGGACTCGTATTAAAGGGAAGTCTTCAGTGTATCTATTTGACTAACTGAGTCAGTTTGAAAAAAAAATTCCTAGATATGAACAAAATCTAAATTTGAACCAAAAATATTACGAAAATTCAAAAAAAGCCCTGTACGCCACACATTACTCCAACAAAAATTTAGGATTAATATCCCTCTAGATCTCTCTGTGTTTTATTAAAATTTCAGGAACAGTGATTTTTACGAAAACGATACTAAGGATGGTAGAATTTTGAATTTTCGTGATATTTTTTGGTTCAACTTTGGATTTTGTTCATGTCTAGGAAATGTTTTTTCAAAATGACTCAGTTAGTCAAATAGATACACTGAAGATTTCCCTTTAATACGAGTCCAACAACTTCGAAAGGGATTTACCATTTTCTAAATTATTTAAGTTTCTTTGAAAACATTGAAATTTTACTTTTTTTAGATATCTTTTCACACAATCGGTATACCGCCTTCAACTTCGATTTATTAGACGCAGAATATAACAAGCTATAATCCTGTCAGAAGCAAAAAAAAATCAATGCTGTAATACAAAAATTATCAGAATTTAAGCAAACTTCAAAAAGTGGGTGTATGATAACTTTCGTTACTTACTGTAAATATGAGGAGACCGTAAGAATTTACTTTGGTTTGCTGTGGTTAACTCTATAACTAAAAATGTATCTACATTTTTCCATAAATACGGGACGCCTATATATTATGACTATCCTCTTTATTTATGGGAAGCTGAAGCTCCTCAACCCCCGCGCAGTAGCCGCCGCTGGCGTTTACGTTTTGACCTTAGCAGCTCGCCAATCTGTACCTCCGAACAACCTTGCTCCACTAAGCGGGCCGACTCCCGAGCGCAATGCGACTTCGTTAGCCGTATTGTTGAATTAAAGTTGCATTATACAACAATGGCGGGAATATTCATTGTATTTAATAAGATAAAAGGCAGTGCGGTTCGGTTGCGCAACGCGATTTCGTTTTCGATCTCCGTCCTTACTTCTACATCAATCACGGAGTTGTTTTCTTGTTCGCCGCGTGATTGATGAAAAAAATATATATATCGGCGTGTCTATTTTGTAATGCGGGCGGGATTTATTTTCTCTTTTCTCACCCACGGTGTAAACGAGCGGCAATTAAAAATACATACCTGTGCCCGGTATCTGTCTCTCGCGGAACGTCATTAGTGGAACAATATATCAACTTCCGTAAAAATTGCGTTCGCCGAGATGGTAGCAGGCATTTTGCAATTCCTCGCAGACATGCCGTATAGGGGAGACCGGGGTTGGGTGTTACAATTTTTACTTACGATTTTTTTTATGCTGTTTATTGAAACTTTTACAAAAATCTTTAGTGCTAGCATAATAGTATATATTTATCGCTATACAACAAATAAAAAAATATTCTTTAATATCAAACACAAAAATAAAAACAGACATTTTCTGCTGTTATTGTCAACTGTAACAATTGACCCCGAAACGGGGGTTGGTTGTTACATGCCTGGGGTTCCTTGTTACAATCCTACGCATCATCATCTGAGTAAAAATTTTGACAAACAAAGTACAAGCCGGCGTCCACACACTTATCATGTGCCCATGCATGGCACTTGGTGCATTTTACCCAGTCTTCGCCTGGTTTCGATTTCGAAAATTGTTCAGTCCACGCTAAGCAAAATGCATCGTCCTCATCACTTGACTCCTCTAGTTTTGTGGACTTTTTTTGTGGACTTCTTTAATCGTTTTCCCTTTTTGTCTGCTGCAATATTTTTTTTCACTCTGACTTTTATATCCTGTTTAATTTTTTTTGCATCACGTTTTTTTTTTGTTCCTCTTCCAACTCATTTTTGTTAGATGTGTCTGTTAAAATTGCAGCTTTACGACGTTTGCGACCTCTAAAATTCGCTTTGCGTGGTGCGGCTTGTGGAAATGGGCGTATATCTGAAGGGCTATAATACAACGTATCAGTTGAACAACCAGGCTCTGGGGATTTAGAAGTAGTTGGGACCTTATCAGATTGTTGATAAATAGATAGATCAGGTGAAATTCGCGATATTGGTATGGTTTCTACTTCTTCCAGTGGATTTACATTGTTAGAATTTGTATAGGATTCATATGTGTCTTGATTGTTAATGGGGTAGGGCTATTTGTCACAGCGCTTGTAAGAACTCATCGTTATTAAAAATATTTCTGTTAATTGGATAAATTCCAGAAACTCGAAAACCGGACTGGATATTTTTCGGGGTTGCAGCTAATGGTAAAGCATCTCGCACAATACCGGGAATGTCATATATTGACATGATTTCCCTGGATTGTTTCTCAACCATGAATTGCACAAAGTGTTCACATTTTTTTTTAGTGGACCGTAGACAGACATGTCTAGAGGCTGAAGTTTATGGGAACAATGCGTTGGAAGAGATAACATTACAACACCATTATCTCGGCACAATTATATGCCTTGATAGAAAGATGTGAGTCGTGGTTGTCCAATATTAATAAAACTGGCCGTTCTCTAGTGCACCTAGTGTGCTTTATAAAATTTACAAGGAATATAACAAAATCCTTTTGTACCATCCAGCCCGACTGATTTGCTGTTCCAATACACGACCGTTCTGAGAGATCTTCCATTTTCCAGGACTTCTTTTGTAGCAGTACGGAAAGTTTCTACCGATGATTTTCCTCTTTCACTTTTCCTTTTGTAAATTCTCATGTTATTACCTTTTAAATAAAAAAGCTATCGGTACATAGGTACTTGCAACAGACTGACACATCTACTTCTAGAAAAAATACGTTTCGGGGTTGGTTGTTACAGTGTAACCACTTGCCCCGTCGGCACTGTAACAACCTACCCCAAGTGCACGTTTTACGAAAAATATCTTATATCAACCTAACCCTACATTTGATTAAAATAAACATCATATAAAAATCATACCTACATATAGATGTATCATCCGTTAAAACAACAAATGTATCTTTCTTACACAACACTGATAATGAAACAAATAATCTCTTCAAAAATAATTACAAATGAGGCCGAAAAACACACAAACTGAAATTTCTAAACAACCGTTCCACCGATTAGAACGTAATGACGGTGCACGTTCGCGCAGAGTATTAGTACATAATTGAGAGTCATGGTGGCGCCATATTACAATTGGCGCACTATTTAAGCCCAATGTAACAACCAGCCCCTGTAACAACCAACCCCGGTCTCCCCTACTAATGGTGTCGGTTCTTTTTATTGTGAGCATATTTCTCTGACATGTTATGAGTAAGATACGTACTAAGTGGTCTAATTTATTCTGGAGCGTAGAAACAAAAAACACACGTTTTCCAAAACACATCTTGATAACAATCTCCAACAATCTCCTGATGGTACCAACGTGGTTGGCGAAATACGTGTCCGGGTTTCATTTTGGTCTACTTTCATTTTGGTATATAAAATGTATATGAGCTATTTTTAATTACTAATAAGCAAAAAAAAAATTCCACTCTAAGCCAAGTAAAAATTCATGCATTTGAGATATGCCTGCGGGAAAACATCGTGAGGTGATATGAATGCAAAAAAGGTCCTTGTCCACACCGATAGTCGAGCGACAATAAAGTCTCTGATTTAACAATAGTATTAGTAACAAGATTAATTCAAAATTAGTCTGGAATTGTCCACATTGCCTAAAGGTATTAGCAGAATACAGTGAGGTGGTTTTCATTTCATTTTATCAAGGAAAGGATCGAGCAACTAATTAACGAGACCAGAGCTTTTTTTCGACGTACCAAATTTCTTGGTGCGAAGCTGTGTAACAAGGTGGTTCGAAACACAACACTGCATTTACTGGCAAAACATTCCAAGGTAAAACCACAGCAAAACTGCTGAAATAACAATAAAAAACGCTGAACGCTGATCTACGGTTAAAAAGAAATCAGATCCAAATGGGACCATACAATGATTAATCTAGTAGATTATGTAATGAGGAAAACGAACCAGCCTCTCACATAATTTCGAATGCGAAGCATTGGCATGCTGAAGCTAGTTAGCAGATGGTGACACAATAAGCTAACAATCTGCAGTGTTGCGGACAATTTAAACCTCAACAGCTGCACTGCAAATTGAGTAAATCAAATCAAGTAGAAACGTGGTGAATAAAAACATATTTTATGGAAAAGGAATATCTCTCATCGGAGTGAATGAGTGTCACAATAGAGAATTTTCGATAATGAAATGACGGAAAATTCGTAAAATGCAGTACAGCTGATGACACAATAAGTCAGCAGGCTGCAGTGTTAGGGACAATTTCAACCTGACCAGCCGCTACCCTGGAAATCAGTTCATTTAAATCAAAATGAAACGTGGCGAAGAAAAACATTTTTATGGGAAAGGAATATATATCTTGCTTTTGCTACAGTTTCAATAGTTTCACATTTTGTGTATGAGGAGATTAAAGAAAAATTGCGGTTCTGAGAAATACCATGATTGATTACCAGAGTCAGCGGCAGGGGCTCTAAGCGATGCATTATACTGTAATAATCAACAACTGGCAGTCGAAACAATGATGATACAAAAAATAATATGGTGTTACAAAAATCATAACACACTATAAATATTTACAATGATATACATTACGCGGAACAGAAAGAAAAGGCGCAGCAGATTTGTACATTACTTTTTTTGAGGTCTGTATAATAAGATACAAAATTATTTATATCTTTTTGTTCTATTCGTAACATTACCTTCACTTTCTCAGTTTCCGTTGGGCAACGTTACATCTTCAGAGCGATTCAGTGATGAATAACAAAAAGATCTGTACGTTTTTATCTTCAGCAACAGGTTAATAATGGAAAACATACATGACTTCCGCGTGTTTTTAAGAGTTAATCGAACCTTTCATCTCATTAGTACCTAATCAAGATTCGGTTATGTTGTAGTACTTAGCAATAATAATAAGATTGTGCAGCAGGTGTAACAGAATTCAAATTGTTATTAAGGTTTTATTAATTTCACATTACATTTTAATCGGACCATAACGTAATAGTCGCGGCTATCGAAAGTGATCCATCGAGTGAAAATTAAGCAATACCATAGAAGGCACAACGGAAAAAAATAGCGGTTAGTAACCATAGATATTTTGTCCACCATTAGATTAATAAGGGATTTGATTCCTTTCTATAAGTAAGTCAGTGAAAATAGAGATCCTTAAAAAAAAGTTGTTTTAACCGTTCATCATATTGAACCTTTGTTACAAAACAATCATGCAGTCTCAGTCTTACCACTATGTAACTTTGTAAACTTTGTCTACCAAATATAATCGATGATCAAAATTTAAACTAGGCTTTCAAATGGCTTTAACATTTTTTTTTTTTAATTCTAAAGGCATTAATTTTTAAGAAAGTAGTGTGTAAACAGCTAAATTGTTTTTTCAGAGAACACTTAAGTCTGCTTTACCTATTTGTATTACTCTATTGTATTGTATACATTTCCTAATACATTTTATGGGTATGAATATTTATTACAGATTCTCGTACAAATCATATAAAGGTAACAGTTAAGTCTAAATGGTTCTGAGAACTCACTTTCGAAACGTTTTTTTCTTTTCCTTTGTCTGCTTCTGATCTTCAGTTTTGATTTCAGGCAATATTCATATTCATTCAGTTTGTTTATGAATACAATAGGTAGTTTAAATCGATAAATAATCAAAGACCATTATTTCATGAGTTATTAATATGATTTTAATATTAGAAAATTGTGGATATATATAAGTTGCATTTTCCGATAAATTTTATACTTGTATTGTGGTTAATAATGAAAATGTTGCACATTTTTTTATTGTTTATTATTGTTGCTGATTTCATGGTTTGCCAGTTTCCATGGAACAAAAGGGAAAATTATACGTGTCACCGATTATTTCGAAAATTAAAAGTCATTCAGTGTAGTTGCAGAACATTTATTAATTTATAACATAACGCTAGTCAACAGATATAGAAATCACATATATGCAGAATGTACTCCCTTTGGCCGCTTTACGTGATCATATTTTACATCAATTTCTACACGTACGAGTATTTATGCATGCATCTGCGTTGACACAATAAGTAGAACATGTTCTAATTTCAGGGTCAATCACGTACATTTTTAGTTATTTCTGGTTTTTTTTTTTAATTAGTGGCCAAACTCTTATTACGTTGTCTGAAGATTCACATATTTGTAAACTAATGAAATTAACTTTGTCAAATAATGCTCCATGCAACCTTTCCCTAAAGCATAAAATATGACAAAATCACTTGTCATACTATCATTATTTGTCATACATAAAAGTATGACTAAATAACTTATGCCAACCTAAATATTTTGTTGGTAGGTATTTACTTTGAGTTTGAACGTGTATTGACGAACGTGTTGAACACTAGATATTCATGTAGAAATTGATGTAAATTGTGATCGTATAAAGCAGTTAATTCAGTGAAATAAAACTACAACCTTACAACTGTTTATAGAGAGGGGATAATACATAGTTCATACAAGGGGAAAAATTATTTATTACAAGACAGATATGTACTAAGACACGGTAATGTCAGTGTCACGAAAAATTACACTCAAAAGAACCCACCCATAGAGACCCATACTACTATAGAGAGTACCCATAAAAACTTACTAACACGCGAGGAACCTTAATTCACAATACGCTATAAGATTACAAGTACTTAAGCCTTTAATTCCAATTTGTAAATCTGGGCCATACAGCATCCATATTCTTGTTACAGATCACAAATCTGTAATGCCGTCGTGGTGAGCCCCCCATATCGTTACAGTCCCAGGATATCAGTATGGTATTTTATAGTAATAAAAATCAGTATGTGATATAGTAAATATAATATCATATGCCAAAAGCGGCAATTTTGGAACAGGTATGCCCTTGGAACCAGGAACACATCATATATGTTGTCGTAAACTGTTGGATACCTTGACGTAGCAAAAGAGTCTAACCACACTGGCAGGCACAAAATCTGGAAAAAAATGCGACTTTATTTCTTCAATAATGTAAAGGCTGATATAATACTGTCTTGAAGAAAAAATTGATACAAAATTATGTAAATCGTTAAATATGCTTGGATAGATAATCTTTATTTAAATCGCGCACTATTATATAAATATATTTATTGTACAAAATTATGGAGAACGGTAGATCTAATGTACCATAGTTAATTTTATAAGATAATATTTTACCACTTGTGTTTCCTAGTCTTCATCAATCATTCTCATTTTTGCTCGCATTTATTAAACCTACCGTTCCTTGGCGGATCACATAACTTGCACTATTTCGAAACACCTACCTGCGTACTGTATCATACCTACGTCCTTTTACATTTCTCGCTACTGGGAGAGTCCGATCTAATTTAAAGTACTTCTCTAATTAACGGTCAGTCGTCGAGCGTCTTGTCGAACATCTCCTTCGACGGTGATACGCATGTAGTAGAAAGTATTCTAAGTAATTTTCACACATGCCTACGGCGCGCGTCCGAAGATTTATCGCCGTTTTATGAATGAAAGTTAAAATAGTTCTGCTGCGGTGCCAGCAGAAAAAATTACGAATTTATGTTTACTCGTGCCATCAAGCCATAAAAGCGTTTAATGGCTTTTGTCTTTTACGGAATCACATTCACGGACTCCACTTCTCTACTGGAGCATATCTTCTCGCCGTAATTTTTTCCGTGCGTTTCTCGGTTTCGTTTGTATTGTTGTTGTCGGTTTTTGTCAGCGAATTTTTCGTAGTTTTCTTCTGATCCGTAAAAAATGTCCTTTCCGATGTCTGTCGATGAACTAGAGCGGTTTATAGTAACGGAAAAGTTGAGGCGCGTCTTATAAGCCTAGGGAGAAATTTTAAAACTGTTATTTTTGTTCTAGTGGATCGGATTTATAGGATGGATTGAATTAAACCGTTCAAGAACTGATTAACACAAATAGTAGAACTGGAAACATCCCGATTTAAGATTTCGTGGCACTATGAAGTATGCACTCTTCAGTTATTGACCTACATGACCAGTTAACCTTCAATGATTTCTACTATGGGTTGTGCATACAGTAGGAGTTACGATAAATGCTGTATATTAAATACTGCATTTACATATATGCCAAAATTTGACGAATTTACCTACGTACAATCAAAGTTATAGGCTATACGTACGTATATGGTATTTTTATATAGCTTATAGTCTTATAGGATATCTACAGGCTAATTTGGCAAAGAACAATTCTTACTACAAGGTCTGGATATGCAATCACAATGACAATTGAGAGACTGAACCTTCTGGGTGAAATATAAATAAGGGATGGCCATTATGGACACACTCACTTACAAGCAATACAAGTGAACAAAAAACTGTAATACCGACTATTTTATGATCTGTGTAATCACTTGTCGTGAAGATGATGTAAAGTAGAATATAAGACAACATTAATTCTACAATACCACATTTGACAGAAATTACATTAACTTTATTTTTAACATCACGCTGAGGTCAAACTAAACTTTCGAAGTAGAACTCTTCCAAGCAATGTCCAATACACAAACACACATCTACGTTCTTATATAGTTACCAATTTTGCTAGAGAAGATTCGAACCTACTAGCAATGAATCAGTTGATACCTTAAATTGTCATACTCTGCTACCACCCCATATACGGCCAATGGCCTCAACATAACGGATCATATTAACTATAGAAGTGTTAAAAATAAATAGTGTTGCTTAACTCACAATAAAATTATTTCTGCGACGTAAAGGAAATAGTATATGACACTCGTCTAATTACATCAAATGAATTGCATTATATTTAATGTGCGACCAAACTATTGATCGAAAAAGTTTATACTCTAATATCTAATTCTAGTAGACAATTGAACATTTGAATGTGTCAGGACTGAAAAATATTATTCTAAATACTGAAAACTGATCATGACCATTTTAGCTTACTCGATTTCTGATGCTACAACAACGAACGTTTCTTCCTGATGATTCAGAAAAGGTTTGTATTGGAATAACGAAATACGAAATATAAGCACTGTTTCTGTTACCAACAATATTTGCTCCCATCATCCATAGTTTGGTTTGCTTCTGTCATCCACCCACTAATTGTTTAAACTTCAAAACTAACTTGATCTTCCGGCTTTAGTCGTATCCCATTCGACATAATTTCAGTTTTTGCACTTAGTTAGATATTATGTATTTTTGTAAACTCTTTCTTAATATATTTTGTTAACTGGCAGCAGTAACAAATTATATTTTTCTGTATTGGGGTATCCCTTTCTTCGTAGCTTTAATATTTGATTTTATAAATGTACAGTGAAGTGAAGATGTAAGAATTTTAAATCTCACCTCAAAAATTTCGTCATAAACGTCCAAGAATTGTAATTGTAATTACTGGCGTGTACATATATCTTATTTGGAATATTAAAAGGTAAAAAGTCAAACTGCGTTGCTAAACAAAACGAAAACGTTGTTTGTTGTCATCTAATCAACAACAAGTATCTGTTTTAAATGTTGCTACGTGAAATTAATATCCGCCTATAAACTTTCCCTTCGGGCATAGATGTCCAGGTAACTTGTTCGTACACATATGAACTTGCCATGTCAACGTGATATTACCTAGAAAGTGTAACACGCCAAGCTATTTGCATGTCGCCCGATATAATTTTAACTGTACATCTGTATAATTTCTCTACGGTACGTCTCACAACGTACGTTTTCACAATAAATGCCGCTGCGATGGAGTTTTAAATATGGTGGCATTAATTAATATTCACCTTCAAGTTTCAAATAAATAGGACATCTCATGTATTATAAATAAATTGAATAGCTTACCACTTGGTCTGTGATTCTTTCCCATTTTAAGGACTGACTTTAGTGAATTTAGATTTAGATGACTTAATTCATAGTTTTTTTTAAACAACTACTAGCTAAATTATAAGTATTCTAAGCATTAAAAGCGATATCTTTTGGGATGGGGAAAAAGAGATAACAAAGGGGAATATCGCAAAAAACTAAACCCAAAGAATATGAGTTTTTGAGTTTTCTGGACCTCAAAGAATAACAGACTTGTCCATTTAGTTAGGGCAAAATTATACTCTACTATCGTTAGGTAGAGCAAAAAATCTGAATGATCCTTTTTAGTCATAAATGAGTATGGCAAGCTTCTGTAAGCCAGCTCCTTACCGAAATTCCATTTAGATTTAAGAGTTCAATATTCACTGGCATACTCCATGCTAAATTTTGAAAAAAATCGTTTTTAGTAGGAACGTTGTGTTATATGAATACTTAAAACTCAATGAGCTCACACTGTTGCAATGAAGGAACCGTGTTTCAGCTTGAAAGATACATACGAGGAACATTGTAAATATGGGTTTCAACGGTTGTGGGAATATGGTGAAGAACGTCTCTGAAGAGCACTCTTGCTGAAGTCAAGCACTTTGAAATACGTACAAAAAAAGCAAATCCTGAAGCAACATAAATTAAGTCTAAAATTTTGAAATAAAGTGTCTAACAACGCAGCAACTTACATAAGCGTTTTACATATATGAATCACTTTTACCTGATTTACATTTGTAACACCTTTTAACACTAGACGGTCAAACATACATTACGATATAAAAGAGGGTTAACGTTTTGAGATTGACCTATTTCGGCTACAATAGGCAAACGAAATTGCAAGTGACTCGAATACAAAATAAAAAAAGACACAATGGCAGATGTCAGTCTGATTCCCATGCCGTTAAGTAATTCGCTTTTCCCATACTTAAAGAATAATGAAAACATTATACAGTTTATGCTAAATACCATAAACTACGGGTAATTAGAGATAATAAGATAAGGCCTAGCGCAAAAATACGCCGAGTAATGTGAGGCAATTTTTTATCGTTTGAGGAATTTAAATTCTCTTTCATGTCGCACTTCTGTTTTGTAAACTCATTTGCATTTCGGCAATGCCTCAGTGTAAAACAGTAATTGAATTATTAGCCAGCGTTGGGAAACAGAGGACTCGTGGATGTAACACATTTTTAAGTTGCAATTTGTGATGTAATTAAAGGTTTTTATCAAAATAGATATTTTGCCGCAACATTCTAACAATATTGGGGCCACACTAAACTTGATTAAAACTTTTGTGTATATTATCGGACGTTGTTCAGAGTAGTGCAGGCATGTTTTTATTATAAATATGACACAAATTTCAAATTACAAATATTATATAGATAGAGAATATCTACAGAGTGCGTTTAGATGCCCAAAAGTGTCGGTTACCTCGAAAGTGTTGAGTTTTAGAAAAATGTTCTAAAATTTTTGAGTTCAAGACGATCTACTTAATAGTGAACCTGAATATTGACCTTTGGCCTTGGATTAATTTTTAAAGATCATTTGAGGTTCACTTCAAATGGAATTATATATTTTAGTAAACAGTGATCATAAAAAGTTTGCACAAAGTGCAAAAAAAAACTTACTTTCGTATACATTTGTACGAATACGTATAATACATACTTACGAGTACATACGAAGAAAAAATTAATTACCAGACCGTTACAAATAAAGATGGTATATTTCAAAAAGTTTAAAATTTTTCAGTCATACTGTGACTTCCTTCTGTTCCAATCACCTTAAGAGTATATTGGACAAGAATTGGAACTTTCGGCGTAGAAACAATTTCCGCTTTTATCGTCTCCTGCTGTTGTCAAACGCGCGGATTGGGATTACAAAAGCGTTTCGGTGTTAAGTGGAGAAGTATTGTCAAGTGTGAATTTTAAAAATATAATAAATTACTATCCATATTATTTGAAAGTTCTTGATTTTCTATGTTGACGAACACAAAAAGCGGACTATATAATTCGAGGAATATTAACACAATAATTTCCATGGCATGCTATTGAAAAATGCCAACAATTAATTACACAGGCCCACAAAAAAGTCTTGTAGTTAAAAGTTGAGGTACCGTACGGCATGTTTTTTGGTGTGCTAACAACGAATCCGAGGTCAGAATTCACCCATCTTCCTTAGATTTTGACATAACCTCAAAATCACACTTTACAAATACATCAAAAAGAAAGGCCCACAAAAAAAAATAAAATCCAGAAGTTAGACCTTACTTATATTACGTATTTAGGTGTGCTAAAATAATATCTCGGGGCTTTTTTAAACCTCTTCTCGCCTCTCGAGAGGCGACGGGAGGTTTTTATAGACATTATGAGTTTTAATGCATTAAAATACCTGTGGATATTTATTAATTTTGAATTATTATAAGAAATAAATTTTCAACCCCCTGGGGGGTACTTGGAGGTGCTAGAGGAAGAGTGGACAACTAAAACTCATATTATTGTAAGATATTATTTTAGTACACCTAAATACGTAATATAAGTAAGGTCTACCTTCTGGATTTTGATTTTTTTGTGGGCCTTTCTTTTTAACGTATTTGTAAAGTGTGATTTTGAGGTTATGTCAAAATCTAAGGGTGAACTCTGACCTCGGATTCGTTTTGAGCACACCAAAAAACATACCGTATGGTACCTCAACTTTTAACTACTTTTTTTGTGGGTCTGTGTTATAAGCAAATTAAAAAAACAAGTTAAAC